>JAOTAY010000189.1:16140875-16174482 GCA_025629805.1 Erythroxylum baracoense
TAATGTATAATTATTATTAGTAATAAAATATTTATTTTATTTTTAAAATAAAATTTACAATAAAAGTTTAACTAAAAATTAAAAAAAATTGAAAAAAGAAAAGGAGGGGTGGAGTGAGAGACGGGAGAGGGGAGAGAAAAATATTTTTAAAATTTTTTTATTTTTTTATTTTTTAAATTAAAATTTGAAAATTTTGCAATTTAGTCCTTACATTTTTCAAGATTTCCGGTATCAAGTCAGTATTTGACCGGTATTTATAATATCGGCCGGTACCAGTAGGTATTTAAACTCGGTATCGAAACTAATATTTCGGTACCATTTTTCAACAGGTACGGTACGTACGGCCGGTACCGACCGATACGGTACGATATTCATATCCATGGTGCAACCACATTTCAACATTTCAAATTTAACAAAACATAAAGATTTTAAACATGATAACGACAGAAAAATGATATCAATATCATTTAGGAATTTCTTCGAACACTTAATGTGTAGCCATATATCAACCTAAATTAACAAAAACACTTCATTATTTTCCCTTTCTTCATCCACAGTAACATATATCCACTACATTTCAATAATTATCATCAACAAATAATGCAAACAACTCAACATTCTACATAAAAAAACCCATGGTTATCGACATATATAAAAAAAACCCATGGTTATCGACATATATATACATTCAGTGTTTAATGTGAGATCAAAAAAAAAACCAACACCACTTACCAGTTAGAGGCAAAGCACAAGAAGAAGATGGAAGACAAAGAAAGGAAAAAAAAGTTCAAAAATTGACATTAGGGTGTGAAAGAGTTTCAGCAATGGATCATCTGTGGAGAGGAATGAGCGAAAATGAGGAGAGAGGGAAGAAGATAAGTGTTCTATGCGTCTGTGTTCAACCTGAAATTCATATCCCATCCTTTGAATTAATATTTCCCATTTTCATCATTACCATTATCCTCGTTTCGATTACATGCTTCTTGATTGAAATTAATATCCTTAATAACTATTAGAAAATTATTTCCTATATCTAGTTACATATCCCTTAAATCATCATCTGACCTAACACTTTCAAGTTAAGTTATATCATATTTCAAGTAATTGGCCTTAGCTTCTTACGATTAAACTTAATTTAAGTTCTAAGAGGGCCATATAATAAATAGCCCTTTTTCCAAACCTTACCTACTCTTTTGTAGAAATCTTCCTTTAATAACAATATGTCTAGATCATTCATTATAGTGTCAAATGTAGACAAATTGTCAAACTCAATACTAGTCCAATTGCTCGGTAGCTTCTCTTGGTGAAGAGCTATAAGACCTCTTCTTCTTACTTCAAAGTAGCTCCATAAGTGTATAGTATACGAATCAGGTCCTTCTTAAAGACAATATATCTATCATTCTCTTCAAAACTCAAAGTATCTATTCTCATCATTAGTATAACATCTTTGTTTTCCACCACTTTGATCATCATTTTCATTAAGAAGCCCCCAGGTAACCTCAATCCCATCAAAATTATCAATAATCTCCTTTTGGTGAACAACGAAATTAATCAAATCCTCTTGTTTTCTAAATTTTCTATTTCTTATTCTTATTTTTAGGTCAAATCTTGGTAGATAAGCATATGGTTACAAATTCAATGAGTTGGATGTGATCGAAATTGTCACAAATGTCATCAATAAATAGCTTAGCTTATTATTGACATACTGTTTAACTTCTCATGAATCAGTGCCTTATAAGTGCTTCGTAGCAGCATCATTATTCATACATTGTAATCTCAATTCAACAGAGTAAGAAGATCGTGTCATACATTGTAACTAACCAAACAAGAAAAGAAATAAACTAAAAATAATAATTACAGAAAAGAAAATTATATTAATCCCAGGCAACTGCGCCAAAATGGGTAGCATGTCGTAGCACTACACAAAATAAATAGACTAAAACTATAGCTAGTGGTAAGTTTAGGTCGATTCCACAGAGATTAATTCCAATTACTTTCCTAAATTCTACATATATGTAAAAAAAAGGGGATTTAGTTCGATATAAATTAGAAAACAACATAAAATTGAATATGTAAAAGCAATTCAATCTAAACAGTAGCTAAGTGATAAAATTGATTAATGAGTTGAAATCTAATTATTTGGTTTAATCTCGGTCTACGCACAATTTCACATACATCATTATATTATCGTCTTCACACCTCTCTTTAGATTATTGATCGTGAATTAACAAAAAGTTCTATTAATCCCAATTTTTTGTAAGTCGTAGTTAATTAAAAAGAGCTTGTTAATTAATCCTAACTATTGGATAACCTAGAAATACCTCTCTAAATTTAATCAGACAGTCATGTTATGAATGAGAAAAACATACCAATCTAAACAATAATCACACAAACTCGGATTATTTAACTCATGCTATATAATACTGTTAGTTACCACATCCGACTTCAAACACGACTATTATGTATCATATTCAAGTTCTAGCTATGTGTTTTAATGAAAAACAATTCAATAGAGCATCAAAATCATTCTTACACAATACACATTCATTAAATACAATATAATGTAAACAATTCAAAAAAGAGAGAATGAACCTGATATACATAATGACAATGTGCTTAATGTGCTCCTTGGCATTGATTGCACCTCTGAACTGGCATCGAGAAAGTTAGCCTTCCATCTTCTTCATCAATCTCTAGGAATCAGCCAAGAATCTCCCTATTATTGTTGAGAACTGATCATAAATGAAGAAGAATGAGGGCTGTTCGCTTTTTGTCCAAAAACTCTCCCCTAGCCGTCACGCATCTCCTTCTCTTTATAATAAAAGCTAGGTTAAAGGAAATGGGACAAGTGGCCTTCTCTTGATAGCGTGAGGTGTCTCACATGCTTGTAATTTGTGTTACAGTCATGAGACAATGCTCACGGCTGTAACATTTTAATTAAAATGTTACACATGCATATAATTCGTTTAATTGCTTACGTCTCTCGTGCATGCAATTCATATTATAGGCACGAGACAATGCTCACGACTGTAACATTTTAATTGGTTAGCCGTGAGCCATAATGTCTCATTTTCCATTTTTATGCTATATTTTGTCTCCTCTTCTTGTAATATTCTTCTTCTTATTGCTTCATGAAGACAATACAGTATGAATATCGAGAAGATGATTCAATTAGTATGCTTTCGGCTCATTTTACTTGTTATGCTTCCAAATTATAACTAAATCAAATATGAACTAAAGTGAGTGTGTTAAACATTTTAAGGCATTAATCACTAAGTGTAATAAATTAAATGTATCATCAATTAAGCACATATCAACAATATCAAATGAAACAAAAAATGGTTCAAAATTTTGTGTTGCAAATCAAGAGTAGAGCTCTGTAATGATAAGTTTTAAGAATATGATGAATGTGGAAAATGAAGAGAATAAGAAAGTTTCCAATAACAAGCGGACACACATTATTTAAGTTTTTTGACCAATTTGTCCTTATCCATCTAAATTACGAACAGTAGAAATAGTAACTATTTTTGTTTAATATTATTTCATATTACGCGGCAAGGGAAGGGCAAGAATAGTTTTGTCAAATATAATTAATTATTATTAATATTCTTAGTTTGGAAAGTAGCAACTAAGGTTAGATTAGTTTGCAGTGGATATATTTCCCTTTTTTTCACTTCAATTAATCCCCATAACTGACAAAATATATGGCATTTTTCACTGTCACACGTATAACCATCATTTGCTATCGCACCTGAATGACGAACATGCCCCTTTTTGTAAGTTGTTAATATTCCTCCGAAATTGAGATGGAGTCCAGCTACAGAGGTACAATCTTATACGAAATACTGGTATATATCGCTTAAATGGAACATTGTACCAACTATACTAGAAAGCCTACTTCTAATTTGTTATAATGTTTTTTTCTTAGATGAAAAGGATCGGAGTAGACCAAACATGTAACACCTAATCCCACGTACCATCTTGTAATCTCAATTTTGCTTATATTGTTTTCCTCATGTCCAAATCCACGTATATCATCATGTTTTACTTCTTACTTTTTACTTGTTCTAGCTAGGTGAAAATGAAATAGTAATACAGGTGTTTCTTCTGTCTTTAAACTGCACTAACTCAAAAAATGGTAGCCCGCGAATCATGCTCTTCATTTTGAACAGTTAACCACCTCGGCGTTTAAAATCATTTATCAAAAAAGGGACATTTTGTTCTCTCTCTACAATAAGTTCGGATTGTGTTGTAAACCAACACGTCTCTTTTCTTTCTCTTTCTTAATTATAAGGCTGCACCACCCCAGTTACTCTCACTTTACACTTGCGCAGATTAATAGAAGGAGAGACGAGGAGAAATGGCGGCAGCTTCCAACGGGAGCGAGTTCTTTGAGGTGCAGATTGATTCCGCAAGAGAGTCGTTCCGTCAGCCGTCCAACGCTCACGACGATGAGGAGTTGCTCTGGGAGGCGATTCTCCGATTGCCTTCGCAGAAGCAGGGAAACTTCGCCTTGTTGACCAAGGGTCCCTCACCGCATGGTGGCGGTGATGAGAATAAAACTGAGACCGTCGATGTTAGGCGGCTCGATCGTGTCAACCGAGAACTTGTTGTTAAGAAAGCTTTGGCCACTAACGCACAGGATAATTCCAAGCTCCTTTCCGCAATCAGAGAGCGTTTTGGAAGGTATTGCTTTTGCTTCTACAAAACGACGACCTGAGATTTTTTTGTTCTTGATTACGTACGTTTTTAATATACCGTTTTTCAGTTTGTCACCTTTCATCTTGTTGCGAGTTGATCTAAACTCTATGACGATACAATTCTCTTAAAACCGACCTACACTCAAAGTTTCTTCGACCACTTTTAATATTTTTCTTTCATTTCTGTGCGAGGAACATAGAGATATATTTTGCTTTCGGAAGTCCTTTGGATATTTTTCAATTCTTATTTGTTTGGACTTCCAGATTCCAGTGTTTTACGTACAAATATCATCCATTTCTGTGATAAAGATGATACATGTTCCATTTAGAACTTGTGTCACTAAACATTTCTTTTAACATTCATGATTTGGTGTGATTGATTTGTGATTTATTTTGCTTTAAACATTTCATATGATTATGGTTGTTACCGGATTTCAACCGTAATAGGGTTGGATTGGAGATGCCGAAAGTGGAAGTGAGGTTTGAGAACTTGAACGTGGTAACCAGCGTACAAACTGCCTCGAGAGCATTGCCTACTTTGGTTAATGCTGTACGCGACTCAATTGAGGTCCGGGAATTTTATCAAACACTTCAATTCACCACTTGCTTTATCTAAAAATAAAAACAGTTTGTTTATTTGTTTTGTTTATACATTGCCTGTGTGCAGGGCCTTCTATCAGCAATACATGTATTCCAAGCCAAGAGATTTTCTTTAACAATCTTGAAGAATGTCAGCGGCCTTGTGCAACCCGGAAGGTAGGTGCTATGGCCACCAAAAGTATACTCGCAGATCATGTTTCAGGACCAGCAAATTCGCTTCATCTGTTGTTATCTTTAGTTTCACTTTCTCTGTCTTGTTTTTCATCCTAACGTCAACGTTTTGCTCTTTTTGCCCTTAACTCTGTAGGATGACCTTACTTCTTGGACCACCGGGCTCCGGCAAATCCACCTTGCTTTTGGCTCTCGCAGGGAAAATTAACGAAAGTTTAAAGGTTTGTACTCGATTCCGTTCTATCACTGAGAGAATATCAGGTGTAATAACCAGCCTAAATCCACGTGAACATTGACCTTACACCGACCCTTCTTCTGGCTTGATTCATGTCGAATAATTCCAGTTACACAACTGCTATAGCATATGAAATCAAAACATAGAGAATTTGAGACAGGTTTTGACATGTCCTAAGAACTAGTTTCAAGTAAGATGCTCTAAGTCTACTCTCCATTTCGTCCATGAAACTTATGTTTTCCAAGTTCAATTATATTATTTTCACATTTGGCTTCTAACATCTTTAGTTGGTGCAATTATAATATTTATATTTTAAAATAAGAGTTATTTTAAATTCATTTTATTTTTTATTCGAATAAAAATAATTTAAAGAATTAAAACAATATTTAATTTATATTATAGAAAATTAATTATTATGTCCAAAATTATAATTCTTAATTCTTATTGTTAAATAAATATTGATTTAATATTTTACGATAAAATAAAAATATTTTAATTCACTCAAAAATTAATGTTTTAAAAATTAGACTAGAAATTAAATCGATTAAAGATTGCATAAATTAAAGAATTGAAAATATAATTGTTCTTATCTACTAAAAATTCGAAGTTTAATTAAAAAATTTAAAATTAAATAATTAATTTTAGTTTATAAAAACTATTAATTTAAGAAAATGTCTAATTAATTAATATATAGATCAGTTTTTAACAACAAAAGTTATTAAAGTAAATTGAAGAAAAAAAATTGAAAACTAAACAGAGAAATTAAAAGATTCATGTTTTTTACAATTAAACCACTTCATCTCTCAAAATTTAGTTTTTATATAATTCACCATTTTTCTTGTATGAAATAATTTTTATTAAACTAGAAGAAGAGTTTAGTCGCTTTTCAAAAAAAAGAAGAAGAGTTTAGAACAACAAAGTTAGGCAATAGGTTGAGAAGAACTCAGGTTACAAACAAATACCAGCAACCTAACTTGCGACTGAAATTTGTTGCTCGAGACATCCAAAATTTCTGGACTCAGCTGGTCCGACGGCAGCATCATCTTTTGCATACCTTTCCGGGGTCTGTGAAATATATCTTTGTCATGACTTCTACTAGAGAAGTAAATTCAGCAAAACCTGCTTTGATAAATCTTTCTTCGGTTGGTCTCCATTGCCACAGGCGGTTTCCATTGATATGAGACCTCTATTTCAACTAGAATCAGATTTCCATCCCCATACAGTAATGTGTATTTTAGTTTGATCAGGAAGTTCCTTATCAAGTCTGCGAAGTTGAACGAATAACCAAAGTATTTGTGAGACCTTGTATTATTTATTAGATAAAATGTGTTCCATCAATATCTTTCTGCCTTTGGTTCTTGCGGTGCATTTTGAAAAGTTGCAATATTTGCAAAACTTAATTGAGATTTACTTCTAGACAACTGGCGAAATTACGTACAACGGACACAAGTTAAAAGAATTTTTCGTTAGAAGGACTTCGGCATACATCGGCCAAACAGACACTCACATCGCAGAGATCACCGTGCGAGAAACTTTGGATTTTGCCGCTCGTTGGCAAGGTGCAAATGAAGGTTTTGCAGGTTCGTTTACTATAATATTGCAACAATTGCCTTATTCATTCCGAGATTGTATTGTATTAGTCTAATTAGCAGGGAATTGACATCACCAATACTTTTAATTTAGTATAGTATAATGGTGTAGTATGAGATCTTCAATCGCCTACGGATTGGCGACGACTGGAGGACTATCTATTTTCTGTCAGAGACTTGTAATTAGTCTTTTAGTATCTTGGTGCATACGTTTATTTTTGGCATAAAGGTGTTACAAAGTATACTAGCGGCACCAATGTACTTTGTTTATAATAAGACGCTTTATTTGCTGTTGTTCTTTGAACTAACTTTCATGATGTGCTTCCAGGCTTCATGAAGGATCTGATCAATTTAGAGAAAGAAAGAAAAATACGTCCTAGTCCAGAAATTGATGCTTTTATGAAGGTTGTCACTTTAAATTTTACGTCTCTTTCTATTTGCAAGTTTTTTAATATTTGTACAATCTCCTGAGATTCTCTTTTCACAATTTGGTTAAACAGGCATCTGTTGTTGGCAGTAGAAGGCATAGTATTTCCACAGATTATGTCTTAAGAGTGCTTGGTCTTGATGTATGCTCAGAAACTGTGGTTGGTAACGATATGTTGAGAGGCGTCTCGGGGGGTCAAAGGAAAAGAGTTACCACAGGTATATATATGTGTACTGTATCGAGAAAGTTGTGTACAGAGAATCATTTGAACCTTAAAAACTAGATATTAAGGTATAATTACACACCGTATTCTGGCATTAATTAGTTCACACGGTACATGAATTAGTGTGATGATAAATATAGGTTTCTCTCTGTCATTGTACATTATCTTTTCCAAGTTTTTAAATTAATTATAATAAGGGTAAATAATTTTTATGCGTGATTCTGCAGGGGAAATGATTGTGGGACCAAGAAAAACATTATTTATGGATGAAATATCTACGGGACTTGATAGCTCAACAACATACCAAATAGTAAAATGTATCGGAAACTTCGTTCATGAAATGAGCGGAACTGTTTTAATGGCTCTTCTACAGCCTTCACCCGAGACATTTGATCTCTTTGATGATCTACTGCTATTATCAGAAGGTTATGTTGTCTACCAAGGCCCCAGGGCTGAGGTGTTAGAATTCTTCGAATCATTGGGATTTCGACTGCCAACGCGGAAGGCTATTGCAGATTTTCTTCAAGAGGTAGCTTAATAAAGATAGTTCAAAGTTCATGTACTATGTACATAAAATAACGACTAAAAATGAAAAGCAAGATATCGGTTTTGGCCAGGTGACCTCTAAAAAGGATCAAGCTCAGTACTGGGCTGATTCTTCAAAACCATATTCATACATCCCTGTTTCAGAAATTGCAAAATCATTTCAAAATTCAAGATTTGGAAGCGCTGTGGCGTCTAAGCTTGCTGTTCCGTATGACAAGTCCAGGAGTCACCCCTTAGCCTTGTCAAGAACGAAATATGCTGTTTCAAGTTGGGAGCTTTTCAAAACATGCTTTGCCAGAGAATGGATGTTGATCCGCAGGCACAGTTTTCTATATATTTTCAGGACGTGCCAGGTATTAACCCATCAGTTTGAGGGTTGCCAAACCCATTGTTCAGCCTAAGATTTTCTTTGCCATCTTCATTCAAAAAACTATGGAGGACCAAATTTCTTGTTTATCCTTAACTAATTTACGTTCTTGTTTTGTTCGGTTAGGTTGCATTTATTGGTTTAGTGGCGTGCACAATCTTCTTACGGACAAGGATACATGCCACGGACGAGGAAGACGGCAAACTCTATCTCTCCTGTCTCTTTTACGGGTTGGTGCATATGATGTTCAATGGATTTTCTGAGCTATCCCTTTTGATACATCGGCTTCCTGTTTTCTACAAACAAAGGGATAACCTTTTCCATCCTGCCTGGGCATGGTCCATTGCAAGTTTCATTCTGCGTATACCTTACTCCGTGATTGAATCCGTTGTATGGTCATGTGTTGTCTACTACAGTGTGGGCTTTGCCCCTGGCGCTGGAAGGTATCCTCTGTTTGCTTCTATAGGCTCGATGTTTTAGCACCTGAATTATAACTCGCTATAAACGTTGCAGGTTCTTCCGCTATATGCTTTTACTATTGGCGATACACCAAATGGCTTTAGGCCTGTTTCGTATGATGGCCTCCATATCACGAGATCTAGTGGTTGCTAATACATTTGGATCAGCTGCTCTAATGATTGTATTTTGTTTGGGAGGATTTATCATTCCAAAAGGTACCTGGTTATATACTGAGTGTTTACTTTGAAATCGGAAGTAATTACAAACACCTGGTGTTCCCTTTACACGTACCAAGATAGATGGGAAGGTAATCTTACCTTCCTTCCATTTGTGGGTTTTTAATGTTACATGATTAAATTTCTTGTCTCTTGTCTTTCAGCCAATATTAAAATTTGGTGGAAATGGGCTTCTTGGGTGTCCCCATTAACATACGGTCAACGTGCAATTTCTGTCAATGAATTTAATGCAGAAAGATGGATGAAGGCAAGTCACTGTGTACCAAATCCATTTTGCATTTCATCAAACTTCCAAGTCAATTAAAACTTTTTTTCAGCTTTCCTCTATAAGCAACATCACAGTTGGACGGAATGTTCTCCATCAATTTAACTTACCTCATGACGATTATTGGTATTGGCTTGGATTTGGGGTTCTGCTGGCATACGCAATCCTTTTTAACATTATCGTGACGATGGCGTTGGCATGCCTTAATCGTAAGTTTGGATCAAGTTAATTGAGTCAAATTATTTTTTTGCGTTCGTATTACAAGTGATTTGTTGTTACTAATGCTATTTTTGATTTAATACAGCTCGTAGGAGAGCCCAAACAGTGGCAGATGATGCATTTGAAGAGGAGTCTCCTGGCAATAAAGGCTAGTGTTGATTATTGTTTTTTATAATTAATTCATTTCTAGCATATGTTTCCTCTGCAAATTCATCTTCATGTCTTAATGTAGAAGGTAACGAGGCTCAAAATTCTAGTCAGGAGGGTGGTAAAAAGGGGATGTTACTTCCATTCCAACCCTTAACAATGACTTTCCACAATGTCAATTACTTGGTGGACATGCCCAAGGTATGTATCTTTGTTTAGCAACTCTTACTGCTTTCTACACTGTTAGGAGACTTGAAATCTGTTATCCTCAGGCGATGAGTAAACAAGGAATTCCAGAAAAGAAGTTGCAACTGTTGTCAAATGTGAGTGGAGCATTCTCACCTGGTGTTCTAACTGCTTTAGTCGGGTCAAGTGGAGCTGGAAAAACTACTCTGATGGATGTCCTTGCTGGTAGGAAAACGGGCGGATATATTGAAGGGGAAATCAAGATATCAGGTTACCCAAAAGAGCAACGCACATTTGCACGAATTTCAGGATATGTTGAGCAAAATGACATACACTCTCCACAGGTTACTGTTGAGGAATCTCTTTGGTTTTCTGCCAATCTTCGACTTCCAAGAGAAGTTACCAAACAACAAAGACTCGTGAGCATCTTAATGATTTAACATGGACACTGATGTAAATTGGGTTGTTCTTCATTTTCTTTTATGCTGTCGCAGGAGTTTGTTGAACAAGTAATGAAGTTAGTAGAACTTGACACGTTAAGGCTAGCATTGGTGGGTTTACCGGGTACCACTGGCTTATCAACAGAGCAGAGAAAGCGGTTAACAATTGCAGTAGAACTTGTTGCAAATCCTTCTATCATCTTCATGGATGAACCTACATCTGGACTGGATGCACGTGCAGCAGCAATTGTGATGAGAACTGTTCGTAATACTGTTGATACAGGAAGAACGGTAGTGTGCACCATTCATCAACCAAGTATTGATATTTTTGAAGCATTCGACGAGGTCAAGACTGTAACTCTCAACTTGGGCATTTTCTCTGTTCATGTCTAAATTGTCTGATCTTAATTTCTTTTGATGCCATAGCTACTTCTTATGAAACGAGGGGGCAGGGTTATATATGGAGGCAAGCTGGGTGTGAACTCGCAGATTATGATTGACTATTTTCAGGTATAACCTCTTTCATTCTCACAAATATTGCTTGCACATTGAATCAAAAATCCTCGTGCTAAGGTGGACGCTGAAGACCTGTAAAATAAGAAAAGAAACACGAGAAATATATAATAACTTTAAATGTTTTAAATTATTATTCTAATATTTAACAAAAAAATGCAATTTAAAATAATAGAATTATCAAAAATAATATACATTTAAATTTTAATAAACGAAACAGATCAAACAAAAATAATTAAAGTAAATAAGAAATATAAATAAATAAATATTTGAGAAATATTACAAAAATAATAATCAATTTTTGTCTGTAATTAACTTAATAATTTATACTATATTTAATTAATCTATATTATATTAATTAGTTAAAATTTAAGTTAATATAAAATATAAGAAATTAGTGTAGGTTAAAAATATAGTGTTTCTTTGATAAAAATTTATAATAAATAATGATGTTGAATAATTATTTGATATTATTAATATTACTTATTTAAATTAAATTTAAAGATTAATATATTAAAAGAGTTAGAATAAAGAATTTCGTAGAAGTGCATTGAAAAAACGAATTGGAATATGATACTTTATTTAAAACAATGTACGTTAAAACAGTAAAAAGAATAGTTTTAGAGGTTCTTGTTAAAATAGTTTTAGAGATTCTTGTTAAACTTTTTCCATACCTCTTGAAATGTATACCTTTTTATTCCGATCTTGCTATGTAGTACTAAAAGTTGACCCACTTTACTGTTTGAAAAGAATTATTATTTTATGCTATGATTTGTTTGGAGTATATCTCGCATAAAACTGACATAGCTGTATGAAGGAGAAACTATAAAAAGGACAGACCTTCATCTCGAACTTTACGGATTTGAAAAGTGCCTTCATTAAGCTGGAACTGTGAGGTTTGGTTTGGTTCCAACCATAACTTGAGTCTGAGTGGCTGGTCTGTTATCTTTTCTTATCGCAGTATAGACGGCAAGATAAGTCGTATATTACTGTAAAAGAAACAGCAGTTTCTATTTGACATGTAAGCATTACATGGGAAAGTCGAGCTATTGAGAGATATAATGTGATGTTTTGAATTGAATCAAGGGATTTATGTTCCGAAATTCGTTATCCATTTTTATGCTCAGGGAATTAATGGAATTCCACGAATTCCTGATGGTTACAACCCAGCAACCTGGATGCTTGAGGTCACTACACCTCTCATTGAAGAGCAAATTGGGGAAGACTTCGCTGATATATATGAAAAATCCCAGGTGTTCAGGTAACTCAATCCTATGAAACTGGAGCAAGTTCTTTTAATACTATTCTCACCGTCAACCAACAAAACCTCTTCTTAATTCCTTGTTTTTAGAGAGGTGGAAGCTTCAATTATGCGCTTCAGTACACCAGCTACTGGATCGCAACCATTGAAATTTGACTCCACATTTGCGCAAAATTCATTCACTCAGTTTACGATTTGCATTTGGAAGCAAAATCTTGTATATTGGAGAAGTCCGCGTTATAACACAGTAAGAATATTATTTACAACGGCAGCAGCACTAATATTGGGGTCAATATTTTGGGATGACGGTTCAAAGAGGTAAATATCTATGTCAAATAATTTGATTGCCTACTTTCTCTCCTTCAATAATATGCTTAAATAGATACTTTGGCATCATATGCCCGTACTCTTTTCCTTTTTGTTGCAGCTGTGGACATGCTTCTACAAATTTATTGCGTTTATTTCGATGAAGTTAAGATATAAGAACTGACCTTTTTTAAAAAAAAAATACTTGTTAGGAGCTCAGCTCAAGCTGTGTATACTGTTATGGGAGCCCTGTATGCGTCCTGCATATTTCTTGGGATCAGCAATGCTTCCTCCGTACAGCCAATAGTCTCAATTGAGAGAACAGTGTTTTATAGAGAAAAAGCAGCTGGCATGTACTCCCCATTATCTTATGCAATGGCCCAGGTAACTGTTTCTTATTGGAAAAACTATTCTAATCAACAGTCTATTTTGGAATGGCTGATGCTGAATGCTTCATTTGTTGTTCTCAGGGTTTAGTGGAGGTCCCGTATATTCTTGTCCAAACGATTTTTTATGGGGTCATCACGTATTTCATGGTTAATTTTGAAAGGAATGCTGGTGCGATTCTGATAGGGGAAACTAGATTTTGGATTTTTTTCGTAGCTTATTCGTTCATATTTATTTTTATTCTCATCTCTTATCAAATGTTCATGATTATAGTTTGTCCACTCCACATGCAGGAAAATTTGTTCTTTATTTGGTTTTCATGTTCTTCACTTTTACATACTTTACCTTTTACGGGATGATGGCCGTTGGTGTCACGCCAAATCAACACATGGCTGCTGTGATTTCCTCTGCATTTTATTCGTTATGGAACCTTCTATCAGGTTTTCTAATTCCTCAACCAGTAAGTATCGGGATTTCTTTTTCTTTTGTAATCATTCTTATTATTTATTGGCTGGACACAATGATAAATTAACAAGTTTTGCTGCCATTTATTTTTCAGAGAATCCCAGGATGGTGGATCTGGTTTTACTACATCTCTCCGATCGCATGGACTCTAAAGGGCATTATCAGTTCTCAGCTTGGTGACGTAGATACTAAGATTGAATCACCTGCATTTGATGGCAGTGTCAAAGAATATTTGAAGAAGAATTTTGATTTCCAAACAGAAGATGTTGGAATCTCAGCAGTGGTGCTTATTGCTTTTTGCCTCTTGTTCTTTCTCTCCTTCGCCCTCTCTATGAAAGTGCTCAATTTCCAAAAACGATAGACATTTATAGGTCTCCAAGAAAATGACAAGAGTATATAAGTAGAAGAAAAGGCTACTAACTTGAAGTTATATCCTTAGTTTACTGTCAATGTCAAGTTATAGCAAGAATATGATATTTTATAAAACAAAACATAAAGAAGCAATGTGCCACCTTCTTTGATCTATGAATTTCAACATCTTATGCTTTCTTTATCTAAATTTTACACTTTTGATTAATTTTTGTTTCTTCATTCATGAACTCTTCTCTTTAGGATACAAACCTTAGTTTTCTATTAGTTTTTGATTCCGTATTTTATTACCGTAAAAAACAAAAATTAATGAAGTAATGTAATCACAATCAAGAATAAACAAGAGTAAAATTATTCTGATCGTGCATTACCTATCTTCCGTGATGAAAAAGCTCGCTTTGTTCTGACCAATTATCAAACCACAGTAAAATCTATCTACCATCATCAATTTTGCATGAACAAGAGGGGTCATATACCAAATGCTTTATTGTTTGCAACGTTCACCGAAGGACATAAGATAGGAGGTCAATATTATGATGCCAAATTCGATTCTAGAAAAAGGTTATCATTGGGTTGACGTCTTTTTCTTTTTTTTTTTTACATATGCTAAAATGAAAAAAAAGAGAGTGTTTCTCTGTGAAGTTAAAGAAAAGCATTATACAACATATGCGATCAATAATTAATAATGACATGAATAAATAAAATAAAATTTTAATTATTTTATTAGATAGTCCAAAATTCGTCCTTTTTACATATTTTAAAGTTGTTTAATATACATGTATGTATAATATTTAGTCAATAAAAATAATTTAAATATTACAAATTTAGATTATATTTTATACATTTTACTATATTTAAGTAAAAATATAAAATGAATCTTTTCTAAATAAAACAATTCTTTTCAATAGTGATATTAAAAAAAAGCAATTCATTAGAAAGACAACTTTCTGAAATATGATTTGCTTCCTTACTTTTTTAAATATAAAAAATTTAAAAAAAATTTAAAATTTTCACATTAATATCTACTAAAGAGAAACTTAAAATTTAATAAAATTTATTGAGTTTCTACCAATAATAATGAAAGATATGTTCACATGGTTACTTTTTGTTATACAGTGAAACTTCCAATTGATTGAATTAATTACTATGCAAGATAATAATATAGGCTGGATATACTAACTAACAGAATTACTATGCAAGAAAATTATAAAGAATGATTGTTCAATCACCTACTGTATAAGAAAAGAAAATTATATAAAATGAATTTCCAAATTGATAGTGCTGCTGGAAAATCAGGTTAGGATCCGATCTATGCACAGTGAAATAATTACAAATTTTTTTGTATTTTGATTTCTTGAAAACTAAGATTACTTTAAATTTTATAAAATGATTTAACACATAAATTATAGTAAAGTATAAATCTTAATTGTACCTTATTTCGAAGCTTGATTCTTTTCTTGTCATATCTGTTGAGCTGTTTTTGAAACTGACTCATCTCATGTAGCTTTATAAATATCTAATTTTTAATAGTACCTACAGAATAAGTTGAGAAAACTCTGTAACTATTACAAAATGAGTTAGGCAAGGAGTGCTAGCTCTCTTAGAGCTTATATTTACAATAAGTATTAGACATTTTAATAATTTAATTGAAATTAAATTCTAATTTTAATTAAAATTTAGTTAGAATTACAAATAATTCTAGTTAAATATCAATTACGCCCAAATAAGATATAATATATGATATTAATTCTTATTTATTAAATATCTTATATTTATTTATAAAGTTTCTCAAACTTTACAATCAAGTTCATCTTTATTAAATTAGCTTTTCTCTCTTGAACTCACAGTTTGTGTGTAACCCATAAGGTTCTCAAATATGTTTGGCAATAGATACAATTATAACCGTATATCATATTTAGGATTAGATAAATTAAACTCTTTTAATTTATCTTTACTTCTCTAATTTTAACAATTTATATTCATAGATTATGATTGACATCTAGTAATACATTATGATCACCAAAATATTTAGAAATGTCAAAGTAGTTTTGAATAAGCTTTCTGTGCATAATTTTTTTGTATAATTCAATCATTTCATTATACAATGTTATAATTAGATATAAATTAATGTCTAATCTATTTGAGTCCATTCATGTTAGGTCTCTACTATTCGTAATTGTTATTATAAACTATTTACAAAGCGTCATTCTACCTTGTCCAAGGATTTTTCGAATCAATATGAATATAAAATAATGGAATATTCTTCCTAATTACTTTAGGGTGATGGATCTTATATTAATCACTTAACTACCTCTATATAGTTTATGATATATCCAATGACTACTAACTGAACTATCTATGATTAGAATAGATCATAAGTAATATTAAAACATAGTAATTCTTATACAAGATAACTTTGAAAATCTCAAGTCAAAGGATCACTTATATAATCATCACAATGAGAATTTCAATAAACATACAAGTATTGTTTTGAATGGATTGCTCATATAAGGTCAGTTCAGTGTACTTGTTCACTAATAAAGATTTACACATTTATTTAAGTATTTTTATACTTTAGTCTATGAGATCGACTACTTCCTTCGTAAGGAAAAATATAACGTGTGCTAATCATTTTAGTTATCATCATAATTAAGAGAATGTCTAAATACATACTTGAATCTTTAATGAGACCTTAACTCCTTTTTCATGCCTAAAGGCTCTAATGATCTACAATACATTACTATTTGAACAATGCAAGGAACTATACCCAGTTCATCAAAAACTTCTTGATCCAATTAATTATTTCCATTAAATAAAAATGTATTATGGCTTACTTAGCAACCATTTCCCCATAAGAACCTTTCAAACTTAAAATAATATTATTCTAAATAAAATATACCTTAATTAGGATTTACTTCTAAACTTAATATCCATATATCTTAAAAGCAAATACCAATTAATAAATAAAATAATGGATATTTTTAATACTTCACAAGTATTAGATATCTCAAATATTGAAAACCTTTAATACATTATCTATGTACTTAGACTAGAATAGGTAAGCAACTTCCATATCTATCTCAACAGATCTATACTTAGTTAAATATATCAACTTCCATATTTAAATTTTACACTCGTCTCTCTATATGTAGATAAATATTAATAAAAATATTATAACTTGCAACATTTAATTTAAAAAATTATACGTTATTATAAAGTTAAATAATTTGAAATTAATTATTTGATAAATATTTGATGAGTACTCGAAGCCCGTTTAATATGAGAATGAATAATAATTTTCTGATAAAAAGGAGAAATTTGACCATAGTATTTATATAAATACTAATTAGACTAACATTTTAAAGCGTTCAAAATAAAACTTAACGTTTTAAAAACATTCAAGTTGAACCTCTATAAACAAAAATGCAAATAAAGGTACGACTCTATAAAATTTTTTCCACAACGATATGAATATCGTTTCATACTGGTTGAAAAATGATATTCATATCGTATCATATCAATTAACGATACCAATCAGTATTGGCTTTTTTGCTGAGTACCAACTGGTACCTAAAATACTGAATTTTGTTAGAGTAAAATTTGTAAATTTTAAAATTTATAAACCAAATAAAAAAATAAATCAAATCTAAACCTACATGGTATCATCCCTTTCATTCTTAGACACTCAAGCCCACTTAGGCCCTCTCCTTCATCTCATTTTGTGTAGCTTTCATTTGCCTCACTCCCTCCTTCTCATTTTCTCCAACTTTCATATATCCACTGTTGGCCTCACACTTACTTAGGCCTCAACATAACTGCACCAGCTCCATTGTGACACCACTGACCACCAGTCTCTCATTGTTAGCACCTCCCCCTGTTCTAAGCTCTCCCCACAGCCCACCAAATTTGCCAAAAGCCCAAAACCACTACGAAGATTTGATGAACCAACATGAGTTCATGCTAGATCAGTTCATGGTAAGAAGAACTATAATATTTGTTTGTATTGCAATAAACATTTGAAATATGGGAGAATCACAAGATTAAAGAAACATTTAGTTGAGATCAAAGGTGATGTGAAGCTTTGTAAGAAAGTTAGTCATAACATAAAATGGCAGATGGAAACTTTGTTTAAAGAGTATTAAAATGAGAAAGACAAAAGACAAAGACTGAACCAAAAAAAAAGTAACGAAAATTCTTTTTATAGTGGTCAAAATGATACTGGTAATGTTGAAGGTGGTATTCATATCCAACAAGAAGGAAATTTTTGCACCGGATTTGAGGAAGAGAAAAAAAAATATGTATAACTTTTTACACCAATAACAACTCTTAGAACTCAATCTACAATTTGTAGTGCCTTACAATCTAAAGAAGAAGCTCATAATATAGATATGACAATTGCTAGATGATAATTTGATATAGGTGTATCATTTATTGTTGATCAATCTTATTGTTACTAACCTATAATAGAAGTTATTGCCTCTTATGGTCTAGGATATCAAGCTCCTTTAATTGATGACTACGAAGTAATCTTATGAGTAGATTCTTTATGAAATAAAACGTTGTTTGGATGAAAGAGGAATGACTTGAGAAACTTATAGGTGTTCAATTACGAGTGATAGTTGGACAAATAGAAGGTATGAGACTATTATCAATTATTTAGTTTATTTTGCTAAGAGGAGGATTTGTTTGAAGTCCATTGATGCGTCTAGCCTTGTTAGAAATGTTGATAGTTTGTTTGAGATATTTGATAAAGTTATGAATGAAGTTGGTCTTAAAAACATTGTACAATCCATCACTGATATTGATTTTACTTATAAAGTAATTGAAAAAAGGTTATAAAGTAGGTATAATTTCTTTAATCGACTCTTTGTATTGTACATTGTATTGACCTAATGTTGAAAAATATAAGAGATGCAAAAATATAAGAGATGCTAAATACTTTCCTATTATTGATGAGACTGTGTAAAAAGTAAAAGAAAAAGATTAAGTTCATCAATAATCATACATAGGTTCTGAATTTGATGAGAAAGAGTTTTACTAATGATAGGAATTTATGTCATCCTATTGTTATAATATTTGTGACTAATTTATTACCATTTAAGTGTTCTTTTCTAATGAAGAAGGAGCTAAGACAAATTTTTAGAAGTGATAAGTAAGTTATATCTTAATATGCTAGGTTTAATGTTAGAATGAAGATTTATAGAATTACATTTAAATAAGATCATAAAATTTTGTCCCAGTGTCAATTTATCTTCTGAGTTTATGAGCTTTTGATGAGAGTACTTTGTCTGACTAATAGTGATAAGAATGAGACAATATATTATTTTTATGATGCTATGGAGAGAGCGAAGGAAGCAATCAAGTCTAATATGAAAAATAGGCCTTCTTTACACACACCTGATCTTGGAGTTATCCTATGTTATTTACTACTTGGGCATTTTTGAATTTTAGTGTCTATTTTAAACTAAGTTTTACAAAGAAAGCTATAGTTAATAGGGGAATACTATTAACTATCATAGCAATTGTGGAAAATAAGATGATGCAAAATCTCCTTAGCTCACAAACAGAGACATACAAAGATGCATGTGGTGATTTTGAGATGTCTATTATAGTTCTTCAAAGAGACAAACTTGACGCAAGTATATGTTTCTTCACTTTTGTTACTTGTTTGAAATTAATCATCACTTTATTTTGTTTAAAAGTGTTTCTTCACTTTTGTTACTTATTTAAAATTAATCATCACTTTATTTTGTTTAAAAGGTTAATTCTATTTTCTTATAGTTTGTTGGTGGAACAAATTCAGAAGTGGTATTCCAGAATTGCAAAAGTTTGCAATTTAAATTATGCTCCAATGTATGAGTGCAACACAACAACAACAACAACAACAACAGCAACAACACCCAGTAGAAATTTCGCTGAGACGTGACATCTAGGAAGGTCCAATAGTATGCAACCTTACCCCTAACTAGTGGAGAGACCTACGTGAATGAATGAGAGAAAAATAATAAAAAATAATAAAATGATTTGTTCTTTATTTGATACAATTTAAAGCTTCAAGAGACGTATGTTATTATCATTATTAAGTTGAATATAATTTATTAATAATTCAATTTTTGTTTACTCTCTTAATAGAATGAGTATAGATACAATATGTCTTGTCCATATCGATGTTTTAGCATATTGAGTTTCTGAAGAACTAAGGTTCATAAATAAGAGTGAATTGGAATATAATCTTAAATGAGAAACTATTGGCACGCCATTTGGTACGATAAATTTGAATAATGGTGATGATGAGAACCCTCTTAATAATGAGAATTTTATACCTTTCTAAATTGTTTAAGAGTACCAAAGGTATTAGACAAGGGGATCCTCTATCCTTATGTCTCTTTACACTGGTAATGGAAGACCTCAACAGAATTCTTGATCACCACAAAGATATGGACAGTAGATTTAGGTTTCATTTTCGATGTGAGAAGCTAAGAATGCACCATTTAGCTTTTGCAGATGACGTTTTGGTATTCTGTGGTGCTGATCCCTATTCCTTAAAGCCAATGGTAAAGATTCTTAGCAAGTTCTCTGCAATGTCAGGGTTGAAAATGAATATAGAGAAGAGCTGCCTATATGTTTCCACAGATGTACATTGCTTAGAGCAACTAAAAGTCATCTCATCTCTAACAATAAAAAGGCTACTTTTAGATGTTTAGGTGTTCTATCACTATTAAGGAACTTTATACCTTGATTGCCTTCTCCTTTTGGAGAAGTTCAAAGGAAGTATTAACAAATGGAAAAAATACATTCCTATCAGCTACATGTATACTTCAGTTGATTTCTTCAATGTTGAGGAATGTAAGTACTCACCGGTCAACTTATATTTGTCTACCAGAAAAGCTAGTCAAGGATATAAAGAAGTGTATTTTATGGATAGGTAAAGTAGATAATTTGAAAAAAGCAAATGTCAAATGAAAAAACTATGCATTCCTAAACAAGAGGGAGGGTTAGGTATTGTTTTTATCCAGGACATGTAGAAGGTATTACTCATTAAAAGGGCTTGGGGGATATTTAATGACAAAGAAAGACTCTATTCAATATGGATTTAAAAATTTTATATCAAAGACTCAAAATTTTGAAGGCTAAAACTTAATAGAGATCACTCATGGATCTTCTTCCAGATAATGAAGTTGAGATCTCAATTCTATCCATATATCCAAGTAGTTTTGGGTAAAATGAAAAATGAGTAGTTCTAGTTTGATAATTGGGCAACCATTAGTCGCCTTCATATGAGGCAAGACCTTCACTCTCTAAAGTCTATATTCCCTAAGGATACTAGAGTTGATGCTATCATTAGGAATAATGAATGGTACGCTGGGTTTAGGAGCGTCTCTACACTTATAAACTCTCTTCCTCACTATAATCATAATCAATTATAGGAGGATTCATTGGTTGGATGGAGGAAAGATATAAAGGTTTCTCCAATAAGTCCTGCTAAGAAATCTATTTGGCTAGTATAACTTGATCTAGAAAATTTCCCACATGCCTAAAGCCTCTTTTATGGGTTAATTGTGATAAAAAATATGTTATGGACTAAAGAAAGTGTTTTGGGACAGCTAACCCCTTATGTCTGTTATGTCATAGAATTCGTGAGAGTAAGGATCACTTATACTTCCTTTGCAAGTACACTAAAGGAGTTTAGTCTAAAATTATATAGCTATTTCAACTACATAATGCTCGTACAAGTTGAATCTATTACTAAATTGGACTGTGGATAAAGTCAAAACTCTAAAGTAGGATGGGGTTTTACTTAAAACCAGCTTTATATATACAGTTCATGAATTTTAGCAGAATTCAATCAAAGACTACACAAAAATTCAAGACATACTACTTCAGAAATCCATACATTAGCAGATAGGATAATCCTCTAGATTAGAGAGATCATCTTATCAAATGGCGCAATTTTTGCATTGAGCCCTAACTATCACAACAATTAGAGAATATAAGCAAACATTATTAAAATTGAACTAAATACCTGCCTCAACGGGGAAGTATGACTCGGATCCTATCCTAAAAAACCCCAATTAACAAAATCATATTGCAGAAATACTAATTAGCTGGGGAAAAGGGAAATCGATATCTCTTAAGGTGTGTTTACTTGTTTGATGTCTTATTGGGCGATTCTTCATGGTACCTTAAAGCATCTGCATGTTGATGATGTTGATTCAACCTAGAGAAGTTGACCTTAATTAGGGAGTGATCAAGTATTTGTAATAGCAAAGATGGACAATAGTAACACCTAGAAACTCCTAGATTTGCCTCAGTGGTGAGTGATAGAGTCTCATATGAAGAAGTTGTCGCATGTCTTCTCGTATGAAGAGGTTTGCATATTGCTATCTGTGTTTAGCCATCAAGTGCCAAGTGTTAGTAGAGTAGGACAGATGGCATTCATAAGGCCTTAATATTATATCTGCTACTATTTAAGCTTGTTAAATTATTTGTTAGTTATATAACTCTCATCTGTTTAGACCGTGTGATTTTTATATGTACTCAATTTTAAAAATCTTTTAATGCAATTATTTATTTTTAAAAAAAAACTAGGTTAAATGTGATTTGAGCGAACATATCATTAAATGAAGTTCCAGATTTTTCATTTCTCTCTTCTTTTAATTTCACAGACACACACACACAGACACACACACACACACACACAGACACACACACACACACACACACACACATCTACTTTGATGTGTTCCTGAGTACAAACTCTTGTTGTAATGTTTATGTAATCATGGACTTATGTTATTCTTAATATATGATGTTTTAATGTAATTATTCTTTACTATATGATGTCCATTATAGCATTTTAAGTAACTTTGTATCATTTTAGTTTCATATTTATATGATAATTAAATAATCTTTTTTATATTAATTAAGGTTCTATATGAATAAGTAATATCACTAGAAATAAAAAGATAGTTGTTATTTCAATTTTATATTATTATGATTTTTGGAGATATGTAAAATTAAAAATTATATAGCACAACATATCGAGGAATTATTTGCAATTTTAAAAACTTCAGGATTATTTTATAACTTTGAAAGATGACCTAAAATGATATCTCATATTTGATCGATATCAATGTCATTCTATACCAGAAATATCAATAGCGACACGAGTAGGGTGTTGATAATATTATTGTCATATCATCAATGATGCATTAGAAATATATTATTTTTAATAAATTTATAGGCCTCACAGGATCACACATATATCATGTGGTCTTGTGAGACTCGTCCAACTTAAAAGAAAAATACCAAATTTAAACTATTCTTAACAAATGTTATTAATTTTTATTAATCCTAAATAAAATAATTTGATTAATATAATTTAATTTACTAATTAAACTTAAAATAATCTCCAATTTGTTTTAGTTTCTCCACCTTAATTCTCGTATCATCTCCCTAAACTCGGCGTCTCCCGCTTCAACTACCATTGTTGAAACTAAGAGTGAAATCAATAAACATTTGAGTTTTATTTCCAATGGTGGAAGTGATCTACCTAGTAATACCAAGATAGATTCGTCAGGCAACGGCAACAAACATGAAAACCAGATGCTTGTTGATGCCGACCAGACTTGAGTGGCTACTTTGGAAGGCTTGAATGGCGTCATCTCAGTTCTATTATTTATGGTCATTTGACTGGGATTGATGAGCTTCCATTGAATCAGGAAGGTATGGAACCGTTGAAGAATGGGAGCTTGTGGTCTGACATAATGGAAATAACTAAGTACGAAGGCGTGAAGGTAGAAAGGCTGATACCAATAGCATCATCGTATACGATGTGTGGCGTGACAATTCTTGGAGAATGCTTGTGACCAATGACGCTCATTGGGATTTTCCCGTAGTGGTTAAGTCTCTGCATTTATATTAAGCTTCTTGTGTAATGGGTAGGCATAAATGAAGTTGTATTGGAATCGGATGAACGCAATACAACACCACCTGAATTTGAGAAAGTCAGAGATTGTTTCCTATTGGATGAATGCAATATTTTATTTTGAAAAAAATAGTGTTTACTCAAGATGATTAATGAAAAATAAGTGTGACGAGGATAATAAAGAGGGAGACGACGAGAACTGAAAATGATGATGAAAAGAGAAAGATTAGTAAATCAATTTAATTATTAAAAATAATATTTTTCTATTTTTTTCACAATAATATTTTTATTGTGAAAATGTTCTAATTAGTATTTAAATATAAAATGCGTATGAATGCGAAACCAAGATTGGAACATTGCCCAACCGAAATTGAATCTGGGCTGCCACCCAATTGGCAGGCAACTGTTGAAAGGTTTGGGCCGTGCTTGGGGTGTTAAGAGGTCCTATTTTTTAGTGCACTAATTACACATAAATTTGTAGTTCAACCGTCATGAATAAGATCACATGTTGTACCCGTCTTTCACTTAATCACAAACGAATGCCACAAATGGAAATTAAATAGGTTTCAAAGAAAACAATGGCTACATTCCCAGCGAATTCTCTTACATGTTAATTATATACTTGTGTACACCTTTACGTCAGGTACAAGTACTGACAGAAGGATCATCACACTGACATTAGTTGAGACGCTTAAAAGTTATCAGCTAAATCCACAATTACAGCTGCACTAGCTCAGCCTCCAAAATAACTAAATTTCTATGTCCTTTGTATAATCACCCTGCATGATTCTTAAAATTAAAGGAAGTTCACAGGAGGAAGGCCTAATCTACCCGCCTGAACTAGGATCAGAATAACTACTCACCCTCACTCTCTGAATCCAGAAAGCTAAACTCTTTGTATCCGCCAACCTTTATTATAACTGTTCCTATGTTCTCTTCCTTCCATTCAATTTCTTCCTCTTCCAAAAGTTTAATAACCTGAACCAAGTAAATGGCTCACATTTTTATCATGAACTGAGATGCAAAACTTTATGAAATTTTAAGAATTCTTACCGATTGTTTGAGTTTTGATTTCCCCAAACCATGACGTCCACACCCCGTGATCACTCTCAGAGTTTGAATAGCTGATGCAGACAACACAAGGTAGTTATGTAAGAAAAAAAGAATGTCAAGAGCAAAGGTCATGCACACGCACATGAGAGCTCAACAAATGCTTACAGTTTGTGTATGTTCCGAACAGAAGGTGAACTTTTAAAAGTTGCATTGCTGGTTTGACATGCTGACCATGCAAATCAATTGTTACGACATTCTCTATGCCCTTATTTCTGCAGAATACTTGCACAATGTTTTAGCCTATTCACTAACAGCAAAAGGGGAGTTGAACAAACAAGCAAGCTGTGTACTGACCGAGCTTTAAATATATCTTGACTTGCTTTTTTATCTGCCTCTCGAGCCAACTTATTCTGCTCCTTTCCCTATAACAACGAGACATTGAATAATTAATTGTAAATTTCCCATCATTTTCATATTGACTCTGAAGATAGAGCCAAGGTACTTCATTTCACAAGTTTGTGTAAAAATTATCAGATACGTTACAAGAATCCCCTCCAAAAATGCAAGATAAATAAATGGAATATCATTGTTAACCAATCCCCACCATAAATATCATGATGAACTTTTATTGCTTGTTTAATACATCAAAACCATGCAGAAGGTAAAATCAGAGAAGTTTACAACTACTGCTTATCAACATTTTCTAGATCACAAGTAAAACAACAAATGGTTGACAACAAATATAGCAGCAGGTAAATTGGAACCTAGACGGAGGAAGAAAAGACTAAGAGATGCCAATGAAATAGGCTAAGACTAATGAATACTGTATCCAATCACAGTCAATACAGCTTCTAAATTGTTGACAACTTAGATGAGTTTCAGGCTTTCAAATCTACTGCAACTCAAAGCACAAGTTGAGAACATAACAGAAAGAGTCCAAGAAGAACACGAGTGCTTCAAACATTCACAAATTCTCCAAAACCTAACAGTCCAACATCAATTATCTAGTAGCTATACTGTATCAAAGATCAACAAAAAGAAGGATTACATGCCACATACTGGATGGAAAAAAAAATCACAATAACCAGAAAATGACATATGAATATGACATGTAAGATGCATTTTTAAGAAAGAAATATACAAGAAGATCAACTTGATTAGGAAGTAATTGCAGCGGTTATCTTATTTAGGCAGTAATCATCTTATTTATAAAGTGTATTACTTCCGTAAGTCCAATTTTTTTCTTGGAAATAAGTTAGCAGATTCCTATTCTATTTACTTCCTAAAAGCTCCATGTTGTGTACCTATTTAAAAGGCATTACGATGAATAAGAAAGCAGCAAGAATTTACTGTAAAAATAGTTGACAGAAAGCTTGTTAAGGATGGGTTTTCTAAATAGTAACCTTAGGACCTACAAAGGGGAAGAACTCTAGAAAAGAGGATGTTCTTGTGAGTCGTCACATGACTAGATCCTACACAAAAACAAATATCAGAATCCTGAAGTGTAATCATGGAAATTCTTTTTTGATTAGACTCACCTGGTCAGAAAGGTAAGCAGCATACTGTTTCTGTCCTCTTGAGTATGCTTCAGTCGCCTGCATAGAAACTTGAATCAATAAAATAAAGGAAAAAAACTGAGTTCCAAGTGCAGAAAAGCCGCATGCAGTAGCTAAAGTTCCTTGGTACAGAGGAAGTAATTAAGGCTACTTACTCTTTGATAGTAGGATCGCATTGCATCCCAGTGCCCACTTGCAGACCTTCTGATAAGATCATAGTCATTGCCATTGCCTACAATTTTTTTAGACGAACTAGATAATGAGATCCAGAAAACGGATGGATATAGCAATTCACAGTTCTTTACCGCTTCTCATGTGCAACATAATATTAAGTTTTGAAATGGCACAAAACTGACAACAAAAGGACATATTTCACACAGCATGTGTAGCAGCAGATAAAGTGTCATAAGTACAATTTAATTCTATATACCACGTTTATCTCTCTTAAGTCCTCCATCACTAGATGGACGGACATCAACACCAGGTCCCATTGACTGAATTTTCTTCACTACACTCCTCCAATTCATGGTGCTTGTTTTTCGTTCAGAATTCTTGGGGATGTTAAACAAAGATTCCAACAACTTTTGAGGAAGATCTGACTTTTGCTGACTAGTTGAAAATGAATCTTTTGAACAACTATGATCCTCCCAATAGTTCCTAAATTAAAACAAGAATTTTAGGGTTAGTTACAACTTCAGGTGAATTTAAGATCAACCACTGACTTGTCATTTGTTTAAGAAATCTAAAAAAGAATAGCTCCATTCCTAATCAGTATGTGATCATCCATATAGTTCTACTAAAAACGTATCACAACTTTAGGGAGAGTAAAGGTTGGAGCAGTAGAAATCAAACTGCTCCAACCTTTACTCTCCTGGAGATGTAATCCATGTTCTGTGTTGGATTGCTGAATACTGAAACTATCATAAACAATGATTTCCTGAACAACTTTTTACAGTTGCTTTGTGGTCCTTACCTGCAACCATATATACTTTCGTAAGCTTCACTATTTGATGATTGTGAATTGCATTCGGATGACCTATTTGACAACTGTTGCAAAACTATATAATGTTAACAAATGGTAAAACAAAGTCCTATGTTTCAAGACAAGGTCCAATAACTCTGACATCAGCTACGAGACAAAGAATCATGGATCACCAAAAAAAAAAAAAAGAATATAAAACAAAGTAAGCAGTTCAATTTATATATCATTTTAGTAACACTGATCAGCTCATCTGTTGTAACCAAAACTATATGAATAGAAGCAGTCATATTGGAACAGGTAAAAATCATGATGAGGCATTTTTTCACAGGCTACAGGAATGGTAAGTATAATACCGTGTCATGTCATCAGCAATAGCACCAAAAGATCACCCTCCACCTTAAGAATTTCACTATACTTCAATATTTTCTTCTAGAATATAGCCTCATGGTGTTACTTCCAAAATCCAATACTTGGTGTAAAATGTGATAAATCGATGAACTAACACAAGAGCATGGAGAAACAAACTAATGAAAGAACGTCAATGTCCACGGTTGCCATATCTCAGAAATGAAGAACTGTATTGAAGAGACATTATATCAAGACACATTTATGGATGCAACCTGAATGAGAGAACCAGGATACAATCATACCCTTTAAAACTGTTTAATTGATTGTTCTAGAAAATTGCTAGAATCGACTATTGCACTTAGGGGTGGGCAAAAAACCCGAAAAAACCGAACCGACCCATAAAACCAAAGAAACCGGCCCAAACCGAACCGAACCGAAAGTGATGGATGGTCGGTTCGGTTTTGGATATTGAAAAACCGACTATATCGGTTCAGGTGCGATTTAGGCAAAAAAATTTTCAAACCAACCCAAACCAAACAGATCAAGCAAAACAAAAAAAGTTTGTATTTTTTTATACTTCTAACTCTAGGTATATAAGGTAAGTTTGCAACTTTACAAGTATGAAAATCACCCAATACGTCCTAAAATGAAATAAAAATGTTGGACATGTACTAAAATTGACCCAAAATTTAAGGCCCAAGATTAGGGCCCAAACCGATTGAAGTAACCGAACCGAACCGCAAGGCAAACCGAATTTTCAGTTTCATCTGCCATTTGGTTCAGTTCGGTTTTCTTATGCCATAAAACCGATTATACGGTTCGGTTCGGTTCAACAGCCTAAAACCGGCCAAACCGAACCAAATCGAACCGTGCCCACCCCTAATTGCACTAAGCAACAGCCCTTAAATGAGAAGCATGCAATAAGAACTACAAATGGAATGGGATTACCTAGAAATCTAACAGATCTATGATTCATAACTTACATTTTCATCATGCTCGGGAATGAATCTGGCATCTGCTGTATAGTTTAAAGTACCATTAGTATATTTAATCCCAGGATGCTTGCGGGAGGAAGCAGACAAATCAAGCAATACATCCAATGCCTGAAAAAGAAAGAAAACCCAAGAAGAGTGGATACCAGGCTCTGCCAAAGCATTAAAGCAAATAAGAACCGGTTATCATCATTGCAAGAGCTACAACCTTCCACAAATGATTTCAAAAATGAATGAGAAATCAAATATATTCAACATTAGCTTCTCTAGGTCGCAAAACTAAGCAAAAGCAATAAACCTCACGAAAAGATCAACCCATTTCAGAATATGAATAGAATAAAATAGTGAAGCAAACACCGTCACAGAAACTTAATCCCATGTGAGCGAGCATAAAAGTCAAAAGAAGGAAAGAAAATAGTTTTAAAATGCTCATTCCTTTAGTACCTTATCAACATTGTAACCGCATTGACCTGCAAATACAAAACATAAACTTCAAAATAGATATCAAACAAACCATTAGTATCAATAACACTAAATATCTCTAAATGCACACAATTTAACCACAAAATCAGGACCAGGCATATCAAGTTTTGCTAAAGAACACTAGTTAATTCAAGGAGGAGAAAGGAAAGGACAAAAAGAAAAGATCTTCATATTTGCTCATGTAATCGAAGAATGTTAAACAACCGAACGAAAGAGGTGTGAAGAGCTAAGTAGCAGATACTCACAAAGCACGTCCCTAACAACAGCAAAGCTAAGTTCACAATCATCACCCAGCATAGAACACAAGAACTGCTCTGCCTCTTCCTTCCCTAATCCACCGCTTCCAAATTGATTCCTTGTGAACGCGTCTCTTCTAGCGCTCGCCTTCACGTATCCTTTCCCTAACACCGTCGAAACCGTCCCCGTAACAGCCATCACTCTTTTCTGCTTATTACCACCCCTAAATCCCTTCCTATTTATCAAACTACCCTCCACAAACCCCTCCGAGGAGACCGTACTACTCGAACTGGATCCTAAACCCCACTCCGAACTCGAAAACCCACTGCTAACCAAACTCGTGGACGATGGATCCTCCGAGTTTTCCGTAAACTTGGTGAGGATCTCCACCGTCTTTTGAGGGTCGCCTTCCGCTTCCTTAATCGCAGACGAGGCCTCCTCGAGAGAGATCGAATCAAAAGCATCCATTAAACCGGTAAGAACAACTTGAGATTCTTGGTTTCCTTGTTTGCCACCATTCCCGTCACGAGCGCTGGCGGCGCGTGATGTGCGCGTCTTCTTTCTCCTCTTGCTGGACCGCTGCTTCATCGAGATTCTGATTTAAGCCTCCACCTCCGAATTTATGTGAATTTTTTTGGGTTCTTAGCGAGATAGCAGTTGATTAAGAGAACGGGGGTGTGAACAGGAGGAGAATCCTATATTACAGAGGCTTAGCTTGGCAAGTTGATAGAATTGATTGAGATGCATCAGCTGGAGCATACGCGTTTAGCGTGGTTCAAATAAAAAGATGATGTCTTTTGTTACATCACGCTCCTCTGCAGAATTTGTGTACCACTCTCCGGGAGACTGGACTAATATCAGTTGCGTAATAAATCCTTAAGTCCCAAATTCCACCGCCGTTGTGAGGAGGAAGAGGGCATCCTGTAATAAAGACGTCTCAAAAATAGAGAATCTAACCACTTGGACAAATCTTAAGAGTTAAGATATCCCCAAATTATTATGTAACCTTTAAATATACAATGCCCATGTTTGAAACCACACCTATTCAAATCCTTCTTTAAAATTCTGGTCGAGCTTTAGCACGCAATATTTAGTTTCAGGTTGTTTTTATCGTTATTTTTAATTTTCCATTTTATTTTTAAATTTAGGAAAAAAATTGTTTATTTAAAATTTTGTTAATTTTCAAAATTTATGAAAATCATAAAAAGTAGTTATTTTGGTTTTTTCACAATCTAATTTACTATCAACTAAATATATATTATTTATTTATTTAATATATTAACTTTTAATAAGAATTATGAATAAAAATAAATATTAATTTTTAAATTATTTATTTTAGTAAAATAAAAATGTTTTATTTATAATTTTTAACAAATATTATATAAGAGACTAAAATAAATTTATTAAATAAAAAATAATTTATCTTTAAGTTTTATCTAATATGCAATTATTATTAGTGATAAAAATACGACTACATTGACATTATATCTAAACAGGTTTTTATTTTTATTTGAACGAAAAATAAAACACGAAAACATAATACAAAAATTGAAAACTATAACAGAAAAATATAAGTAGAATCAAATGAACCCTTAAGTGTCAACCAACCTAATTTAACTCTCGGAGCATAAATTATGACATAACCCAAAATACAATAACAACCTTTGTAATCATTTAGGTAATATGTAGCCAAAATATTCGTAGATGGCGGAATCAAAACGTAGAGGATGAACATGTTAGGAGTGAATACTGGACATGATGAAACGACATGGCTAAATGAGCTCGAAGTTAGAAAGTTACGAGAGAGATGCTCAAGGCTAAGGTTAAAAGAACAGTGACAAAAAATTATCTAGAACGTGTGAAGTGAAGAAAAAAACTACCTAAAATTAAGAAGATTGTGTAAATTCACCATGATATGAGAGCTGACTACACACAAACTCCAAAAAAGACAACCTTAAATATAATCAAAATACCTTGTATTATTTTTCAATTTTCTTTACATTGTGTATTCATTTTCATTATCCTATATTTCCTTCAAAGCTTGTGCTATCCCTTTGTTTAAATTAAATTATTTCTTAATTTAACACATTTTAGTATATTGGTAGATTAGAATTGTGTTTTTTGAGTTTTTCGAAGCCAACTTATATTTTCGATAAAAAATTGGGTATAAATTATGAGAGACTTCCTCCCTAACACGCTTGAGTTCCATATTCACACCAATAATTTGGCACATCTAAATTCCATATTGAAACTAATAGTTTAGCACGCTTAATAGGACCGATGTTGCGCAAAAGGGATAGAAAAGAAATTGTTACGCCTCCATCCTTGGATGAAGAAGTCCTTGCTGCAGTAAGGAATAAAGTTTTTGTGTCCCGAATGATTGAGAATCTTGAGAAGGCATCCTCTCCTTTAGGTAACTCTCCTACTGGTGAAAATCCAAACTTACTTTAATGAAATGACATCTTTTGCACAAACAAAGTTCCAGAATTGAAATTTAACTTAGCCTTGGTTGAGGTAATCAAGATACTGATAGAGAAGGTTAACAAATTTTTTGCTGCTTTGGTACAGATTACTAGGAAAAATTCTTTTGCTTTAGTAAAGTAGAACTCTAAAGGATTCGAGGGGCGTCCTACTCCAAACATGATGGAAGTTGAAGAGTGTAGTTGTCTTCCTATTGCATCTTCTATAGATGAAAGATACATTTATCCCGTAAGGAGAGACAATGTTCTTATGGCACCTTTGTGCATTAATCCTGGAAATGGAAATGGTTAATAGGCGGTCAGTCCTCATGCTCTTAGAAGGCAAGGATTTGGTGTGGAAGTTAAAGCTAATGGACCATAATATAGTCTAAGAGGTAACATTATAACTATAAACTATAATCATATAATTCCCCCTCCCCCGTGCAAATAAAACTACAAATCAATATGAAGCTGTTAAAAAAACAGTTTAAGAATTATATGCGCCTAGTTTGAGATAACTTGGTCATTGAAATTTCATAAGCCTTATCTAGAACATATCGACCACAAGAATCCTTATCCTATGGTTATAGAATTCCTAATTTAACTTGTTTTTTTTTGGTGAAGATGGCTAATCATCCAACAAGCACAATGTTTAATTCACCATACAATATGGAGAATTTAATAAGTATGAAAACTTCAGTAACTTCAAGCTTAGCCTATTTCCAAATTTGTTAACAGGCATAACCTTCTCCTCGTATCCCTTATTGCCTAAGAATTATATCCTTTCCTAAGCTAGAATTGAAAGATTATTTCATACTCAGTTTTTTTAATGAGCCTGAATAGTATAGTTGAGTTGTTTAGAGTTACACCAAAAAGTGGTGAGAATGTGGACATGTTCATCATACGATTCAAGAAGATAAGAAGTAAATGTCAGATTGCACTCCCAGAGAATAAATATATGAAATTATCTTAAACGGGTCTCGATATTAAATTGCCTAAAAAATTTCTAATGAATGAAATTTCATGATTTCAATAAATTAGTAGCAAAGATGTCTGAATAAGAAGAACTTCTTAGGGAAGGACACTGAAAGAAGAATTCGGTAGGCACTTATGTTAGAGAGATAAATTCTTATGATTTGGCAGTGGCTACTATCAAGATTCTTGGAACCTGTGTTTACCTCTCCTTATAAGGTAAATGTGTTGAAGTCAAAAGGAAAAATGCAGCCCCATCTACTCAAAGTTAGTACTGTTGGACCCCGATTCTCTTCTTACTAATAAGCATGTGATTAGTTTATGTTGGGGATTAATTTGATTAATTTGTTGTGATTAAGTACCAATTTTAAATGTCTTTGGGGGTAGAAATTTTTTTTTTAGGATTGAGGGATTAAAAAGGAGAAATTTAGAGTAAGTTAGAAAAGCTTATGGAGTTAGTTAGAATTGAAAGAACATGATCTTGTA
>JAOTAY010000189.1:16174582-16217693 GCA_025629805.1 Erythroxylum baracoense
GTATGTAATAATTTTTGGAATTGGAAATGTTTTGTATTTGTAATGGGCCCAAATGGCTATTGAAAATTTTGTTGATTGTATTGCTATGTTTGAAAAAGTTTACGAACAGAGTGGGCCCGATTTGGTTATCAATTTTCGCACTTTATGTCGTGGTTTAAAAAAAATTTATATCGATTTCTGAGTGATTGAGTGCTCTAGCACACCACCCTCGTGGGACACGAGCTCGGATATCACCCATCGATGTCGGGTTTGGGTCTTGCGGGTGTAGGGTGTTACACAATGAGTGAGGCATACTAAAAATATTTGAACTCAAAGAAGGTTTTAGTGACAAAGCTAGGATTGAAAGAAGCAAGCCTTTACTATAAAAAAACACTAACTTAAAAAAATCCATTATAAGACGTATCTTTTTTAAAAAGAGTACTACATACCCTAATAATAAAAAAGACATGGAGAATTCGTCAATGAGAAGTAAAGCAAGACAAAGTAAAATCCTTGATTTCATAGGAATTCAAAGACTATTGCACTTAAGATTATACAAAGATGCTAAGGTTGAGTAGAAGGCTAGTGGACTATAGACTTATAATAAAACTAGAATATGCCCTACCAGGCGGTGGTTCAAAGAAGTTTAACTAAAGATTAAAGAAGAAGTTAAAAATTTATATCAGACTGGTTTCATTATAATAGTCAGATATACTAAATGGCTAGCTAATGTTTTCCTTGTAGTTAGGAAGAATAAAAAGATAAGAATATGTGTCAACTTTAGGAATTTAAATGCAGCCAAACCTAAGGATGTATACATGATGCTAGTTGTAGATTCTTTGATAGATGCAATGATTGGACATTACTTGTTTTCTTTTGTGGACTATTCTTCTTACTATAATTAAAAATTTATAATTGAAAGTAATATTTCCAAAACTAATTTTAAATGTCCAAGATCAATTTTAAATGTCCAAGGTCATTAGGGACATTTAAATGGGTTGTAATGCCTTTTGGTTTAAAGAATGCAAGAGTCACTGATCAAAGGGCAATGAATGCTATTTTTCACCATTTGATAGGGCATACGTTGGAAGTTTACACAAATGATATTGTTGTGAAATCCAAAAAGAGTGCAGATCATAGCTAAGATTTATAAGAATCCTTTCCTAGGATGAGAATGCATAAATTAAAGTTAAGACCCCTAAAATATGCTTTTGAAGAAAAGAGGGAAACTTCGTTCGGTTTTTAATTCACAGTAAAGGAATTGAACTAGATAGAAATAAAGCAAAAGCCATCTTTAAAGTAAAATCACCTCAGAATAAAACAAAACTTTAGAGATTCCTAAGCCAGGTGAACTATATAAGGAGGTGCATTACTAATCTAGCAAAAAAAAAAAAAGAATTAGCTAAACCTAAAATGCTCTACCTTGTCCTTATCTCGACTTTCTTCATGCACTATATAGATTTTGAAGTGATCTCTATCAAGTCTTTAGCCTTCTTTCCTTGCTTTGTCTATACTCAAACCCCTCTCTTTGTAAACCACCTTCTACTACTTAACTTCTCTCCGATCACCCTAATTTGACCTTGATTTTTTTCCTACTTTAGGAAGACTGCTTAAACACTTTCCACTGTTGGGACTAACAGGTTACTATTAATGGTAACATATCTCCTACAAACACTCAACCATCATCGTCCAACCCTTCACCAGTAAAGGAGTTCTCCCCTTTATCAAACACTCCTGCATTTTTGTAACTTCACCTTTCTCCTCTGTCCATAACTCAACAGGTAGAGAAACCAACTTGGAGTAGAGTTGTTGGTGACCTGTAATCCTTAGGCAAGCTACACTTCATAAATGGTGTTAAAAATGGTCCAATTTCTCTACCAAAACTGGTACTGCATCAAGGAGCAACTAAATGGAAGTCAGCTTTGGTAGGTTACTTTTTAAATAAGAGAATGGTTTACCCAATGATGCAACATTGGGTAGAGGTTAGTTGGGAGAAGATAGGACTCCAAGCAATGTTGATAACTGAAGATAACCTCTTCATCTTTAGGTTTTCATTAGAAGAAACATCAAACAAAGTTATAGAAATGGTTCCTTGGCACATACAAGGTAAACCAATTTTTTTGAGAAAATGGGAGATGGGTTTTACACTTAATAAATCTGAAGTCAAAACCATTCTCTATGTTTAATATCTATAAGGTGCCTCTTGAATACTAGTCTTCTGAGGGGCTGAGTTACCTTGCAAGCTATATTGGCACTCCTCTAGTAATGGATGAGAATACGGTTAACATAAAGAGGGTTAGGTATGCTAGAGTATATATCGAGGTTGAACATAGAAAAGTTATTCCTAAATTTATTCCAATAATGAGATATAATGGCGAAGGTGACTTAACAGAAGACAAAGTTTATTTATCTTACCCTTGGAAGTTGTATGTTAAACCAAGATATGGATTCTTAATATGGGACATAAGGAAGAAACAAATTGAAAAGATACAGATGTAGAAACCTCTCTTAATGAAGTTGATGAATCACAAGTGAACAAAGAAGCAATGGGTCAGTAGTAAACTCCATAACAAGCTGATACATAGCAGGGAAATTGCAATGCTTGAGATGTGCAGGAAGGTTTCAACTAAGAGGTTGAAGCTCAAACAAGTTCTAAAAATCAAAATATGCAATCATTAGCATATGAAATAATAGTAAATCCCTAAGTTGAACTTCACACTCCAATGATCTTGCAAGTTGAAAATGTTTAAGAGAATCAACAAAGAATAGAGAGTTCAGTGGATGATGAGATTCAGTAGCCTATGAAGACATCAGATTTGGAACATAAGTAGGAAGTTAGTTATGTAATCAGTCCATCTACTGGTAACAAAATAGTTGAGCTTTGAAATGAAATAGATGGGACCTTAAAGGAGCTTGAGCAGTGGCAAGAAAGTGGATCTAATAGTCATAGATCTAAAAGGAAACCTAAAACGAAACAATCTAAATGATCTACACAACATAGACGTGAGGGGATTGAATTGTGCTAATAAACAATTAACATTAAAAGATTACCTAGCTACTAAGCAAGTAATTTTTGTTGGTTTGTGGAAATAGAAATAAAAGAAGAGGTGTTTTTGAAAGGGTTACATTTTCTCCTAGTTGGATGGCAAACATTAAGTAATCACTCTAAGCATCCCAATGGAAGGATTATTATCAGTTTTGATCTCACTCATCTGATGTTAACAAATTGGTTTTACACTAAACAATTGGTACATTGTGAGCTTATTATTGTAGCTGAAAAATTCTAATAGCAATCACAGTCATTTATACATCAAATTGGGAATATCAAAGGGTTGAACTATGGAGGGACTTGAAAGCAATTGACATGAACAACTTAGGACCTTGGATCCTGGCTGAAGACTTCAACTATGTGTTACCTTTAGCTGAATCAAGTGGAAGAAGCATAACATATGCAGACACTAAAATTGACATAACTTACTTCTAATCTTATTTTAGTTGATCTTAAATTTTAGGTACCTATCTTTACTTGGAGCAATTATTAAAAGAATAGTGCACTGGTATAAAGGAAGCTTAACAGATATTTAGTCAATGACAGTTGGCTCACTAAAATGTAAGGAAGCTATACTATTTTTGAAGTACCACTCTTCTCAGAATACACTCCAATTAATGTAATCATTATCAGCAAAATTAAAACTAGAAGATCTCCATTCAAGTCCTTTAATTCCCTGTCAAGGCATGCTCAACTTGACTCAATTATAGTAGATGCTAGTAACAAACACTTTCAGGGTTCTCAAGCTTTTCAATGTGTGAAATTAGTGAAAATAATCAAGGTTGGTTGTGTTAAGTGCTATGTGCTTAATTGTTTGTACATTAACTTCTTAACATTTAGTGATTATTGTTGTGAAATGCTTAAGATTCTCATTTTAGCTCATATTTGGTAATAGGTATAAGTTTGAAGCACAATAACTAAAATGGGTTAAAAGAACCTTCCTTGAGCCAACATTTTGATGTTCAAACTAATTTTCCCTTGTGGAACAAGAAAGAGAAGGATTAAGGTGAGGATTGGACAAAAAATCACAATAAAAACAAACAATTCAACAAAACCTGAGAGATACACGGTCGTGTATATACTTATATAGTGGTGTAAATGTTCGGAAGATAAATTTTTGGCTTACATGATTGGATATATGGCCGTGTATCAAACTGTATACACAATTTGACACACGACTGTGTATCAAATTGTGTATATGCCCAGAAATCTAATTTTTACTATAAATGACATTTTGGGTGGTGAAACAACTATAGATCATTTTGGGACAGAAATGAGGAGCAGAGCACATATATTTTGGAGACCCATGGGGGCTTAAGTTTCCCCAACTTAGTTTGGAGGTGAAATCGAAGTCGAAGACATGTTTTGTGTATCTTTCCATTGTTTTTATTGTTCTTTCTCTCTCTAGGGATTGTTTAGGTTATTTTTTGCTTAATTGATTTGGGTATTCATGTATGGATGCTCGTTATTTCGTTATCACTAGATTGTTTATATATAAACCCATTGCTAGAATTGTTAATACAATACGTAATTGTTGTGTTTGGATTCATTTGTGACAACTAATGACATTGAATCATTTGGGATAACTTAACCTAGGTTAAATGATCCTAGTTTGTGTGATTGTTACCTATATTGGTTTGTTGTCCTTATTCATAATGTGGTTTTCTGACTAAATCTAAAGAGCTTGTTTTAGGTTGTCCAACAGCTAGGTTTAATTAAAAAGTTTGTTTTAATTAAACATGACTAAGAGAAAACTAAGATTAACAAAGTTTATTATTAATCTACGATTAATTGTTGCTAGAAGAGGTATAAGAATAACGTAACAATGGAACATGCTTATTCATGTGTAGACTGAGATTAAAGCAAAGACCAGATCCCTAACGCATTCATCAGTTTTATCACTTTTTGATTGTTTGCTTTAATTTGCTTTTGTTAGTTTAATTTAATTTAATTTAATTATTTAAACCAAGCAAAACCCCCCAATATCCTAAACACCAATTCTTTTCATTTCGAAAGCTTTACACGCACTCTCTGTAGGATCGAACTAGACTTATCAATAACTATAGTTTTAATTTTAGTTATTTTGTGTAGTATTATTACACACTACCAATTTTGGCATTGTTGTTGGAGAGTGCGATGCTTTATTTTTTGTTTTTGATTTTAATTAGTGTTTTGTACATATTTGTTTATATTTATTTTTTATTTTTTTTCTTGATCTTCTCACTTTTTTTAGTGTTTGTTTGTAAAAAGGACATATGGAAGGTAGTATGTCACTGCTAGGTATTATCAGTGCTTGGTGGAAAATGTTCTCATAACCCATATTCTCAATCCTATAACCAAGTTTGGAGTGATCCTACAAATGTTAGTTATAGAGGGGTAGCTAGCAAGACTACTTCCTAGATAGGCTGCAGGATGTATAGCAATCCCCATATGAACCACAAGCCTTTTATTACAACTCAATTACATCTTTGAAAGACTTAGTTAATGTTGTTGCCGCTCATATTTTGCATTTCTAGCAGGATGTAAGGCAATTTTCGAAAGATACAAGGTCTAGCATCCAAAATTTGGAGAGCCAACAAAACTCAAGTACCTCTCTGAAAGACTTAGTTAAGGCTATTGTTACTACTAACTACTCTGTAATTTCAATAGGGTGTGAAACAATTCCAACAAGATGCAGTGTCTTGATTCCCGACCTTTGTAAGTCAGATGAGTTAAATGGTGGGAATTATCAACTACTTGGAACCACAAAGTAAGGAGGAGTAGCCATCTCAATCTAAGGTGTATCCAAGGAACATTAGCATGAAAGCCTTATAGAGCGAAAAGGAGCTTAAGAATCTTGAGAAGAATTCTTAAGGGATTGCTAGTGTAGAAGAAGCAGAGAAATAGCTTGAAGGAGAAAAGAATATATCATTTAGATCAAAGGTAAATACTGTATTCCTAATTATTGCTAAGACTAACCCTTCACCTTTACCTAACAAATTAGAGAAATTAGACATGGAGGAGAAGGGTGAAGAGATATTGGAGATTTCTCCAGAGTGTAGGGACTTGGTAGAGATTAAGAGTTTAAGGATAGGAAAGAAACTGAATATGAATGATCATCAACTTAAGCCTTATTCTAAAGAACCTCAAGTGGAGAAAGCAGAAACTGTGACACTTGAAGATCATAATTTTGTCACGTAATGAGGAAAGTGTGGAGTCGAGCTAACGACAATAAACAAAAGCACTGCTTAAGAGGTAACCCAAAGGAAGTTTGTTTCTTTTCCTTTACATTTTTACATTTGTTAGGATATGCATGTGTGCTTTAAGTTGTTTGTTTCTTATATGCATGTGTGTTTTTAAGTTGTTTGTTTCTTATGAGTTTTTAATTTTTCAAAAAAAAAGAGAGAGAATCAATACAAACAAACAAACAAACAATTTCTCTTTTTCTATTGCTTCTAGAACTATATAGTCATAATTAGAGAATGAATTGACTAGAAAATTCATGGCAACTTGAGCATGTACTTTCACTTTTATGATCAGTCAATATACATTATCTTTAGAAGAGTAGTGACCAGTTGTAAACACAAGCTAGTGAGGTTTTTAAGCGTTTATAGACTGACACATCGATATCAATCTCATTGTCTTTTGTTTATATGTGACCTTCATGATATTTACATCTTGACTTTGCTTTGATTTTCTATTCAAGATCACATTTTATCATATTCATTAACATGAAAATGATATAGGCATTTTCTGTTTCGTAAGCTAAACTATCCAGATAACCTACCTATCGATATGAATTTTCCCTTATTAAGCCCCCTTGAGCTTTATTTACCTTTTCTTTTTGTGTTGACCGCTTTACATGCCTTAAACCTAACCAAATGTCCTACCCAATCTTTAAAGCTAGTGAAGTATTTGTTGATTGATGATGTTTATGAATGTATAAAAATGTAAGTATGGGGGGTGTGCATATGTGTAGGTCGATTATAATTGTTGAAATGTCATTTTATGCCTTATCAATGAATTCCAATGTTAATGTAGCTTCCTTCAATTTTTGTTGAAAAAAAAGAAAAGAAATAAGAGAAATAGAAAGAAAAAGGAAAAAAAAGAAAGAAAAAGAGAAAAGCAAAAGAAAAAGAAAAAGAAAAAGAAAAAGAAAAAGAAAAGGAAGTGTTTAAATAAACGTATCAAGGAGGAAATACAATTATTTTGCAAAGTTATTCATGATTAGTTTTTCCTCCTAAAGTTGTATGGAACGGGAGATTTGAGTATTATGCATATGAGGTAGATGTTTTTTTAAAGGATCATCATTTATGGTTATAATGTATTTTTTAATCATCAATTGTTGTGAGTGATTGATGCTCCATATGGTTTGTAGAGTGAGAGCTTGAATTTGAGATGTGAAACATAATTTCATCATTGCTAATGGTACCCAATTTTAAATGAATGTTAGTTTTCACGCTTGACGTTACATGAGTGTTACTTTTGCTTCACTAGTTTTGATGGCTTTTGTGCCACATTACACCAATACATCTCACATTAACCCTTATCCACATTACAACCTTAAAAATTCATTTGATTCATGATTATACATATGAATCCTAGTGGTGGAGAAATGAAATGATATGCAAAGTTGTGGAATGTCATGATCATGAATGGTGTTTGAGTGCACCTGTAGATCTATCTTATTTAAACACATTTTGCCCAAGTTTACCACTAGATTGCTCAGTTTCTAAAGGTGATCATTGTTGATTGATTATGAGTAGAGGTATTGAATGTTTAGTTATTGCTATGATTTTGAAAGTTATTTCTCTTTGTTTATGGTTATCAATGTTTAGGAAATATGGAAATTGTGAAAATGTTTAGTTTGTGACTTTGATTTTGTGTTTTGATCGAGGATGGTCAAAAAATAAGTGTAGGGGAATTTGATGTGTATTTAATTGTTTATACATTCACTTTTTAACACTTAGTGATTATTGATGTGAAATGCTTAAGATTCTCATTTTAGCTCATATTTAGTATTAGGTACAAGTTTGAAGCACAAAAACTAAAATGGGTTAAAAGCACCTTCCTTGAGCCAACATTTTGATTTCCAAACTCAGTTTCCCTTGTGGAATAAGAAGGAGAAGGATTAAGGTGAGGATTTGACAAGAAATCACAAAAGAGTAACAATTCAGCAAAACCTAAGAGATACACGACCGTATATACACTTATACAGTCATGTAAACATTCAGAAGATAAATTTTTAGCTTAAACTGATGGATACATGGACATGTATCTAATAGTGTATCTTCATTAGTTTTACATTTAATTAACTTACATGGTTTGATACATGGTTTGGAGATACATGACCGTATATATACTTATACAGTCACGTAAAAATTCAGAAGATAAATTTTTAGCTTAAACTGATGGATACATGGTCGTGTATCTAATAATGTATCTTCATTATTTTTACATTTAATTAACTTATATGGTTTGATACATGACCATGTATCAAACCGTGTATATGCCCAAAATCCTAATTGTTACTCTAAATTGAGATTTTGGGTGATAAAACAACTATGGATCATTTTGGGACAAAAATGAGGGGCAAAACATGCATATTTTGGAGACCCATGGATAGCTAAGCTTCCTAACACAATTCGGAGGTGAAATTGAAGCCGAAGACACGTTTTAGGCATCTCTCTGTTGTGTTTATTGTTCTTTCTCTTTATAAGGATTATTAGGTTATCCTTTGTTTAATTAATTTGGGTATTCATGTATGGATGATCATTATTCTCGTTATAGTTAGATTGTTTATATATGAACTCATTGCTAGAATCGTTAATATAACACATAATGATAGTATTTGGATTCATTTATGGAAACTAATGACATTGAATCATTAGGGATAACTTAACCTAGGTAAAATGACCCGAGCTTATATGGCTGTTGCTTAGATTGGTCTATTTTTCTTATTCTTAATCCTTTCATTTTTTCTTGTAGGAGTGTATGGCAACTTTGGAAAATATTGGAGAAGTAAAACAAGTGTTGATAGTGTAGTTTATAGACTTGGGCATCCTTAGAACTAGTGACTAACTCGCCCCTTCAGTGGTACGAGTACTAAATTAGAGTTAAAACCACTATTAGAACATTTAAAATACATATTCTTTGGAGAAGGAGACACTCTACTAGAAATAATCTCCAAGAAGCTAATATTCATGCAAGAGAAGAGATTAATAGATGTTCTAAAGAACTTTAAAGCATCCATCATATGGATGATAAAGATTATCAAAGGTATTAGCCCTTCTACTTATATGCACAGGATCCTCCAGAAGGATGGAGCTAAACCTATAAAAAAATCCCAGAGAAGATTAAACCTCCAATGATGGAGGTAGTAAAGAAAGAATTCTTAAAGCTCCTTCAAGAGGGCATAATTTACCCCATCTCAGATAGTGTGTGGGTTAGCTTAGTACAAGTGGCATTGAAAAAGATGGGTATTACCTTAGGAGGGAGATTTAGTTTCCACTAGGGTCTAAAATGGATGGCAAATTTGCATCGACTATAGGAAGTTAAATTCAGTGACTCAAAAGGACCATTTCTCTCTTATTTTTATTGATCAGATGTTAGAGATACTAGCTGGTAAAACATTTTACTATTTTCTTAAGAGTTTTTAAATGTATTTTCATATTGCAATTGCTCTTAAAGATTAGGACAAAGCAAGACAATTGATTAATGGAATGTGGAATGACGATTAGGTGAACTTGTTTGAAACTTATGAGCAATTGGGCCTTAAAGGATAGGAACATCTTATATCTATCCATTTTCCTTTACTATGTGATTTTCTATCATTTGGATACCTCTAGATCTTACATTGAACCAATTTGAATCACTATGATTGCATGAGACTTGAATATAATAAAAGCATTACTTATTTTAACTTATTAAACTTAAAAAGCCACATTACTTAATTATCCCTAGTTCACCCCCTTTGAGTCATTTTTAAGATCTAGTTTCTTTGTATTTTGAGCCCACATCACAAGCTTAACCTATGATATATCATATCACCGAATTACATGCTTTTAATAAGTTATTATTGAACTATTTAGGAAATTAGATGTGAATTTGCCTTAAATTTTGTTTTCCAAGATACTCATTTGTATTCAGTTTAATTTTGTATGATGACTACCATTGATGATTTTTTTAAAAAAATCAAGAATAGAATAGTTGTAGCCATAGTATATTGATAGATGAGTACTTGGTTACATCATATTCTTGGCCCTACACTTTGTTTATATGCCTTATTAAATATACATGGTTTTAGCCTATAATTCTGCATTTCTAACCCTTAATATAAGCACCATTACAACTAATTAATTAAATTTCTTTTGATTCATGCCTTCATATGTTAATGGTGAGAGAAATTTGTTGTATGTGCATAGTATGGTATTCCTTATGACAAGAGTTTGAGAGTAAACGCTTAAGCCTAAACACTTGTCTCAAAGAGTGAATATCGTGAGAAAATTCACCAAGGCTTTGTTCATACTTTTAATTGAGATTGTCTTTTTGTCTTTATTCGTATTTTCTAGTGAAAATCAAGTTTGATATATGTTAATGCTTAACTATTTTTCAGTCTAAATCTTAAAGAGTATGCACATTTTAATTTAATAAGAAATGGTTCGATAAAAAAATTATTTGGCTATCTTGTTTTGTTAGTTTCTTGATTTCTTATGGAAAAACAAAGAGTAGGTGTGGGAGAATTTGATGTGTCATAATTTTTCCATATTTTTAACAATTAGAATCTTCCATAGTTTTTTCTTAATATGTTAAAAACTTAATATTTTGTTTATTTTTCATGATAAGAGTTGAAGATGCTATTTAAGTGGAAAAAGAATCAGGCCTTAATATGAATTCGAAAATTTAATGGAGAATCAATCTGAACAATACCAAGGGTGAATTAAAGCAACTTAGGCTGATAGTCGTAGATTGCATCATATTTTATGGGTAGTTTAAGATGTGTTTAGTGGTTAAATTTAATCGATTAGTGCATGTTTAGGTTAGAATTGTGTTAGTTAGTGAAATATTTGTGTCTTGAATGTTTTGTGGGTTAGAACACACGTTTGGGCTTCATAGAATAATAACTACTTGATTTTCACATAAGTTTTAGTAGCTATAAATAGAGCTAAGATGTGAAGGAGCAAGACATCCCATATTCTAGCTTCTCAAAGTCCTTTTTTTCCTCCTTTCTTTAGTAGATATTAGAGTAGTCTTTCTTTAGTTTCTAGTGATAGAAATGATCATTATTAGCGTTATTCTTGTTTGAAGGAAGTGGAATCCTTAATCAGTTTTAGCAACTAGTAGTTTTAATTTGTTGCATTAGAAACTATACTCTTAGGAAAAGCATTCAACTAGATTAAATGCAACCATAGATATTGTGTTATCTTGCTTTGATTATCTTTTTTTTCTTAAAGTTATTGTTTGATAAAATTTTAGATAGTATTTGAGGTTGTTAAGTAATAGGGTTAATTCAATTGTGTATTTTTTATTAGATAATCTTAAAGGAAGACAAATATTTAGTATTATACTGAATTTATGATTATGAAATAATTATTTTGTGTCAATGATCAATCGTAGTTCCAAAGGTGGAGTCAACCATAAACCAAGGTTCTTTTTATTAAAAACTCTCATTTTATTATTCCCTTTTTTATTGCAAAATTGATCAACCCCTATTATATTAATTATTTTCTTCCATAACGATTAGAAAACCAGAATTTCGCATGGGATCGACTCTTACTTTCCACTATTACATTTGTTCAATTGTAGGAATTTAGGAATTAAATTGGGATACATTCAATAGTTCCAATATAGATCTTTTATTTTCCATAACAGACAGAGAATTGGAAATTTTAAATGTAGGAGAATCTTGATATGATCTTTATGCATAACATCCCTTTTCAATCAAGGATTCTCTCTGTTTTAGGGTTAGGTGAAGAACTTTTTGAAGATATTTTCAGCTTCCTCTTCTAATTGGATTTTCTTTAGTTCTTGAACTTCCCAAAACCGTTAATCTACGTTTGAGAATTTGACTAATGGTCGTGCACCCATTTTACAGAATGTTGGGAGAAATTTTACACCATATATGTGGTTTGCTCAACTAAAGATATGTGGAGGGCAATTGTGGATATAATAAAAAGAAATCCAACCCACAATTAAAAGATCACAAAATATGAATTTGTGAATGATAGAACCAGAATGTGTAGGATGAACATGTTGGGAGTGAATAATGGACATGATGAAGAGACATGGCTAAGTGGACTGGAAGTTAGGAAGTTATAAGAGAGATTCTTGAATATGAAGTTAAAAGAATAGTGGCAAGAATTTAGCTAGGACATGGGAAATGGGGGAAATTTTCTTGAAATTGAGAAGGCTGTATAAATTCACCAATACCATGACATAAGAGGTGACTATATATAAACTCGAGAAAAGATGACCTCAAATACAATCAAAATACCTTGTTATTATTTTTTAGTTTTCTTTATATCGTGTACTCATTTTCAATATCTAAAATTCTTGCAAAGCTTATACTTTCCCTTTGTTTAATTCAAATCAGTTCTTACTTCATCATATTTTAGCATCTTGGTAGCTTAGAATTTTGTCTTTTAAGTTTTTTGAAGTCTACTTATATCATTGGTAAGAATTCACTAGGAGAATTCCTCCCTAGCATGCCCTAATTACAGATTCCCGCCAACAATTTGGCTTGCATAAATTCCAAATTGACACCAACAAATGTATAATTCCCTTCTAAATGCATATTAATATAAATTAATATCACATACTGAGAGCAAATCGATATTATCAAAGTCATAGCAGGTTGCCACTCAATTGTTAGGCCTAACTCATATAACTCATCATCGATTAAGGTACAATTAATTTGTACCTTTTCATATTAATTAATATATTTCAAGAAATAAATATTTTCATTAATTTAAATATTTAATAATCCAATTTTATAAATAAACTTAATTTTATTAAAATAATTTAAATAATATCAATTCATAATTAAAATAATGTTTCTTAATGACTTCTTGATATTCATTACTTATTTGTAACAATATAGCAAATAGTAACCAAAAAATAAAATAAATAGAAAATTATAAATATTATTATGCAATCTTTAGAAATTGTCAAAGACGATAATATGCAATGCACAATTAATCTTAACTAATGAATTCCTACATGCCTAAAATTAAATTCAATTAATTTTCTCTAGACAAGGGATTTGTATAATTCATATATGCTTGGATAATACATCTTAGATAATAGAATGGTACATGCTATATTATACTCATAACTAATTGAACCTGTCAATGAGATTGGTATATAATCCAATTTAGTATCGACTAACAGGCATCAACTAACCATCTCTCATCATCACACATCACACATATATATAACACCCTCTTAAAGGTTGTCTAGAAATTGCCAAAGACAATAATATGCAATGTATAATTAACCTCAACTAATAAGTTCCTACATGCCTAAATTTGAATTCAATTAATTTTCTCCAATCAAGAGATTCGTACAAGTCTATATATGCTAGGATAATAAGTCTTAGACAATGAATGTTACATGCTATGTTATGTTTATAACTAATTGAACCTGATAATAAGGTTGGTATATACTTTAGTTTATTATCAACTAATAAGCATCAATAACCATCTCTCATTACCACACATCACATAAATATATAGTGCCCTCTCAAAGGTTCTAATCATAAATTAAAAATTCACAAGCCCATCATTTTAAGAAAGCCTTATATTTTACCATAACTCCTACTTAATGTTTACGAACTTCTTTGTCAATCTCAATAATCAAGCTTACAAACAACAATTAAATATATAATAAAACATTCATTAACAAATAATTATTCAAACATAAAATTCTAAAAACTTCAACTAATATATGCCACCAGTACTCATATCATATGTACCTTAAATTCTCAATGTTAATTCGTGTGGTTTACTAGTCCAAATACTCTTTACAATTCAAAAACCTCAAATACGAATGCTTGGAATCCTTCTTCTCTAACACTTGAAATACTTCCGATAGGTTTCTTGCTACTTCTTTTTACTTCTCTCTCATTCTTGTGATTTATTTTTATGAAAATTATTAATGAAAATCAATAGTAACCTTTTCAAAAAAGTTTTTAAGCTATTTGGTCGTCTTATAGGGTGATTTGATCAAAATGAATGAATGAAATTAATAGAAACAACAACATAATTTGAGTGGTAATTCTATCAAAATTTATGTTTAACTGATTACTCAATAGACCGATTAGCTTTGTTTGATAGACTAAATGCTTATATTGTCTTCATATTAATTTTCAATAGTTCTATTAAAATTTCATATCCTTTTCAATAACCCTAATTTAATTATCCTGTAAAAAGTTTTTTCTAAAATATTGAACAATATTCATTTTTTACATTAGATTGGACTATTATGCTTTGACACCAAATTGTCCTTCTTTCAAATGTTATCAATACAATTAATCGATCTTACACCTATTAGACATCGAATATCAAACTCAAACTCAATTCAAATATTAATCAATCTCTTTATGGTGTTGAATTCTATCAAACTAATAAGAATCACAAAAGGCCCAAAAATATGCATATGTGTTTCCACTTAATTTTCTTATAAGTACATTCAACTTAAAGTTTCAAGTTTTTTTACTTTTGGGTGTCTAATAATAATTGCTTTATATACAAAGGTTATTGCAATAAAAATGAAAGTTAAAAAAAGTGGTGAGAAATAATTTTAGATAATGACATACTACACTAATTAAGTTCCTTTTTATAAACTATAATATTAAATTCTATCATAAATCATATTGGGGCAAGTGTATATAAAATTATATTTATATTAACCTTTTTACTGAAATGTGAGGAGAGGATATAAATTAAAAATTGTATTTTTATTAAAAAGTGACTTTTATACAATAAATAGAATTCTTTGATAATTTAAGTATTTTTACAATTAACCATATGCTACTTAAATAAATTTTAAATAATTTAAGTAGTAAATTGATAGTATGTTATAATATGCATATGTGTAATATAATATTTTTTATATATTTCAAGTTGCATAAAGAAGAACAATCTTTACTATGAAAAACATATATACTATTATAAAATATCTTTTCTTTTCATTGTTTTTCTATTTTTCTTTAATATTCTTTTTCTTCAAGTCCTTGTTTATCAATTCTTAAGTACCTATTTATCAATAGATGAATAGTCTTAATAATAGAATCATATGGTCTAATAATAGTTTGTTAGAAATTAATTATAAAACTTCACTATTTACATTTATAGTTTTTATGATTAAAAAGCAAAACATTACTACGCAGTAAGGTGATGGTACAATTACATAACTCATGAACTAGCAAATATAAGCAGGCTACACAAAGTGTCATTTTAGCTAATAAGATTATGATCTATCTTAGCCAATATTTAGACCTTTGAGAAATCTTTCAGGATTGCTAATACTATGTAATCATTATAGTATTTATTTGCCTTTGTCACCTTGCTCGATAACATGTTTTAGCATATTATGATCTAGCATTTGGTTTTGTGGTAAAGGATACTCTATGTATCTCATCTCTCCCATTTTAGGTTTATCAATTAATTACTTTGAACTTAAATAAAATCATTATTACTAATGATTTAATTTTTATGTTATTGGACAACAAAATTATCAAGAATCAAATGGTATATAAAAGCATAGCCATATTATTAAGTAAGCATTAAATAAGGCAAATTACAAGAGTAAGTAACAATTAAAAGTAAAAATTATGTCAATTGAGTTAAAATGTAAATAATGATCAAAATTAAAATGATGTTAATTAAATTATAATTTTTTCTTGTTATCCATTCTTTTAATTTTTAAATCAATTAGGAGTTTAACTACATTTTGTCATTTTTCAACATTTCAAGAGAATCATTTAATTGGTTCTTAAAAGATCCTCTTAAACTTATTCTTTTCAAAATTAGAGACATGTGTGAATAAGAAAGTATTGAAATAGATAGTTTAGAAAAGATAGCTAAACTTTGAAAACTTATTGGATTGAAGACATTAGATCAACTTAATATTAAAAAGTTTTAAAAAATTGCTAAACTAAAAAGATTAGGTAAACCTAATATATAGGTAATTTGACTTTTATTTGAAGGTTTGAAAAAAATAAATTTCTTGTGAGTTTGTAATGCTTTGGACACTTTACCAATTGCTTATTAATTTCTACCTATTTGATCATTAAGTCAAATGCATGTTCCTTTAAGTCAATGAAGAAGATGACTAGTTTTTAATTATTATAACAACTTTTGCATTTAATGGATAATTTCTTTGCTCTAAGGCTAAAAACAAAATTAGAGAGTATCAATTCTCTTTTTGTCTTAAGAAAAAAATTATTTCATTGCAAGCTACTAAGTGATTATTAAAATCTTTAAATAAATTAAGCATTCATTTGAGCGTAGTTTGATTATTTAAGGAATATTTGGAGGTTATTGTAAATTAAGAATTGTTGTTACTATTAATGCAATTGCTAACTTTTGAGGTGTAAGTTTATCCAAAATAGTGTAAACACTTTGTAAATGTTGTTGTGAACTCTTGGAGAACATTGTACAAAAGTCATTTTTTACCCAATTTGAAAGAAGATTATAAAGGATTTGAATTCTTAAGAAAAGATTAGGGTAGTATAAGTCAAGAAAAGACCAAGCAAGTATAAATGCATTTGTATATCTCTTCCCTATTTACTTTGATAATTATGTAATTTGTTGATTGAATGTAATATGGCTAACTTGATTGAAACTATTGAATTTATACTCGTTCCTTTTAGGTATCTAAAGGATTAATAATTAGTAATAGAGCTTTATATATCATTAGTCACATTTAAAAATTTAACGATATTTTAAAAATAAATTATACCATCATCCAATTAAATGTTATAATTCAATTCTTTAATAAGATAACCACTTGTATTGGTTGAGAATGATGCACTACGGCAAAAAGTGCTTTAGGCAATAGACAAAAGCGTAGCCCTAAGTATAATTATCGTTGCTTTTTTATTAAGGCAATAGAATTCATATCGTTATAAGAAGTAGCGCTATAATAAGTATAAGGCAACAAATTTTTTTGATTAGGCAACAAAATAAAAAAAATGTTGCTTTAAGTTTTGACTAAGGTAACACATTAGTTTCAAACTATAGTAACAATGTTAAATAGATATTGCAAAACTTTTAAGTCCTTATAAGGTATCAAAGAGAAATTTTTTAGGCAACATTTGTAACAATAAAAGCAACAATTATTCTTTTGTTATCAATATTATTTAATGTAAAATCAAACTCTTGTCATTATGTACGCAAAAAATATATTAAAAAATATAAATATTAATGTACGTCTTAATTACGTAGTACTATCAAATGTAAGCGACAAAAAAAAAACCATTTATATATAATGTATAGTCTATAAGGACTTGCAAAATTCAATCTTTTAACATATTTAAAATACAAAAGCAAAAAATCGTTAGCTAAAATATTGATTTACAATATTGTCCTCCATTCTATATAGAATATAAGTGAATTAATCTAAACCAATATGTATAGGCACTCCAGAATCCTTCACCAAGTACCTCATTGTCCACTCCTAATCATCACCATCCTACGAAAAAGGAAAGAAAGAAACAAAAAGTATATTATAATTGTATAACTACTATACTCACAAACAAGTTGATATATCTAAGAAATGAAATACTAATTACATCATTGTGACTTTAATTTAATTAAGACAAATAATATAGTCCAAAACTAACAACACAATAATTCAATTTTTTTATAAACAAATTCAGAAAGCATTAACATAAGCAATTAATCTTAATAAAAATGAAAACAAGATAATATACAAGAACATTGAATTAAGGAAATGAAATCAGCCTAGTTTCTAGAAAAGAACTTTGAGAGTTGAACTTTGATCGGATTTTTTCGATGTGCGTAAGTTTTAATTAATTAACCTCGATAATCCACAAGCGCACAGGTCGTTCACATAATACCTAAGGTGTCGATCCCATGAGGAAGGATAATCTAATCCTAAGATCTAAAGCCAAAATAAATTGCAAAAATTTAAAATGTAACGAAACTAAAACAAGAATTCAATTCACTCAATCAAATCAATTCAAAAACCAATCACGAAAATATTAACTATTTAGCAGTTGTAACACACACTCAATAATCAACCTAAGGAGTTACCAATTGAGAGAAAGGAAATTTTACCTATCTTTAATGCTAACCTAATCGATTATGAATTATTGGATTATTGGTTCTAGACGATCCTAGCGTTGATTACTCTATCTCTCGAGTTATAACTATTAACCCTAATTTATAAACCCTAATCAGATTATGGAAGTTGCAATTTCTTAATTAAAAGCCTATCCAAAACCCTAATTATATCTAAAGTTGGATAATAAACTATTAGAAACCTATGCAAGATCTCTCTTCCCACAATTTATCGATTTGATTTAATTCTTGTTATATTAAATCACCTAACTCTCGTTAGCCCAATTTAAATATTTTTCATTCGATTCACCCTCTCAATTTATTATCGAATTATGTACGTCCAAAATTAAATCACAATAAATCCAAATAACATATAAGAATCAGATTTCATTAAATCAAAGATAAAACCTCGAAGGTGAGTTGAGAACATCATCAACATATAAAAATCCTATCATCAACTGTTATTCCAATTCTATACAATAATAAAGTTGAAAATAACAGGAAATATGAATTGAACGAATGACGATAGGCAACGACATCGGGAAACTCTTGATCTAGGAAGAACATCGAGTTGGCTTCTTCTCCTCTTTTCTCTTCCTTCTTCTCTTTCTCCATCTCTCGATAATTCTCTCTAGGTTTCTCTAAAAGTGGATGATGAAAAAGCTTATCTTCTCTCCTTTTCTTATTCTATAAATACCTATTGTATTCTGAGCAACCCTAGGGTTTTTTTGAGGTCTAAAAGGTCCAAAAAGTCACTCAAAACTTGATGTTTTTGAGTGTCTATGTGTCTGCCTGATGCAAGCCACAATCGTGGGCCTGCAGGCCATGATCGTGGACTACATCTGAGGCTTCTATCATGATCATGGCAAGCAGGCCACGATCATGGCATATGGGCTACAATCGTGGGCTAACTCTAGTGCTTTTGTCACGATCATGCCTGAATGTCTTTGAAACTTCTTCGTTCTTCGATGTTGACCCTGAAACACTAACAAACACATTAAAGTACTTCAAAAATATAATAATTAAGCTCAAATACTTGTACTAACTAATAAAAACACTTAAACAGAAATAATTAACAAATTAACACAATTCTAAGCTAAACGTATACTAAACTATTGAATTAACAATTAAATACATATCAAACTAAGCCCTAAAACATGATGCAATTCACACTTATCAAACTTTGAGAGTATCACAATAACTATAATCTGGAGGTTTCCATTAAACTTGAAACATTTAATCCATTTAGAACAGAAAATAACGTAATCTATGATAAGAAACACCTTAAGCAATATAGAAATAAACTAGTCACTTCTGTTTATGCCAAGCAAATAACTAGTCCCATAATATGCCCCATGATGTAAAAAATCCCACAACCACAAATGAGAAGAATAAAATTATAAAAAGGTTATTAAAAATGACTTTACATGTTCATACAATAAAAATCAAAGTAGTTATTTTCTTCACATGATAATGGTTCAAGGTTGCTATAAGCTTACCACAATAGATGAGCTCCTGGAAATGTAGCTAAAATTAAAAGTTCAACTTGAAGGACCACAAAGAACTGCAATTGTCAAAATGCTCTCGGAAGGCACAATATGGCCACACGAGAAGAAATGAAGCTTAACATGTAATCTCTTAGGAAAGTCGCTCCCTTATTTCTTTTCTAGGTTGCAGGGTTTCCCCAAGCTAGTATAATCACATAAGCTTCCCTAATAATCTACAAAAGTTGAATGAAATTCACTATTTAGGATATCATCATCTAGAGGCAGTGACTGAATATAGGCACACTTTAACAGAGTAGCTATATGTTAAAGTCTAGTTGTATGCATTTTGAATGTGAACGAACATTTGTTTGAAGCATACAAATGTTAGAAATTCCTGAAAAGTGAAATGTGAAAAGTATTCTCAATAAACCTCGATCAATTAGAAAAAACATAAACAATTAGCAGAGAAAAAAATAGAGAGATGACAATTACATTATACATGCCATATGAAGAGAAACAAAACAAGATTCAAAATTTTAACATATAGTACGAAAAAATTGATGTGTGGAATAGAAATATGAAGCAAGAAATGACATTTAATGTTATTAGAAACAACATTAAGAATATTCAAAGATTAATGCCAAACATAAATAGAAGACATGAAGTCCCACAAGAATAGAAGACGTGCATGTATATTCAATCAATAAATATTTCTATATCAATGATTTGTGAAAACAATTTCGAACTTACACAAAGATTTGTGTCCTTTCGAGTAGATCGATACTCATTTGTAAATCTAGAATCATCATTGAACAACATATCTAGAAACCACTCAGCTATACAAGGGAATACATCCTAAAGAAAAGGCTACAGATCATACAAACTGAAAAAGATAGCTCATAAAACTCAAGAATGGGTTGCAGAAATAAAATTAGTTTGTCTTAAGTTGCAATGTTGAAAAGGAACACCACAAGTAAATTTATACCTATTTTGGTCCTTAATCTTGAGCAAAGTTGGACTGATTTGTTGAGAGATTATTTTTCCATAGTAAATTCCAGGATGTATCAATGGTGTAGCTGCATGTGCTTGTTGAGTGAATATCCATGTATAATTGGACGTGCTTGTTGAGTGTTAGTATGTAGAACATTTGTGCAACTTAGTTGAATGTGTAATGTGTTTTCATTTTACATGCAAATTGTTTGCCATGCTCGCTACTTCTTTAATTGGCAGTTCTGTTAATATGTTGTGTTCTGCTACAGGTCAGTAATATCTCTTATAACTTGATCATTGCTTGGTATGCTTCTTTAGAAGCCTCCTATCTGGTTGAGATATCCTGCGGAGATTATGCTAATCATGACTTTATCCAAATATCTGACACTTGTCCATACACTTTACCTACACATCCCTATGCTGAAAATGGAGCATAACAATTATAGCTACTTCCCATTCCCATATTAGCATATCAACTTTGTTAAGTTGGATATTCTTTCCAAATTCTTTGGCATTAATACTGCCACCATGTGCTAGTAATTTAACCACATCTTGATTACATAACATGTTTAGGCAATTTCACTTTTACATATTTATATAAGTTTGTTCCTAGGTAATCTTGTTCTCTACCACTAAAAGTCTAGCAATTAACCAAGAAGAAGAATAATTACTTGCAGATATATTAAATAAATAGCACTAAACACATTATTTGCAAAGTTGTTCAAAATTTTTCAGTAAATAAAAAATCAGTTGCAAAATCTTCAATCTACTAATCTAAATTGCTTAACTAGTATCTAGTTTAGGATTAATAATGCCATAACAGGATGCACTTATCCAAAAGTTCCACACAGAGAATTGAGAAAGTAACACAAATAGAGACTCTTAATTTAACAGGAACGACAATGTCGAAGTAACAACCGATCATGTAATCATAAATCAACATGTAGAAGGTTTTTAAGATCAAAGAACAATGGAATTGCTTTAGTTGAGTTCCAAGAACAATAAATAATCCTTTTATTTTTTAACACAATAGAGAATTAGAAAGAAAAATAACAAGAACTTGTAATTAATAGAAGTTGATAAGGCATTTCTTTACATATTTCAAACTACAAATAAAAAGAGGTAAGAAAAGAGCGCAGCTCTGATCAAATTTCGGCGACGAAATGAGTGATCTAAGTAGCGAAATCTTGAAAATTCCTTATTCACTAATGAAGGTACCAAAGGCAAACCATGTTAGAAAATTTAATGTCGATCTAGTTGTCACATTTTCAAACTTATCTTCTAGTTTCTTTCTCTGGAAAATTAGAAACTCTATCAGCTAACTCCTAAATAGGGCTACCTTTGGGTTACTTTTACACATGCGTCTCTAGTATAAATTCAACTGGGTCATGTGTTTGGAGTTTGGAGTAACCTTGACCATATAGACTTTTATTTTCGGTTGACTTTAATTGTGGAATTGTAAAAAAAAATTAAAAATAAATACTACAGACATTATTATGCACTTAATACTTATAATCCTTGAATTATTCTCATGATTAATTATGATATTAGATATTGTAACTATAGCAATTGTAGACTATAGATAGATTTTAAAACTATAGCAATAATTCCAAATATTGCATATATAAGATTTTATTGCAACATCAACAAGTCAAAATATCGCATATATAAGATTTTGTTGCAACATTTTTTAATTTTGTTGCCTTTTCTTAAGTGTAGTGACAAATTATTTTTTTCGTTGCTTTTTATTATTATTAAAGACAACATTTTAAAAAGTGTTGCATTATATTAATTTTTAACAGCACCTTTTTAAAATGTTACAAATATATCGTTGCCTAAAGTACTTTTTGCCATAGTGGTGAAATTTTTCTTCATGGCCTATAGGATTGACATATAAGAAATAGTTAAGAATGATTTCATGTATTAATAAAACTATAGTGAAAGATGAGGTATCTATTAAGGTTTTTAAACAAAAGAGTGGGTATGAAGATATCAATAAGAGATTGATTTCTTTGAATATAGGAAGGTGCATTTTTTTATGCTCTATGTAAAATGAATTCAATAAAGTGTTAATAGATGTAATGATCATGACTTATGGCATTTATTTAAAGTCATACGTGAGAGTACTAGTTAAGTTATAGAGAGTAAAATAAGCATGTTAGCAAACAATACGAATTGTTTCACATGAGACATAAGAAGTTTAATTCTAATATACACAGTGACTCATTAATATCATAAATAGCTTGAAAGGTATTGGTAATAGCTATATTGATGTTAATGATAAGAAAATTACTTAACTCCTAACCAAAATTATGAGAGGAATAGTATCATTTAAGAAGTTAATAATTTGAACACCTTACTACTTGAAAAGTTGATTGAATCATTCCTAATATAGCCTAAATATGTTGGGGTTTCATAGGAGCATTGGACATTCTAGTTGCACATATTGACAAACCACAACCTTTAATGAACAACCAATTATAAGTCAAATACGTAAGTAAGCTAAAAGCTCTTTTATGGGTAAGAATTGGCAACTTTATATAAGACTTTTACAAATTTTAAGCAATGATTTCTTTTCTCTATCTATAGTGCAAGTTAGGGGAAAAACATTATGCATTTGTCATTATAAACAACTACAATAGATTTACATAAATATTGTTTCTTACAAGCAAATATAGACCTTTTAATATGTTTATTAAGTATGTTAAAGAGAGTTCAAACTGAAAATAGAGTCTCTATTACATTCGTCAAGAGTATCACAGTAAAAAACAATAGAAGGAAAAGTTTAAAATTTATATAAAGATAAATGTACCTTTGTATTCTTAGTTCATCAAATCCCTTAATAAAATATATTTTTTTAGAAAAAATATGATATTACAAGATATAATTAGAATCATAACCAATGATTATAACTTCCCAAAGTAATTTTTAGTGAAAACCATAAAACTCATATGTCACATTTCTAATAGGGTCTTAGGATGGTCATTGAATAAAACTCTGTACAAATTTTGACATGAAAATTTATTATGTAATGTTTAATTACAAATGTTACATCTTGAACACCAAAAACATCCTAAGTAAAATGAACTCTAATGACAACCAAAGCATCTTCTTAGTCTGTACATTAATTAATATAGCACATAATTTTTGAAAGAGAAAAAGTTCTATCAATGAAGAGCCAATGCATGATATCTATTTTATGAAACTAATCACACATCTTTTAAAAGGAATATCATGGTTATAATATTGTGGGAATTTTAAAGAAATTGGATTAGTTGTACCTTAATGAACAAGAAGATTTACATTAGGAGACATCATAAGAGCAAATTAAAAAAAATACTATTAGACTATATGGCTAAAAAAAGCAAAAATTTTAAAGATTGAAAACAAAAAGATCCATGGTTGAAATAATATTTGATATTATGCTTAAAAGGGTAACAAGAGATTGTGTTCAATCGCCAACAATTTTAGTGAACATTGCGAACTCAAAGGAACATGGTATAATAGCAACTCTTCGTAACATTGTAATGTTTGGATTTTAAAAGAAAATTGAAGAATAGATATAAGTCAAGAAAGTGTTAATCTACTACATACGCATCATCTCTGTTTTCTATTATTATTTCTTCATTATTATGACTAATTTGATTGAAATTATGGAAATTAAATATTTTAGTCATATAAATTCATGCGGTGTTTGCATAATTACTTCAAGGGCCTTTTTTGTAAGTATCTAGTTCACCCCTTTGTAAACACTCGAAGTTACCCGATCATAATTCAAATTGTCTTACGTTGAATATCACAACGCTTTCCAATTGAATCCCCAATATGGTACGTTATAGTTTTTTTAGGATATGTTTGTTTCCATTTTCTTTTAGTTTTTAATTTTTGTATTTAAATTTAGCATTAAAAAATATTTTTGTCTAAAATTTTAGTTTCTGTATTTTGTTTTGATTTCTTTCAATTTTTAAAATTTATGAAAACATAAAAGGTATTTTTTTGTTTTTTTTCTCTCCTTTATAATATAATTTATTATAAACTAAATATATATTGTTTAATTATCTAATATATTAATTATTAAGAAGAATTATGAATAATTTAATTTAATATTATAATTAATTAATTAAAATCATGAATAATTTAATTTAATTTAATAATTTATTATTAAATTTAAAATATCTTCCAAATAAATAATTTTCAAATAAAAATTTAATTTTATAATTAAAATAAATATTGTTTTATAAATAAATTTTATTTTAAATTATTTATTTTAATAAAATATGGGACCTTTATTGATAATTTATTAATAAATATTATACAAGAGATTAAAATAAATTTAATTATTTAAAAATAATTTATAAAATATGTAATGTTAACATTTTTTTTATTTGAAAGAAAAATTAAAATTAAAAATCATAACAGAAAAACAAAAATAAAACAAAAGAACCCCTTAATTCAAATCTTTGAGTTTTTAGTCTTAGGCTTGGGTTGGGGGAGCGGTAGCAGTTGACAACCTGCTGAAATCAACCTACTGAAATAATAAGTACTTAATCTCGATAAGTATTTATGTGTTTGGTATTGTTGTCTTGGTAATTACTGAAACGTGAAAATAAGTGTTTGGCAAGTGTGGTTGCAGTTGCTGAAAAGAAATAAAAATGAATAAAAATCTATTGATTTAATAAATTATTAATTATTATATAAATAATTAAAATATATATTATTAGTTATATAAATTTATAATTATAAATAATAAAATATTAAATTAAAATAAGAAAATATAAATAAAATATATTTAGTAAATAAAATATTTAATAAAAATATATTATTAGTCATATTAATTAAAAGTATAATGGAAAATAATACTTGTAGTGAAAGTTATTAATATAAAGTAAAATTTCTACCGCAAAAGCAGTTTCTTACCGCAATCTTCTTTCTGTTTATTAATTTCCGCAATAGCACTGCACTTTTCTCTAATCTTTGGTTGTTTACCGCAGATCTAAATATATAACTGCATTTAAAAACTGCAGTGAATAAGTAATTATCCCTACTGCATCAGAGATTCAAATGCAGTCTTAATCCAATAATGGTATAATTTTGCAATGCTTTACATAGTTCAAAGTTAAGTTTTTTCAGACAATAAAGTATAAGGGCTTTATTCATTTGTTTAGTAATTTCAAAATTTGTCCTTCAATCCAATCCAGAAGTAACAATAATAGAATTGAAGTTTTTAAAAAATCTGTATAAATAGATGGTACATAAAAAATATCCCTCCACCTAAGAACCGTGAATTCCGAAATCCATTCTATTTACGGAAAGCTCGTCAAATAAAATTCTATTCCTTTATGGAACTAAAGCAAAAACAGCTCAAGATTTTAAAGGCCTGGAAGCATCAACAGGTTGCATTGAGCTGCAAATATACTAGGAAAAATCAGAAATAAAAGCCGTGGAAAATAGAAGCTCTATTATTACCAACTTTAAAGAGCCAAGAAAGAAGCCAGGAACCAGCTAAACAGGGATTTCGAGAAAGAAGCCAGGAACCAGCTAAACAGGGATTTTAAGTGATTCCGACTATAAGTCTAGGCTTCCTAGTGTAACTGGGATGATACTCTTATCTACTTCCGCTTGATAGGAAAATGGCAGCTCTGATTTCACTGCCGCAAGTAATGAATGGAATTCGTCATGTCCTGCTGGCTTCAAGAACGTTAACACATTATCACCACTTTCAAAATGCAAACACTGCATTTTCCTCCTCTGCATCTCATCCTTCACTCTCTGAAAGAAGAAAAAGGATAGAGTTCCTCAATGAGGATTCACTCACTTCACCATGAATGGCAATAAAGAAGAAGACATAATTTTAGCCAAAGTGACAAGAAACATGTAGCATCATAAGAAATTTTAGAACCCCCACCATTTTTTCCTTTTCAAAACCACTTCTATAATTTAACAACTTAAGAAATTTAGCTACGCGACAACTTTTTGAAGCTAACATTACACGCCAGTTTGCCTTCGGAAATCAAATAACATTCTGGTAAGTCACATCCCATGTAAACACAGCCCAGTTATTTCTTTATCCTAATTCCCTCACCATGAAAATGTGTCTGACGGGACTTTGTTTCTTTTACAGCCTAGTTGATATTCTTTATGTAAACTCTCTCCAGAGGAAGCTTTTCCACGAATCTGATCATCCTTCACTATATATGCCAACATTTTAATTCCGTGAAGTCAAATTTGACCAATAGAACTGTATGTAGAGAAGCATCTGCTTCTCTAGAACCTAGGCCCGATATGTTGACCATAATCTGTTTGAACACAGCCCACGCAGAACTAATAACACAAAGAAAACATACTCAATGCAAATGCTGCAATAATTTGGACTGGATCATGAGATGAATGCAAAGAACTAGAGAAATAAACTACAAAGTACAGAATCAAGGAAACAATTTTCAAGTTTTTGATCATGTCAGTGATTACACCAGTCTTCTCGTTATTCAAAAACACGTCAAGGCTCACAGACCAGGAGCACAGATGTAGTATTATTTCACAATGATCGGAAATCACAGCAGCATAGCCAAAGTTCAACCACTCTATGACTCTTTATCATTATCTATTCCTATTCCAAACTAGACAGTTTAGAAGCAATTGAAAGCCATCAGTTAACCTAAATATAAGTTCCACAATAAACAACATCAACTAGCTTCTAGCACCCGAAATGCCAAGACAAGACTCAAGTAACAGAAAAAAAGAAATTCAGAGAAACAAACCTGCAACAATCTCGAGTCAAAATTGGGCAATCCAAGTTGTTCAACAGTAAGAGAACCAAAGAAATTCCCCAACAGGGCAGCATCAGAAACAGCCAATCCCTGAACCAAACCAGCCACAAGCCCACCCAAGAAACTATCTCCTGCACCAGTAGGATCCTCTTGATTAGCCAGAAACGGAGATATTTCCATCTCACCGTCTCTCCAATAAAGCTTGCAACCCTCTTCTCCATTAGTCACCACCACACAACACCACTTTCTCACCTCCTCCAAGTCCATAAACACCGCCTCATCCGAAGAAGCCTTCAACACCCCTATTCGTTTCATCAATGGATAGAACCTTGTTTCACGTAAATTAACCAGCTTTACAGTCCCATCAACACCATCAAACTCTCTAATCAAAGCTTGAATACCAACCAACACCACCTCGCAAATATCGAGCATGTTCTCAAGCGTCTCGGAAGATATCTCCCCGCCAACACCAACCGCCATACCGTACTCGAACCTCGTTTTGGGTAGATCCGATGGCGCAATAGGGTCACATGCGCAGACCCGTTTGAGGACGCGATCTCCTTGGCCATCTTCGTGCATGCCGTCATCGAAATAGGCATGAAAGACCGTAGTTTTGGAAGTGGGTATCACAATTGGGGCTAGATTGATTTGGTATCTGAAATCTTGACCCACTTTGGAGACCAAATCGCAGGAAATGGATAAGCCGTTAAGAACCCGGTAAATAAAGGAGGAGGCGCCTCCGAGAGACTCGCCCTTGACAGCGTCGTTGTGAATCAAAATGTCATGGCAGTAGTTGCCTACAACCAAAACACGGCGGCTTGGAGGTTGGTGCTGGGTTGTTCTTACCATTGTAAAGAAGCAGCTGTCTTCAAATGAATATTGAGGTCAAGAGTAAAAGAGGACTACAATGAATGACATAATACAAAAACCAAAGACCGACACGGTAAAAGCAAGCCGAGGGGGAGAGAGCAATATTTGAGAAAGGCTTGAGAGTTTTCGAAAGCGACAAAAAGAGAGATTGTTTGGAGATATATATGACGAAGGAAATGAGTAGCAGAGAGCCAAGGCCAAATGCAGAAAAGTAGATGAAACTCTGTGCCGTTGAGAAAGGCAAGTGACGAATCGTTCGGACCGCCGCGCGTGTGCGTGTTGGATTAAGTTGTTAAAAAAAAGAAATTGTATTGATGATATTGTCCTTAGGAGAAACAAAGGTCTTGTATGTTTGGTAGCTGCTCAGTCAAAAAATAGATGATTAACTTAAATTAATTTGTTGATTTTATAAAAAGGTTATTTAGGTTGTTTGGTTATCAGTTGGTTGGATTTGTTGATTCAACTCAACTAGTTGAATTTGAAGAAGTTCCTTACAGCAACGTTTTAACATATTAGCTGATTTCTTTTACTTTAATGTCCATTTTGCCCTCATTATTTTTTACTCATCTCTAGTTTTCTCTGGAGTCTTCTTCATGCTCTTTCCTTACATCTCTCTGTTCGGAACGACGTTCACGCTTCTCCCATAACAACTTTGTATTTCTAGCCGTCAATTATGAGCAACGAATAGTAAGCCCATTACTCAACTCAACTCTTTCTTTCTCCTTTTCTTAATTTTTTGAGTTTCTGTAGCAATTATCTGTTTAATTACGAAGACGAGTTCGAGTTGGATTGGGAAGATAATGGGTTTTTAAACGATGATCGTAATGGAATGTGATTTTATTGAAGAAGTTCATTCGATATCAGAGTTTGTTTTGATTATGCCTGTTGTTTCTTGTTGGACACCGTCTTTCTTTATAGCCTTCGATTGATTGTTGGTTTTTGATTTTGGATCGTATTCCGGTTTTAACAGATCTCAGAACCTCTGATGGAGAGGATGTGAGATAATCTGCAATGGCTAATCTTGAATCCTACGATCATCCTGTCAGATTTTTTTTTATCATGGCTACAGTTTCTTCTGAAACGTCGTCTTTCTTTTTAGCTTTTGGTTGGTTGTTGGAGAGGATATTAGAGAAACTACAATGGATGATGGATAATCGTCTTTTTGGTTTCTCGGTATATCTGAGACGCAACTGATCTCTTTTTATAAGAAAAAAAATTGAAATCACACAGCTGTCGCGTCCCTACTTGATTTCGTTGTGATATCTTTCTCAATCGATTATTGATGTAGCGTTTCCTCTGACCGTTTGGTTTTGCTTATTCTGATTTGTTTAATTTTATTGTAAATTAGAGAAAGCAGTTAATGGTGGAGGGTATAATTACAAAAACCATAAAACACTAGTGACAAGAGCCAATAATGAGAAACATCTTGTCTCTCAGCACCCTCTCAGAAATCCCTCCAGAAAGGCTTATATGTATTTTTATTAGTGGCCAAGCTTTGTAGGATTTGATATGCTTATGATACCGCTGAAATGTTTTATGCGTTGTTGGAAGGATGATAATATGGTGATATGTTTCTATGCTAAGCATCTTATTGAGGATATGAGGGTGTTTTGGGTTCAATTCTGGCATCTTAAGGAAATGAAGAATAAAAAACTGATAATAGTTCTCATGTTCTTGTAAAATCTTTTACAAGTTTTAAGAATCCCAGGCACTACGCCAGTCAGTGGCCATGAAGTCTCTTTCAGTATTTTGCTTCTAATTGAGACCTGCAACTTTAGAAACAAATTATGTGTATGAGCTCCATCAATAGCTCTCAATGCTTATGTAAGCATGAATTTGTTGTGTTAATCTTTGCAAAGTACATAGATAAGATTTTCATTAGTGTTAAAACCAACCGGCTCCATATTTTATCAATGGTAAAAGCAGGAATCAATGTTAATTGAAGTCCTTATTCGTTTTTCCCTTCCATTTTAATATAATTAAAGTGAATATGCTTCGGTTGGTGCTTGTAGGATTTGAGGTTGTGCTGGTGGTATATCCTATATTGTGATTTTTTCAAATCCTTTCTTGTTTATACTATGATTTGTTTCTTCTTATTTGCTTTAATTGGATTTCCAAACTTAGATTTTTGCAAATACAAGATTCTGCAACTTTTCATACTTTTTAATTTTTCTAGTTGTTGTCTAGTTGAAGGAGAGTTGGGCTACAATATGTAGTTGGTTTTGTGAGATATGGTTGCAATTGAGACCTACAACTTTAGAAACAAATTGATTTATAAATTGATTTATAAATGTTGGTTTTTATTGGTTAATGCGGCATGGATTTTGCTGTAGACATGGATTGAAGCAATATTGCAATGGATGGGCAGATGGACCAGCATACATAACTCAGTGTCCAATCTAGACAGGGAATATGTATACTCACGACTTCAATGTGACAGGACAAAGAATGTTTATATGTTTACGTATGTTTCTAAAATGCTATAAAAATTTGTGTTTGTATATATTTATCATTTTCAAATATTATTTACTACTAAATTTTTTTCTTAAACCTTTTTGGTATTTACAAATTCTTTGCTTAATGTGCGATATGCATATGTGAGTAGATGATGGGGGTTTTGATGGGTTGGAGCAATAACCAAATATATGTTTGGATTAGATTTACGTACAAGCATCATAATAGATTAGGATGGTAATAACCTGAAAATTAATATTCTAATATTATTTAATTATTTAATAGTTCTTTTGTAACTAAAATCTAGTACTTTCTTAAATTATTATATATAAACAAACAGTAATTTAAAAGACAAATATTTAATAAATTTTTATTCACAGTAAATATGCAATTTAAATAAAATGTTCGCACTAATATTTTTTTAATTTTAACGCACACATGTTTTTGAAATACTATTTTAAACTTGTCAAATTTAGTGAACAAAAATGTATCATTATTTTTTATAATGGCTTTCTTAATTTGGAACCCTCTCATATCATACCACCAAAGCTTAATTTGCAACGATTTTGTTTTATCCCTAACTCTCTCTTTTCTCTCTTTTTTATTTTCATGTTTAAGAAGGTTTTCTCTAGATTTTTATTCTTCTCCAAATAATAATTAAGATGCTTTCATAATCATGCATTAAAACTTGATTATTTAATATTTACAAATTTATATTTATCTTTTTCTAAAATTATTTAATTATTTAATAGTTCTTTTGTTACCAAAAGAAGTATAATTTTCTTAAATTATATACATAAAAATAGTAATTTAATAAAAAAATTTTATAATATAATATTTTAAATAAAAATATATTACAATTTTATATAATTTTTAAATAATATTCATAAGTTAATTCTATTACTTATTTTAAATTAAGAGATCAAACAATTAAATATCTAAAATCTAAATTCCTATAAGAATATTTAACAAAATACTAAGGTATATAATATTTATACCCTTATAATATTTTTAAAGTCCCATCCTCATAAGTCATTTTACACATAAGTAGTTAATACTAAGCAGTTAATTTTACTAAACATCTCTAACAAACAACTAATGTAATTCACTGGTCAAATCAGCTGATAGAATCAGCTATCAGCGAACAGCTAATAGCTAATGTAATTAGCTGATTGCCAAACAGGGCCAAAAAATATGTCAAGTGTGTACAAGGTCCTTGCCTTGGTTAATCTATGGCAAGATTGACAACAACACTAATAATTCAACCAAGCAGAACCTAGTATGTTTTCAAGCTGTGAGTATATGAGAGTCCATCAACTAGGCTCCTGCGTCAATGTAAGAGAGTGGCATAGGGTGGTTTTAAGACTCTGTCACAAGTTTTTAACGGCTAATGCCCCACATACCACCTACCTTTGTAGTTCCAAGAGTTAAGTCGCTATATGTGTGGTTATGAAGTCAAAGCGTAGTTCTTTCATCGATAGTAGAGATTTCATCTGATAGTCATGCTGATCCTGTTTGCCAATCAGCTGATTGCATTTAGCTGTTAGCTAATTCTATCAGCTGTTAGCTAATAGTTGGTTATATCAGCTGATTTAACCAGCGGATTGTAATAAATGTTTGATAAAATTAGCTGTTTATGTGTAAAATGACTTATGAGGACATAACTTAAAAAATTATAAGGGTATGAAGATGACTTAAATCATATAAGATGAGTGAATGTTATATACTTGTTAATCAAGTTGTAATTGGTTTCACTAGTAAGTTACTTTAATTGGTTACAATTAGACTATTCTAACAAAATAATTATATAAATATTTTTTATTATCGACATATTTTGATTAATTTCTTAATTTAAAATTATTTGATCTCTTCATTTAAAATGAGTTATATAATTAACTTGTGAATATTATTCAAAAATTATATAAAATTTTACTATAATATCTTTTTATTTAACTAAAGAATTATTAAATAATTAAATAATATTTAAAAAGATAAAATAAATTTGTAAATATTAAATAATCAACTTTTAATGCATGATTAATAAAACCCAAATACTAAATTAAATTAAAGATTAAAATATAAGTATCCTCTAATTATAAATTAGAAATTGAACATTAACATCAATTTGGTAAAAAAAATCAGACAAATTACTTTAGTCTTTTATCTAACCTATAATCTTTTATAGATCATGCATAAATTCAAAGTTGATTGGAAGCAATAGTACTGATAATGGCGAACTCAAAAGGATCCCCCAACGTTTTGAACCTAGGATGGAACCATTTCAAAAGAGCCCAAATGTTTGGACTACATATACTTTCAAATAAAAGCATATGATTCTAGAATGATAAAGATTTAAATGAATTCAGACGAACTAGGCAATATATCAAAGAATATTCATAATCAAACAACTTCAGTCAGAATCAGATTCATGCCTCCTCCTCTTCCCCTTGTCCTTCTTGTGTTTCCTTGTATCAACTGAATTGGGAAATTGCCACTTCTCATGTCTTTCATGCTTGTCATGTTTCCTATCCTTCTCCTTTTTCTTCTTTTTCCTAACACCATTTTCGTCTAATTCATCTTCTTTGGGAAGTCTTACAGGCTCATCTGATATAGCCACTTTTATTGACTACCCTGAAACCTTATTTTGATTCAGTGAAAGAATGTTGGGGTCCTCCCAAGGACACAGTGCCCTGCAGTGAGAAATTCCCAAGGTGATGAAGAATAAACAAATCAGTACTCACCTAAGGAGAAGAAACAGTTAATGGCAAGTGATGGAAATAAAGTATCCTATATACTGGTTAATAGACCTCAAGCTCCATTCTGACCAGCTAAAATAATGAGTTCAATAGATTATAGTTTTATTAGGCTATTTTGCTAATCTTCCCAAGACCAAAGTTATTGACCTTAAATGGAACACAACAATTTTAATGCCCCTAAATGCTGAAATCATATTCAAAGGCCAGAAATCTTTTAATTTTGCTTTGGACTGCCTAAGTCCACTCAGTAAAAATCCTCAACGTCGGAGAAACATTACCAGGTGGTATACTTAAAACAATTTGCTAAAGGACAAGTTTGGCAATGAGGCAATATTGATAGTTTGACATATTGGCTCACTTCAGACTGAAGTTTTTAAAGCTTTTCAAAGTTTTCTTACTTTCTGATCTCCATCTTCTTCTCTCCTTCATCATCCACCTTCCAAAACTCTCTCTCTCTCTCTAAACATTGTTACTAGTCTACATTGATATGTTCCTGAAGTTTCTAAAGTTTTTCAAATTTCTCTACTTTCTGATCTCCATGTTCTTCTCTCCTTGATCATATTCTTTCCAAAAGTGGTCACCACATTCATTCTGCTGAACTAAGTTTACTTTGACATGTACCCCACCCAACAACCAACATATGTATCACTTGAAGTACTTCACTTAACTTGATATTAAAGTTTCAGATTTAACAAACAAATTACTAGAAAAAGAATCCAAGAGAGACCTAAAGCATGCACAACATATAGAAGAAACAATAAACATGCATAACTCTTCAACCACGGGCCACTTTTTATTATTATATCTCTACTAAGGGTGCTAATTACCTAAACACATTCAACACACTCTCTTTATCTCTCACAGTACATGAGATTGACAGAAGAAACTAAGATGCATAAGTTATTTTTGTCATTTACACCTTATTACACTTGACAATTGAAACCAAACTATCACATTAACTCTTGTCTTAACTGAGAATGAACATGTTGAATACCTTGAGTAACCAAGACCATCAACCCGAGTACTGATTTGTTTATTCTTCATCATACAAGTGCAAAAGAGCATTCTATAAAATGTCATGGTTGATCTAAAATACTGTAATTCCATATAATTGAGTATCTCTTCAAATCTAGCAGCAAACACTCTATGATTTACAAATATCACTAAAAGCATCATCATATAGGGATGAGATTGAAAAATCAAAGATGTATCCAGAGAAAAGGGATGAGAACCGCAGTCAAATTTCCCTTTCCACTATGTCTATTGGAGTCACTGATGCTCCAAATAAAATAAAAGCCAAATATACAAAATCAGTTGAGAAAATCTAAAGAATTCTTATTCTTTAGGTAAAAAATCAACAAAACTCGTATAATAAATTAAACACCATGAATATAGAGAACAGATCGTTGAACGATCACAATCTAAGCTTCCAAACCATTGCATCAGATGAAACAAACCTAATCAGATTTCAAAAGATCGAACGAACTGAAACAATAAAGACGCTAGTAAACCCAAAATTGAAGAATCGCTAGACAAACAAAAAATTCTGAAAAAAAATGGTAGCCTAAACAGTTGAGAGACTGGCGGTGAAGTAATATGTAGTCACTCCCTCACACTACCTGTGATTGTTCTAGTAAGAGGAAGATGTAACTTGGGGTAGGAGAACATTCTACTGCAACGTCTTCCCTCTATTTTTTACCACTCCTTCTCGTTACCATCGCCTGGGAAAGAAGAAAATCTAAGTAGCCAGAGGGGCATAGTCGACAAAAAAATAAAAAAGCTAGCAGCTGATAACGAAACGCTCCTGGGAAGGAACTGATGAAAAATTAGTTGGTTTGGTTGAATCAGCCAACCCAACTAGCTATTTACCAAACAAGTTTAATAGCTTATTGAAATGGTCAATTAGTTAAAATGAGTCAACCAGCCAAAAAAGAGCTGATCAGCTCTTTAGTAAACGGGGCCGCTAAGGGAAACCTTGAACTGTCCTTTATTGACCATTATGTACTCATAGTCTTGAGGTGAGTCTTGAAGCAAATTGGTTATCTTTTATGACTAAATGATTAGAGGTTAAAGTCATGAAAATAATTTATTTGTAAAATATTAAATATATAATTAATATTCCTCCCTTAGAACTCACAAAACTGGGAGTTTTGTGCATTAGGATTGTTGTTGTTTTTATGTACTCCTAGGCCGAAATTAAGTTATCTTGACACTCACTTTTAAAGTTTTTAAAAAGTATAAAGTCATCTTTATACCGTTGGCAACTGCCTAGTATTTTTGTCCCTTTTGCTTTCCACTTATCCTTAAGACAAAATATATTGCATAGGTCTTGAATTCTCCTTCAAAGTTTACCCATGTAGTTACATTTGAAAAATAAATGATATCTAGTTTTACTTTCAACATTATAAAGGATAGATTAAGCTTCTTATACACGAATGATACATAGCTTCTTAAGCACGAATGATACATACTACTGATATTTTAAAAACTAGACTAAAAGTTAAACCCATAAGACAAGAGGTTTAAGTTTTAAAAGATTCAACTCGTATTAGATCATTATAAAACCGATTAAAGATTGAATAAAATTAAAGAATTTAAAATATGATTAAAAGAGATTGTCCTTATCCGTCGAAGAATTTAAAGTTTAATTAAATAAAGATTGTTAAATGAAAATTAATTGATTTATTTTAGTATATAATATGTTATTAATTTATGAAAATTGATCAATTAATTGATAAATTGGTTGATTTTTAACAAAAAAGTTATTAAAGTAAATTGAACCAAAAAGTTAAAAACTGAATCAGAAAGGTGGACATTACAAGATTTTTTTCGATTGAACCGATCAAACCGGTTAAGTTTTTTAATCATTGCCTATTAATCACGTAAAAGCATTTCATAATCAATTAATCACCATTTTTTATAATGTTAATTCTTAGTAGGGATTTAGAATACAATTTTAGACTTGTGTCAGATCGATAAAGACTACAGGAATGTTAAGGGATGCCTAACTTGGCTAGTGAATGACAAAGGTAGATCTAAGGGAGAATGGATTATATACTTTATATGCTTGGGTGTTTGCATACATAGGATATGCAAGGAAGAAGTAATAGATGCTTCAAAGGATTAGAGAATCCGAATAGGTGGTCTAAGGCTAGTGTTTACTCTCAATAGGGGAGCAATTGATTTAGAATGAAAGTGCAAAAACTTATCAACTAAGCAACTCAAAGGCTTGGAAAATATAAAAAATCATTTATTATGAAGAGGCTAGGAAGATCCTTAGAATTGGAGTGAAGATGACAAATAAGCAAATATATGAATATGAAAATTTGAAGTTGAAGAACTAAAAGGAGAGTTAAAGGAAATCGTAATGCATGCAAAGTATAACTAATAATTTTTGTTCATTGATAAACATTGTAAGAGCTTATTCAATACAAAAAGAAAGGATGGCACTTACGGGAGGGAAGCATTAGTAAGGCCAATGGATAATTGCTTATCAATGCAATAGCTTGGTCTTTTGGAAATATTCTAGTAATCACTACTACTTATTCTGACCTCAAATAACCCCTGTAATAAAGGGAACTTGAGTATAGATGCATGTAGTATAGAACATCAGGTAGGAAGAATTTACAACAAGGTGATTACTAGAGTGTTATAACCTTTCCTACATGCAAACTGAAGATAGGACAAATGTATTTAAGTGGACCTTGACAAGTAAAAAATGTGGCCCTATATAAGTTTTAGTCTTCTAATTGAATGAATTATATTTGGAGATAGGGTGGGACTAACTTTTATATACTTAATTGTTTCTACATGTCTTGTATGTAGTCTATTTTCTCAATATATTAATGGAATCCTTTAATTTATAAAAATAATACATACTGAATAAGTAAAATTAGAGATATGGGAGATTTTAACTCTATGTAGTGTAGCTAATATTTTCCTAACCATTAATAAGAGAATGAAAGTTGTCTTTAGAGGATTCTATTTAAAGCAGACTAATTTACTCCAGTGTACTTCTCTTTATGTTAATATGAGTATGTCATAGCATAATTTGTTATTGTATACTCCAAGAGCATGTATAAGCTAATGCAGTTTGTCCTCTTATTGCTTGCAAGGTCTACAATTTGGAAGTAAGCCAAGGAAGCTAAAGGAATCCTTAAGTACCAATCATTATGCTTTATATCCTCCTTTACTTTATTATAAGGATACAACATATACGTCAATTGTAGTATCTCTGGAATTGAAGTAAAAAAATCCTCTTGCACTCCAATTTTCATACCATAACTATTTAGTTTTTCCATTTTTAACCTTGTGTTTAATCTCTTAAGTTAGTTTCCTTCTTAATTCAAGCATTCAGTGCATGATCTATGAAGTATCCACTTTAGGTTTGATCGACCAAAAGCTTTTGTCCCTATAGATTTTCCTTGTTAGTGAAAATCCTCCAAATTATCTTGGTTAGGAGCATTTTTTTGGTTATATTCATAGACCATACTCCTAGTCTTCTTCCTTCTTAAATAGACCAATTTTAGACTATTTGATTGTTGCTAAAGATGCCTTATGTTGATTTCCTATCCAAAAAAAGTTCATCATAAGTCCTTCTATGTCTTTTATGATCTTTTTAGTAAGTACTATGTGAGATAACCAATAGGTAAGAAGATTGTACAAAATAGTTTTGATCAGTTGGAGTCTGCTAGTAAATGTCAAACAATTTTACCCCAATGTTTTATCCTTATTTCCATCATGTCAAATAATGCTTGGCAATCTCTATGTTTAGGCATCTTGGAGGAGACAGGACCTTATATAGATGAAAGGGGGCTCCTTGAGCTTCATTCCAAAGATAGTGGAGAGCGCTTGACTAAAAGGACCAGTAGTTGCTAATAAATTAAAGAAACTGTTGTCCAGATTATACAGTCCAGATAGCTTATTAAAAGTGTTAAGGGAGTTCATTAATGCTTCGATATAAGAGGGATCAACTCTACAAAATATATCAGAAGGTCATTAGTAAAGAATAAGTTAAACAATCTAAGCTTACCACATTTTTTCTTACGGAATACAAAGGAGGATTCCCTAAAGATGTTATAATATGTAAGCCTTATTAGGACTTGAACACCAATAGAGAAGAAGTAAAGAAAGGCATATCCCTCCCTAACTCCCCTTCTTCCCTAAATTATCTTAGTTTGCTTAATCCAATCAAAGGATTTATAAGGAAACCAAAAAGAATAAAGTGGGTGAAGGATGAACTCCTAATTAATTTAGTCAAATATTCTGTGAAAGGCAATCTTATAAGACAATTCCTAAAAGAAGAGACCTTTTGGTATCTTTTAAGGAGTTCTTATGTCGAAACATATTGTCTCCAGTGATTCTTCCACTTATATAAGCAACTTATGTTTTCTTAATGAAGGATTTGAACACTATTTCAATCTTATGATAAGAATTTTTAGATATTATATTGTATAGAAGATTATAGTAAACTATGGGCATGTAATCCTTGAGGCAGTTAAAATTAGGGACCTTAAGGACTAGGCAAATATTAGTCTTATTGAGCTCCTTTAGTAGCTTGCTAGAGTCGAAGAATTCTTTTCTAGCATTGATGACATTTTCTTTAATCTAAGCTTAAGCTTCTCTAAAAATAAAACTCCATTCACTTCATCAGTTTTAGGGCTTTATTAAGGTTAGTGCTCCTCAATGAATTCTCTACATCCTCCTCATTTATTGGCATGGATAAATCTACTGATTGAATATCATTTCGAACTATTGGCAAAAAGGTATTTATGAGCTAAATAAATAATATGCCAAGGTTAACACTTCAACTGAAGCTCCTATTGACTCTAAATCCAATTCCTATATTTTTTTATATAAGTTGGTGATCTTTTTGCTAGAATCATTTTAAAGAAATATGCAAAGTTCCTATCTCAATCACACAGTTAATTAACTATAGCCTTTTGTTAGAGAAGAAAGCATTAGCCTCAAATGCATTGATGTTGTCTTAATGCTTCATTTTCTCCCTCTATCTTTAACATATTTAAGGGGTCCTTATAAAGCTCAACTTACATAAGGATTAAATGATGCCTCTTTTTACTTATGTCTAAGTGTTTATTCATGACATCAATTTGGTAAAGCAATTTGACATTTCTTTTAAAACTTTATAGCTTCCTGAGTTACTTGAATTTCCCATAACCATCAATTTCCACTTCCATCGCCTCCTTAATTGCCTTATAAAAACCTTTTAATTTGGCAAGTTATGAGTCTTTATGGTGGAGTGATTTGAGGTCAATGGATTATTGAAAATAGCATTGCTTCCTTGGAATTCTTGTAACTAATAAGTGTATTTTATATTACGTTTTCTAGTTGTTTGAGTGTGTTTTTAAGTGTTTTCTTAGATTAAAATCATGTGTTTAGGACTTAGAATTGAGTTATTATTAAGTGTTTTATGTGGTTTAATTGTTTGATTGGTTTAGAGCAAGAATTTGATCTTAATTTTATATTTCAAGGGGTGTTTGATATGTTGTGTTAGTGAGTGGAAACAGGAAATTGAAGAAAAGATTAAGAATTTGGAGAAGGGAAGAAGCCATGATTGTGCACAATGCCATAATTGTGGAATCATGCACGATTGTGACAGAGTGTTTTCCAACATGCAAACTTTTTTTATTCTTAATATTTTGGGGCTATTTTTAGAACCAAATTAAGTGGGAAAATCTTAGAAATAGCTTTAGAAGCATCAAGAAGTTTTTTAAGGATAAGAAAAACACTGAAAAGGAGGCTAAATATTAGAATTAAAGGGATCAAAGAGGAGACGTCTAGAGCAACTCCAGATTTTCAAGAATTCAAGATTAAGACACCAAACTTTTTTTTGTCTTTTCTCTTCGTATATTTCATTGTCTTGGATGTTGATTTGTATCATTAGGATGTTGAACATGATTATGGGATTCTAAATCCATATTGGGGATTGTTCTTGATTTGTTTTATTAAACTTTATTCTTGTTGAATTTAATAGATATATCAATGCTTTGTGATATTTGTTATGCTTATTCTTGGTCATAAATCGAGAGATTGAATCAATTCATATGTGTTAAGGTGCGTAATGATAGTTGGTAGCTTAATAGACCTGCAAATATCAAATTAATAAACAATTATATAGAGATCTTAATTGTGAATCAATTATCTATAGGATTGCTTCAAATCCAATTGAATAGTTAAGAATACTTTGTGATTATTATTGATTTCAATTGGGATTACTTGATTAGATCTCAAAAGAGGGCAATCAAAACCTTAGGATATCTAGGATCAAGAATAATTGAATTAACAAGATAAAGGGGAGACAAAACAAGGATACAATAATTCCTAAGTTTATGGCTTTGATTAACTTTATTTTTATTGCTAGATTTATTTATTCAAGTGTTTTGTTTGATTAATTATTTCAATTTCAATTTGAATAAATTTATTTTAATTCAATCAATCTTTTAGTACTTTAGACAAAATGCATTCAAATTGTTAGGTGTCTAATTACATCCTTATGGAACAATACGTTTTGTACTATAAGTTACGATTTGCATACTTACAGTAAGAAAGTTTTTATATAAAATTTTCAACAAGTTTTTGGCATCTTTTTTGGGGATTAAAGTATCATCTTATTCAATTTGAATTTCTTTTATTCAAGGAAGTTAATACTTTTCTCGAGTGATTGTAAGTACATTAACACAAGAATCATAAGGAGCAACTAAGCAAATTGCAAACCTTTTCTTCCAATCCAATGACGGTATTACAACATGAATGTGAGTTAATTAAACCCATATAATCTTTGGTGGCATGACTACCTAAATTATTCTTAGAATAACATTGCAAGAAATAACATAAGAGCACAAGGAACACTAAGTTTCCTACAAGACAGTCTTAGATCCTTAGAGTCCAAGTTAGACAAGTAATAGACGTGCTAAGCTCTAAGTTTGATAATCAACATGAAAGTTAGAAGAGGATGGAAGCCAAATTTGATTCAATAATTAAGAACCACTCCTCTTCCATTCATAAATTGGAGGTTCAAGTTAGGCTACTTTTTAATACATTGTTAATAAGGAATGTAGGGAGTCTTCTAAGTAACATGGAAGCAAAACCGATATCCTTATTGTGTTGTGACGTTTATAGGGGTATCCATTCCAATCATCAATCTCAAGCACCAATTAAATTTGGACGAAACCATATTGTATGAAAAAATGGTATCATAATACACCATATGAGTATATTGATACTGAGCTAGATACAACATGTTATTGGAACTTATTATATCTCAGGGTGAAGAGGAGACAAAGGTCGATGACATGAATGAAGTTGTTATTCAAGAAAAGAAAGAAGAATAGAGGATAGAGGAAATAGAGGTTAAAGAAGTCTCTATTTAAGATGAGGAAGTAGAAGAGTGGACAAGTTGCGGAAGACAAAAAGCAATTCACCTTCCTACAGGACAAATTGTTAGAGTTAACTAAAGATTCAGGGAGTTTTATTATTTCATATTTTATTGACAGTTTGTTACCAAAAAGGGCATCAATAAAATCACTTGGATTTCTTAATTTGATAAATTATATCCTTATTATTATCTTACAACATGTGACTTATTCACTGGCTACTAAACCATCATAGGGAAAAACGAATAGAAGCAAAACACTAATTATGAACCCATGTTGGTGGTAAATAGGAAGGGTACTGATAACTTGCATTTTATGCATGTTAATTGTTTGTGTTTTGTGTTCTTTTGGTAGGCGTTTGTGATATTTTGCTTGTGTTTTTGTGGTAATTCGCGTCTTTGTATGTTCTAGGTGATGAAATACCAAAGTGATGCAATTTGGAGTGGATTTGGTTAATCTGGAACTGGACAGAATTTCAACATGACCATGTTGAAGGTGACACAGTGCTGACAAATTACAACCTGCGAATTTCAGATTAATTACCTTGGAATTTGGGCTTCAACTGCACAGCCCTTTTTGCTGACTAAGTCAAGATGTCTTATGATTTATGTGGGGCTTTAATTTAGCATTTAATTGGGCCCCACTTGACCATTGTGAGGGGCCCACTTCATTTATTAACAAAAGAGAAGACCTAGACTCATCTTGAAGCAAGGGGATTGACGGCAGCAACATGAGTAGGGGTTTTTAACAACTTGACTTTGGCAGAAACTAGAAGACTGGACTAGGGTGACGTGTTTTGACAAGAAAACAAGAAAGAAAAGGTAGAAACAGCGGCAGAGAAGAAAACAGAGAATAAAGAAGAGGCGGCGGCAAAACTTGGAGAAAAGAAGGAGAATCTTGACAGAGACGTGTTTTTAGGAAAAGCAACTTGACTTAGGGAAATATAGCAACAGCGGCAGAAACTGGGAAAGGAGAATAACGCAGACTCACTTCTTGGAAGAAGACGGCGGTAACAATTTAGAAGTAGGATTTTCATAATTAGTTTAAGAATTAAAATAGAACAGATTTATCTTTTAATTTAG
>JAOTAY010000189.1:16217793-16235134 GCA_025629805.1 Erythroxylum baracoense
AGAACAACTTTTGATCATATTATTTCTTATGTGCCACCGGCCATCTTGAGAGAAAAAAAACCTTTTGTTCTTTTCAACTTAGGAATTAAATATCACTTATCAACTAAATCAGATTGTGGCGTGATTTTGATCCTAAATAACTTTCTTGGTTTGTTCTTTACCCGTTATTTAGGTTGCTCAAGACAAGTTCTTTGTGAGGTCTAGTAGGTAAATTTGAAACCCTACGTATCAAATTTAATTTATTTAATTCAAATCTATCTTCTTCTTCTTTCCTTGGATCCGAACAATCTTTTAATTTCGTGGTGCGCGTTAATTGTCATTAAACCATTGTAACTTGTACGGCTCAGGATGCTTCCTACATGTTAACCCCAATTTAGTTACCATAGTCATACTACCTACATTTGCACAACTACCCCCATCTATGATCAGATTACAAACTTTTCCTCCCACTAAACTCCTCGAATGAAATAAGTTTTCTCTCTGATCTAAAGCCTCCTCCTTTACCTGAGCACTCAAAACCCTCCTAACAACAAATGCTTCTCCTATGGCAGCCCTCTCCACTCAATCATCATCACTATCATTTTCATCATATGGAAAGGGATCACATTCACTATCATTCTTAGACTCAAATATCCCATTATCCCTTATGTACATGACTTTCTTATTAGGGCATTGGGATGCAATATGACCCAAACCCAAAATTTTAAAGCATTTAACATTAGAATGTTTACTAGAAGATGCTTGGGTGTTAGGTGTACCTTTTGTTTCAGCCCCTACATTCAGCCTCTTTGGAGTCTCCTTAAAGTTGACATCCTTGTCCTCGATCGCTCCTCCCTTTTGGCCCATTTCAAGTTCCAATTATGGTTAGAACTCGTTCCACCCCTTGCTGTCACTCTAGCCTTAAGTTGCCTCTCCACTTTTATGGCCATGTTCACCATGTCTTCAATCTCTATAGTGTTGCAACTCCACCACATTGGCTATCTCTCAGTTTAACCCACTCAAGAAACGTGCCATAGTAGCCTCTGGATCCTCCTCATTATTAGCTCGGATCATGGCTATCTCCATCTCCTTGTGATAGTCCTCCAATGACTTAGACCCTTGTGTGAGTCCTTAGAGCTTTTGATGCATTTCCTGGTAATAATATGAAGGAATAAACGTCTTCCTTATGCACGCCTTCATTACTGCCCAAGTAGTGATGGGGTACTCTCCATTCCTCCTTCGAGACATCACCAACTGATCCCACCATATTAACACATAGTCAGTGAACTCAATAGTAGCAAGCTTTATCTTTTTCTCCTTCGAGAGGTTGTGACACTCAAAAATTAAGTCCACTTTTCACTCCCACTCCAAGTAAGCTTCAACATCATTCCTACCCTTGAAGGATGGAATTTGCATCTTGTTGGATTTGAGGTCTGCATCTCGCCTATTGAGCGATTCTCCTCTCCTAGCCTTCCTAGGCATGAGCTCCCCATACTTCTCCTCCTCCTCATAGAATTCTTCTTCCTCAACCTTATACTATGGTGGTGGCGGTCGATGAAAAGGAGATGTTTGCTATCGACACACGACATGCCTAGCTGGAGCTTCCGCATGTCCTCCACCCCTGAGCTCCGCAATATGCTGACCTTGCCTCTCCATTGTCTCCCTCATTTTGTTAAAGATCAGATTGAGCCTCTTGAATTGCTGTTGAAAGGCTCTCAAGGTGAAAGCATTCACCTCTCCAATTTAGCTCTCATCATGGTCTCCTCCTTCTTTAGACATTTGTAGACTAATTTCTTCCTGCAAAACAAATGTTAGCAATAAACAGGCTCACAATACTCCCTCATATGTTTCACTCAAGTCAAAGTCACTCCACTCGTGTTTTTACAAGTCACGACTTTTTTGCCCTCAATTGCACTCACACACTCTTGCCTCTTACCACTCAATTTCTTCTAAAATTCAAGTCACAAGTCGGAACCAAGTTTCTACCAATTAACAATCCCAAAGAAGTAGAGTGTATGTTCAAACAAATTGCAATATGAATCCAAGGATTATGCCACTAGGTGCCCAATTACAACTCCTAATGAGTAAGTAATTCGCACAAGACAATTAACAAGGAAAGAATTCAATTTGAACGATCAAGCAGTATAATTGAAAAATTCGATCAATAGGCTTTTTTTGGATTTTTTCATACTCTTTTTTTGGATTTTTTTTTCTGTTTTTTAGACTTTTTCATATTTCTTAGACTTTTTTCAGATTTTTTAAAACTTTTTTAGATTTTTTCAAAAATTTTTTAACTTTTTTTTTCGAATATCAATAGAAGATAAACACAAAGAGGAGAAGAAATCCTAGGTTGAAATTTTTGACACCCTAGGTTTAGTTGAAGTTGATGGGTTTGAAGGAGTAAAATTAAATGAAGGTGACGAACAAACCCTAATTTTACTTTGAAGTAAATAAGAATTTGCCTCACAGCAATGCTTTGATACCAATTGACGCGCACACAGAGGTGATTCAATGAAGGGTTGTCCAAAAATCCTCAGAAGTTAATGACAATGGCATTAAATTGATGGGTTTATGGTTGTTCGGAAGTTTTGGTAAGGAAGGACAAGGAAGAAAAAAATTCGAAATTCAACAAAGTAAGAGGATACGCAAGGTTCAATCCCTACAAGACCTCACGAATATATGATTTGAGTAACCTAGATGATCGGAACTAAATCCAAGAAGGTTGAATCAAACAAACATGCCAAATTTTGGGAAATTTTGATAAGTGAATTATTGATTCGTGTTGAAACAAGAAAAAGAGGAATAAGCCTCACTATGGCTGATGACTCAATCACGAGATATTTGTTCATGCTACAATAACCCTAATGAACCTATTTAAACCTAGGTTTAATAAGAAGTACTCGAGCTTTAACATGGGTTAGCCCAAAACCAAAAAAAAGATATTTAACTTAAAATAATTAAAAGGTTTAATATATGGGCTTAATAGTCCAAGTCTTTATGTCCCAACGGTATCAAGCCTAAGGATTTGAGTTAGATGGATCAATTTAGGCTGGGATTAATAAAGCTCTCCTCCCATAGGCTTAGACTGTTTCATCCTCTCCAAAAGATAGCCCACATGCGGATGAAGAGCCTCCTTAAGTCTCTTGACCATATCTCCAGTCATGGGCCCAACTGGCATAGCTAGCTCTCCTCTCTTGCCTCTGTCATTCATGCCAACTCTATGGCGATCCGTGCTCCTGTTCACATCACTCTTTCAACATCACATTTCATGTATGGCCAAAAGAAATGATCAAAAAGTACTTCCAAAGTTTTTTTAATACTGAAGTCTCCCATTAAGCCTTCTCCATATGCCTCTTGAAGAAGCAACTCCCTTAAAGAGCAATGTGGCACACACAACCTGTTTTCACGAAATAAGTAGCCCTCATGCCTATAAAACTTTCCAAAGGCAACAAGTTCACAAGCCTCAAACACATTTCCAAAATCAGAATTAGAAGAGTATAAACCCTTTATGTATTCAAAGCCTAATAACTTAGTGTTCAAAGTGGAGATTAGAGTGTACCTTCGTGACAATGCATTTGCCACTACATTTTTCGTACCTTGTTTATACTTGATCACATAAGGAAAGGATTCTATGAACTCCACCCATTTGGCATGTTGTTTGTTCAACTTACCTTGGCTTTTCAAATGCTTTAAGTATTCATGATCAGTATGAATAACAAACTCCTTGGGCCACAAATAATGTTGCCATGTTTCCAAAGCCTGCACTAAAGCATACGTCTCCTTGTCATAAGTTGGGTAGTTCAAGGCTGCCCCATTGAGCTTTTCACTAAAATAAGCAATTGAGCAATTTTCTTACATCAAAACAGCTCCAATACCTATACCTAAAACATCACACTCAACTTCGAAAGTTTTAGCGAAGATAGGTAATGCAAGTAATGGTGCTGAATTTAGTTTTTCTTTGATCAAATTAAAAGCCAATTCTTGTTCACTAGCCCACTTGAATCCAACGCTCTTTTTAACTATCTCAGTTAATGGTGCAACTATGGTGCTAAAGTCTTTGACAAACCTCCTATAGAAACTAGGTAGCCTAAGGAAGTTTCGCACCTTAGTTATGGTTTTAGGTTTAGGCCATTCACGAATAGCCTTAAACTTTTCTTCATAGACCTCTATTCCCTTAACACTAACAACATAGCCAAGAAATACAATTTAATTAGTGCAAAATGAACATTTCTTGAGGTTTGCATACAACTTTTCAGCATGCAAAATGCTAAGGACTTATCAAATTTGATCAATATGTTCATCTAAACTTTTTGCTATAAATCAGAATATCATCAAAGTAAACAACATCAAACTTACCAATAAAAGCACGCAAAACATGGTTCATTGGTCTCATGAGAGTGCTAAGGGCATTGGTTAAGCCAAATGGCATAACAAGCCACTCATACAAAACAATACTTTGTTTTAAAGATAGTTTTCCACTCAACTCCTTCCCTCATATGAATTTGATGATATCCAGATTTCAAGTCTATTTTAGAGAAAATGCAAGAACCATGCAATTCATCAAACATATCATCTAACCTATGAATGGGATAGCGATACTTTACCGTGATCTTGGTGATAGCTCTACAATCAACACACATTCTCTATGTTCCATCCTTCTTAGGTACAGGAATTGCACAAGGACTCAAGCTTTCTCTAACATATCCTTTAGTCAACAATTCCTCAAATTTTCTTTAAAGTTCTTTTGTCTCCTTGGGATTACTTCTATCTGCTGGTCAATTTGGAATTGGTGCTCAAAGAATGAAGTCAACTTGATGTTCTATCCCCCTAAGTGGTGGCAATCCATTGGGAACTTCCTATGGAAAACATCATCATACTCTTGCAAAAGAGAAGAAACAACACTAGGAAAAGAAGAGTTAATATCGTTAGAACTAAAATTAGCCTCTTTGTACAAGGTACAAACAAAGGCTGTTTTGCATAAAAAGCTTTTTTAACCTCACTTTCTTTTGCAATAAAACTTGTTTTTCTTTTCTCTTATTCTTGAGGCCTTTCTTTATCTTCTTTTTTTACATTTTTCATGTCCTTTTTAGACTCTTTTTCATTCGTTTCTCTTTCATTTTTCACCTCATCTTTCTTTTTTCCACATTTTTCTTCATTCTTTCTTTTCTTACAATCACTCTTTATCCTTGTTTGGTCCTCATAAACTTGTTGAGGTGTTAAAGGTACAAGAGTAATAAGTTTTTCCCCCATAATAGAAGAATATCTATTCTTGTATCCATCATGAACAACCCTCCTATCATATTGCCAAGGACGACCTAGGAGTAAGTGTCCAGCATGCATTGGCACAACATCACAAAGCACCTCATCATGATATTACCAATAGAGAAAGAAATCAGAACCTGTTTGTTCACCTAAACGTCACCACAATCATTCAACCGCTCAAGCTTGTAAGGTGTGGGATGCTTCAATTTCTCCACCAAAAGTGTGCTTGCTACATTGGTACAACTTCCCCTATCAATAATCATGCTACAGGCTTTGTTCTTGATAAGACAACGAGAATGGAAGATGTTGTCTCTTTGAGCATCATTTTTCTCCTTCACTTGTAAACTCAAAGCTCTCCGTGTAATAAGAGCTTCACCCACTGCTGCATATTGCTCTTCGTCACTTTCCTCCAAGTGGTGGTTCTCCTCATGATCAGAATCATCATCAGTCTCAAAGCCTCCATCTCTCAAGATTGTCACTTTCTTGTTGGGACATTGAGATGCAATATGACCCCTGCCCAAACACTTGAAACATTTAATATCCCTGTTTCTAGTATTCTGAGTGTTAGTGTTACCTTTTTTGGTGCTAGAACTCCCTTCCTTGCTCTTGGAAGTTTCAAATTTGTTCATTCAATCATTCTTCTCACTCTTTGTACTCCAATTGGTTTTTGATGAACTCGAATTTTGCCCATACTTGGTTGAACTCTTCTCTTTGAGTTGCCTTTCCACTTTCATGGCCATATGTAGCATGTCCTCCAACTCCACATAATGTTGCAACTCAACCATATGGGTAATGTTCTTGTTCAGTCCATGAAAAAACTGCACCATAGTAGCCTGACGGTCTTCCTCCACATTAGCTTTAATCATTGCTACTTCCATCTCCTTGTGTTATTCCTCCACACTCTTACTTCCTTGGGTCAGACCACGCAACCGCTGATGTAAGTCCCTATAATAGTGATTTGGGACAAATCTCCTTCTCATAATAACTTTCATGTCATCCCAATTGTTAATTGGCCTCTCCCTATTCCTCCTCTTACTCAACACAAGTTGATCCCACCAAACAATTGCATAATTAGTGAATTCAACAGCAACAAGCTCTACCTTTTTCTCCTCAGAATAGTTGTGGCAATAAAAAACTAGCTCCACTTTCTTTTCCCACTACAAGTAAGCGTCTGGATCATTCTTTCCCAAAAATGGAGGAATCTTCATCTTTATGCTACCCAAGTTTCGATCATAATCATTCAATTGCCTTCCCTTCACAACACCTCTATCTCGGTTATCAATCTCACCATCATCAACATCAACCACCTCTTCCTCTTCCCTTGAAATTTGCACTCTTTGCTGCCTCTTTTCCTTTGATCATTAGGAGCCTCTCGAGCTTGATTCCTGTGAAAAGTTTCCACCATTTCCAATTTGTTCGCCAAGTCCCTCATAATAGTTTCCATGCATTCAAAATGTTGGCGCATAGCCCTTTGCTCAAAAGTCTCAGGTCTACCATCCACCATCTTATCTGCTAAGAATAGTTTCCAAAAGATTTAAAAAAAAACCTCACAAGTGTTTTCTCTCTTTTATGGCTTTTAACAATTGATGTAAATCACTCTTGCCTTTTTCCACTCACTTCACTTAAATCAATTCTTAAAGGAACTAAGGAAATTGAATCAAAGATAACTTACCTTGCAGTACCTAAATGACTTAACCCCAAGGACAAATTTTGCAGCATACGGAAGAAAGAGCACCACTGAAACAACAAGGAGGAAGAAAGGAATGCAAGACTTTTAGATGCCAAGAGATGAGAACAAACTAGATCTTTTGCTCAAATCAGATCTGTCCTTGTTTGCAATAATATCAAAGCCCATACTTGATTCTTCTTTTCTTTTGTTCTTTTTGAATTTTTCTTTTGTTCTTTTCTTAATTTTCTTTTTTCTTTTCTTTTTTTGTTTTTTTAGGTGATCAAAACTAAAAGGAACAGAAATATAATGCAAGAATAGCAATCACTTAGAATAGAACCAAAACCAATAGATTTTCTAGTTTGGCAAACTATTGAGAATAAAAGAAGAGAGAACCAAAACCAATAGATTTTTAAGTTTGGCAAACTATTGAGAATAAAAGAAGAGGAAATAATCAGATTTGAGAATAAAACAAACAAGATAAATAAAAGAAAAACACCCAGATTGCAAGCAACTAGATATGACAATGGAAGAAAGAAGAAAAAATAAGGAGAAAGAAACAATCATATTTAAAGGTTTCAAAATGTAAGAAACATAAGCAACAAGAACAGAAAAACAAACTGATTCAGCATTACCTAAGCTCTGATACCAATTAATGTGAACCCCATTAATAGATGTAAGGAACCCATAATCAAAAGAAGAAAATTGGAATCCTAAGAAAGTTAACTCAGTTTGAAACAAAAAGGATAAGACCTTGACCTAATGCTTATATGGAAGCACGAACCAGAGGTATAAAGATTTTGATGCCACACCTAAAAATTCAGAGAATTGGATGATAAGTCGATGAATGCCACAAGGTTTTATTAGCCTTGATAAGTTCCAGTTCAAAGAAAAACCAACAAAGTGAAGAAACTAACTGTTTTATTCAAAAAACATAATCTGATTTGTTTTGGCTGCAAAGGATGAATATATAGGTGGCTAGAAAACCTTAATTATCCTTCTAGAAGTTCTTAACACATAAGGAAACCCTAATTAGTTTTCTTATACAGCTAAGGAAAGAAATAAGTCGAAACAACGCCCAAAACACGTGACTAAATCCCAAAACTCGTTCGAAGCAAGGGAGAGCAGTCTATGGGTAGATTCTGGACTCCACAAAAATCCTGTCTATTGAGAGGCCAAATGAACTTGGATTTGGACGTTCTTAGGCATTCTAAAAAGCTCCAGATCTCCTCTTCAAGTCGCATGAAGACCATGAACTCAAATGAAAGCTCTAAAGTGTCTAAAATTGGGCATCTTTTAGACCTATCCCATCTACCAGCATGCAAAGTAGATTGGTTAGATGCCCTGCATCTAAGTCAGCCCCACTGGATTCTTGCTTGGCTCGAACATCTTCAATTAGTCCATTTAGAGCCTCCTTCATTCTTCTAGCATTTGCTCAAGTCATTAGCCCTCATCCAAAGCATAAGGGATCATCAACATGAGCCGGATCAGATTGCTTCCTCCTTGGTTAGTCCACCATGGCTTGATGCCCATCAAGAGAATGTCTAACAACCAAGTCCACTTGTTTTTGAGTTAAATGGAGCACAAACCAAATAATTATGATGTATTTAAGGGCTTTATTTTGTTTTATGTTATTATTCAGCAAGTTTTATTATAATTGGGCTATAAACTACTAAATTATAAAGCCAAAACGGTGTTAGTATTGTTTTATAGTTGTTTTCTAGTTTCTTACTTGTTATAGGGATAATTTCTAATCTGATTAATATTCCTTACAAAATTATTGATATGAATTGAAATAAGATTCCTAGAGTCCTAGTTGAAGTAATATTGGTAGCTAGCATTAGAATCCATGATAATGAATGCTTCTTCAAGATTTTAGTTTTCTTTTACTTTTAGGACTCTAGTTCTTAGAGGTTTTATGCATATAAAAGATTTTTTATTGATGAAATTCAAGCATGATCAATACAGAAATCAAATGGAGAGTTCTCTTCACTTTGTGAGAATTTCCTCTTTGTTCTTTAACAAGAACTTTATATGATCTTTATTGATAGGTGTAAAATTAAGTGTGTTTTTTAGGTGTTAGAATGTTTTTTTTGGTGTTTTTAGATGATAATCATGTGTTTAGGACTTAGCTTTATGTTCTTGTTAGTTTTTTTGTGTGTTTGGTTTATTTAATTTCTGTTTAACAAAAGAGCTTGATCTTAATTGTATATTTCAAGGATCAATTGACATGTTGGGTGATTAGTGGAGATAGGAAAAAGGATAGGAAAAGATGAAGAAAAAGCTGGATAAATAACTACGCATGATCATGCAAAAGGAAGCAGCATGCACGATTGTGCATGGAGCAAATTTCAGCTTTTCTAGCTTGTGATTTTTTTAATATTCTTGACATTTTAGGGCTATTTTTGGAACCAAAACAAGTGGAAAAATATTTAAAAAGAACCCTAGAAGGATAATGAGTATAGAAAGAAAAATAAAAACATAGAAAGAGAGGTTGCACATCATAAACAAGGAGAACAAAGTGGAAACATCAAAATCAACTCCAATTTTCCATAATTTCCAAATCAAGACTTAAAGTTGTTTTCTTTCCCTTCCCTTCTTATATTTCATTGCCTTGGATGTTAATTTTCGTTAGTGCTGTGTTGAACATGATTATGTATTTCCAAATCAATATTAGGATTTATTCTTGAATTGTTTTATTTAACTTTATTCTTGTTGACTTTAATATAGTATTGCTTTATGGTATTTGTCATGCTTATACTTGACAAAAATAGAGATAATGAATCAAATTTATGTGTGTTAAGTTACGCAACAAGAGTTGGTACCTTAATGACCTATAAATATTAGATTAACAATAAACAATTGAAAAGAGATCTTAATTATGAGTTAATTATCCTTAGGATTGCTTTAAATCTAATTGAGTAGTTAGGAGTACTTTTGTGAATCAAGATGATGCAATTCAATTTTTATCTATTCCAATTGGGATTACTTGATTAGATATTGAGAGAAGTAATCAAAACATTAGGATATGTAGGATCAAGCAGAATTGCATTAACAAGGTAAGGGAAGACAAAACAAGGATAAAATAATCCCTAAGTTTCCATTATTGGCTAATATTTTTCTTATTACTAGCTTCACTTATTTAATTGTTTAGTTTTATTAGTTTATTTTAATTTCAGTTAATTTATGTCAATCAATTAATTCAATCTTTATTACCTTATACAGTGTGCATTTAAGTTATTAGGTGACTAATCTAATCGTGGTGGGAATGATATTTTGTATACTACAATATACATCCCGTATACTTGTGGTATTACATACATTAAAACTATGCAAGTAAGTTTGACACCGTTTCCAGGGATTGAGTTTAGTGCCTTATTCGATTTGATTTCTTTTGATTTAAGGACTGTGATACTTTTTTTGAATGATTGCAGGTGCATGAATACAAGAATCACAAGTAGTTTTTGAACACTTTTAGACATTTTCTTCTAACCCAGTGAGGCAATACGATATAGATGTGAGTTACTTTAACACATTTAATCTTGGGTGGCAGAAATACTTAAATTATCTTTAGACCAATAATATAGGAATTAACATGAATACTCACGAACCACTAGGGTCCCAACAAGACAAGCTAGGTCCATTGGAATCAAAGATGGACAAGTTGATGGATGGGTCGAATGCTATGGAAGTGAAATTTGACCAAATTGTGAAAAATCATGCATCTTCCATTCATAACTTGCTGGTTCAAGTTAGGCTACTTTCCAATGCAATGTTAAAAAGGAATCAGGAGAGTCTTTCAAGTAACACAGAAGCACAATTAATACCTATGTTGTGTTGTGACATTTGTGGGGAGCAACCACTTCAATCATGAATGTTCGACAATAGATCATATGTGGGAGAATCTATAATGCATGTAAAATTGTCCTTAAAATACACCATAAGAGCATACTAATAATTTAGAGTGGAGTAACTCTTACACTAATGCATGAAACGATTATGCTTCAGCTAAATCTTTAATGGAAGACCTTGTCAAAGGTAAGGCTAGTTACTATGTATTCAAAGAAAGTTTTTTTTTTCATTCAAAGACACTAAGCCAGATACAGCATGTTATTGGAGTCTTTTAATGCCTCAGAGTGAAGAGAAGACTAAGTTCGATTTCGTGAATGATACTATTGTTCCAGAAAAGAAAGAACAGAGGACAAATGATATAAAGGTTGAAGACGAGAAGGAAGTCTTTATTCAAGAAGAGAATGTCGAAGAGTGGAAAAAGGTAATTGAGGAAGAAGAAGATTAGTTCACCTTCCTATAGGACAAATTGTTGGAGTCAACTAAAGATTTCAGGATTTTCATCATTCCTTATTTTATTGACAATTTGTTGTGGAAAAAAAGGACACTAATGAAATCACTTAGATTTTTACAATATTGACTAACTCAAAATAAGTCAACTAACAATCCAAGAATTAGGATAAGTTTCATTTTTTTTTCGTTTTATTTTGTTAATGCTTTGTTATTTTTATTCTTTATGTTTATTTTGTAAAGAGTTAAATTGATGGATGTTCATGACATGAAGTGTGTCCAAGCTCCTTCTCCAATGCTATCACCACCACAATACTCATAAGGATTCTTGCCCTTTTTTTATTTTTATTTGCTATAATTGCTATTTTTGTTATTTTTAGTTGTGTCATTTCCACATTGAGTACAATGTGTCATTCAAGTGTTGGACATACATGCACCTGCATGTCATTTATGTGTATGAATTTTACATTTGCATTGTGTTAGTTTTTAGTAGGTTGACATTGTGTTGTCTGCATTGTGTGAATGTGTTGATGGCATAAATTGAATGGAATTGGCTTACCTTTGAACATGGTCATTTAAACTATAAAGGTACATTAGCTTCTAAAGTTTATGTTTTAAGTGCCTTTAGAATGAATATCCATGTTAATTAGGATATAGCATATCTTTCACTTTACGACATTTGTTTGGATACATTTATAAGTACATTCATTTAAATTGGTAGGCATCATTAATAACCTTTCATGGGAGTGATTGACTAAGAAAAAATGAGGTAGGCGAAAAAAATGTGTGTTAAATCAAATTCTTATTCCGTTGGCCTTTTTTAAGAAAATTGGTTAAGATAGCTAGTAGCAAGTTGAGAGTTATAATATAACTAAGCAACTGGGGGCATTCACAACAAAATGTTTTATTTGCATTAAAAGACTATAATGACACTCCAACCAGGCTAAATAAAAAACATAATTGATACGAACCCACGAGGTAACCTGCCCTAGGAACTATTGATCCATTTGTTATGTGTGCCTAGAATCCTAGAAAACAAGTTGAACGATCAATCTTGAATGTGGATATCTCCTATATTAAGGAAACAATATGATTTATCAAGATATGAACAAATTATTAAGGAAGAAGTCTTAATAAGATCTTATTCACTCAAAAAAATGTAAATTTAGGCTTAATTAAAAAACCATAATCAGGCCACTTGCTAATTGCATCTTAATTATACATATTGGGCTTTCTTCAAACCCATGCTTCATGATCAACCTTGTATCTTAGATTCCAAGCTTAGTTTACCATGTACTAAGTCTTGTATGAAGATAAGTAATTAATCTTAGTAATGCCTTAGCACCTTCAATAACAACCTCCTTTTCTTGCATCTCCATGACTAATCCTTGCAAAACTTCTTTCGTTCGTTTAATCCTTGCACTAGTCATTGGACCTCCAATTCCTTGTAATGGGTCTTGGGAAAATTTGCTAACGTAGTCTGGATCCATTTGGTCAATATCTTGATCCCCATCATTCCACCCCTCTTCGAAAGGATTCATGCTTGAATCACCCACATCAAACAAAGATAAATCAGCAACATTAAAAGTACCACTAGCATTACCATAGTTGCTTGGAAAATTGAGCTTGTAGGCATTGTCATTGATCATCTCCTAGACTTGAAAAGTCCATCTCCTCTAGGCTGCAATTTTGACCTCCTTTGTGTGGAAAATCATTGCTTCCTCATGTGTATCCACACCCTTATCTCTAGGTTCAAAAACAACTTTTATATGCCCCTTATTAGCTTGTCATACATATTATTCATTTTTCCTTTCAACATTAGCCTGAACCTTGGCTTGTAAATCCTTCACAAAATCTTCATTTTTCTTCCTATCAAGATTAGCATGTTCATTAGTAGGCAAAGGTAAAATATCCAAAGAAGTTAAAGGATTAAAGCCATATATAACTTCAAAAGGTGAAAATGAAGTAGTAGAACGAATAAACCTGTTATAGGCAAACTCAATATGTGGCAAACACTTTTCCCATCATTTTATGGATGATAATGCAACAAAGTAATGAGTGTCCTATTATCTACTTCAGTTTATCTGTCTATTTGGGGATGTGGAACAATAGAAAACAAGAGTTTAGTGCCTAGCTTATTCCATAAAGTGCGCCAAAAACTTAAGAACTTAACATCTCTATCACTAACAATTGTCTTGGGCAAACCATGTAATCGAACAACCTCTTTAAAGAATAAATAAGCAATATGTGTTGCATCATTGGTTTTAGAACATGAAAAAATGAGCCATTTTGCTAAACCAATCAACAACAATAAATACGTTGTCCTTACCACTTTGAAACCTTGGTAAACCTATGACAGAATCCATAGAAATATCAATCCAAGGTTGAGTATGCACAAGTAAAGGTGCATATAAGCCATGGGGTTTTACTCTAGACTTTACTTGCTTACATGTTATACACTTGTCACAAATATATTGCACATCATGCTTCGTTTTAGGCCAATAAAAATGTTCATGCAATATATCCAAAGTCTTATGACACCAAAATGCCCCATCAAATTGCTCCCGTGAGTTTCCCTAATAAGCAACTCACAAATAGACCCAGCAGGCACACACAATTTATCTTTCTTAAATAAAAATCCTTCATGTATATAAAAGACAACAAACAAACACTTAGAACAAGCATCCCACACTTGGACAAAATCATAATCATTTGCATTCAATTCTTTAAGAAATTCAAAACTTAGTAGTTTGGTTTGCAAAGAAGTAAGTAATGTGTAATTTTTAGACAATGGATCAGCCACAACGTTCTCCTTTCCATGTTTGTACTTGATGACATAAGGTGATAGAGAACCATGGGCATGTGAAAGACAAGAAGAGAAGCTTACATGGTGTGATCCACCTCAAGGAAGCCTAGGATACGACTTGCATGGACATGAGCTTGCAAAATGAGGCTTAGGAGCTGAAATTGGATTAGATTTGAAGTCTGAATGTGCAAGGCAAGGAGCTGAACGAAATCCCTATATCAAAGGCCCAACATTCAAGTCTAATGTTCCTAAAGATTCATTACAAGATGTTGGAGGCCTAATGAGAAGAGTTAGGGCCAAAGAAATGAAGCAAGCATTGAATTGTTTCATCCAAGACCTTCAAAAGATATAACCCATGTTGTTGAGTCAGATTTCATCTCATGAAGGTCCCAGAGGCATTGTCTTACTCCTTAAAGCCCAACATGAAGTATCCAAAGGCCCACATGGAGTCCAATTAGCAGAACTCACTTAAAATACCATGTGACATGTGCCACTTAAAAATAAGGAGAAGTACGTGATCTATAAGGTCCAATATGTTCAGATCATGTTTTAATTAGTTTCCTATTTGTTTTCCTTGAAAGAAGGTCATCTAGTCAACACCTTTCTAAGTTTATTTTGTTTCCTTTTATTCAGTTTCTTCTTTAGGACATTAAGTTAGGAAGTTTTCTTATAAATAGGCACCCTCTATGTACTTTGGAATGGAATTTTCATTTAGAAATACTATTGAATATTATTAGGAGAATTCTTTCTTTCTTTGTATTCTTTGAGAATACTTGACTTATTGAAGGAGTGGTCTTCCTTTGTGGCGTCCCAAGGTTAGAGTTCTAAGAGACAAGTTCAACATTTTTGCTAGGGTTCTAAGAGACAAGTTCTCTTAGGGTTCTTTCTATTGACCAATATTCTTGCTAGGGTTCTAAGAGACAAGTTCTCTTAAGGTTCTTTGCATTGACCAACATTCTTCTAACCCCTTTTCTCTTTGTGTTCTATTTCTATCTGTTCAATTTTGTTTCTTCTGCTTCTCTGTGTGTTTGATTCTAGTCGTTCCCAGGTACAGTTCCATCTTGTTTAAGGTTCTCTAGGACAAGTTCCTATTGGATCTCCCATCATTTGGTATCAAAGCACTTTGGTTGCTAGATTTCAAATAGCTATCCTTTTGTTGTTTATTTTCGTTCTTCTTCTCTGTCCGTTTTTCATCCACTATTTCATTCACTTTTTGTTAGAGTTTTCGACTGAATAATAGATGTTTTTCAAGTTTAGAATCTCTTCTCTCTCCTCGTTTTGGAATCTTTGAAATCCAAGCTTTCTAGAGCAAGTTACCCTAAGTCGAAATTTGAGAGCATCCAGCTTCTAAAAATTCCTTTGCATTTTTTTGTTTCAATATTTATTTGTGTGAACTTCAAATTATCTGAAAAAAAGAAGTAGAAGTCAAAATAAGAGAAAAAAAGAAATTCGTCAAAAAAAGAGAAAAAATTTGTCAAAAAGAAAAAAGAAGAAAACAATCAAAGTGTGTGTATTGCGATTTCTAGAGCAGTGGAGTCCAAGTTTGCTACTTTCCTAATTGCAATTAAGTAAAGATAACATCTTTCCTATTGCTTGAACTTGGATTGCAAGTACTTTCCTATTTTGTATTGCTTGGAACTTGCTTACTTTCCTATTTGCTTCACTTATTTCAATTACTTTCCTATTTTGCCTTTATTTCCTATTTTATTTCTTGCCTCATTCATCTTTCTTTTCCTTTAAGTTTATGACTTTCCTTGAGGTAATCACTGCCTTAATTCATTCCTTATACTATTTTTTTCCTTTACTTGGTTTCCAAGTTTCTCCACTTTCCCATCATTTTTCTTTCTTTTTGTGTATTCGTCTCCTTTACTTCTTTATTTTCCACACCCTATTTCTCCTTTTGGATTCTTTGAGAATTTTATTTTGGGATTTTACTGTTGGTTTGATTGCTTCTATTTGATTGTGTCTTGTTTCGAATAAGGATAATATAGAAAGCAAGTTGAGTGATAGAAGGCAAGAGTGTTTTCATTATATAAAAACCAATTTTCGTGTGATACATGAGTTGTTTGGCATTTGTTGAGTGTATACACGTGAGGTTGAGTGGTGAGGTCCATGTTGTTTTTTGTTGTTCACTAACATTTTGTAGTTCATAAATATGTCTTAAGAAGAACAATCATATGAACAAGATCTCAATGTCTTTATGAAGGCTGTGCAAGATCAATTCCGGGTTGAATGCTAGGACATTCAATCTACGTCAAACTCCAAAGGTCCTAGAAGGACGTTCCATGAAGAAGATGAAGATGTGCAATCTGAGGATGAAGGCCCCAACACTAGGAGAGGCAGACAAGCCCCTTCTTGTAATGAACTTGACAACATAAAATTGAAAATTCGTTCTTTTCAAGGAAAAAATTATCCTAAATTGTATTTAGAGTGGGAGAGGAAGATAGAACATATATTTGAGTGTCATATATATAGTAAAGAGAAAAAGGTAAAACTTGCTGCTGTTGAATTTTTGTGACTATGTTAGTATTTGGTGGGATCAATTGCAAGTAAATAGAAGGCGGAATCATGAAAGACCAATCCACACATGGCAAGAAATGAAAGCCATCATGAGAAAGAGCTTTGTTCCAAGTCATTACTATTGAGACTTGTTCAAGCGGCTGCAAAGATTGAGGCAAGAATCTATGAGTGTTGAAGAGTACCACCAAGAGATGGAGATCATTATAATTAGGGCCAATGTTGAAGAAGACATTGAAGCTCCCATGATAAGATTTCTTGATAGTTTGTGCCCTAAAATTGCTTCCATTGTAGAGTTGCAAAATTTTCTTGACATGGAAGAGTTGTTGCATAATGTCATCATGATAGAAAAGCAATTAAAGATCCAAAATGGTGCTGGATCGAGTTCCTAAAAGAAAAGCTTGAAGGAGTCTAAAAATTTCTTCAAATCCAAGGGGGACATCAAGCCAAAGGAGGAAAGTAAGCCTAAATTCTCTACTCCAAATCCTAAGGGTAAAAATGACTCTAAACTCTCTTTTTCTTCTAATCCTTCTTATAAAGTTAAGTGTTTTAAATGTCAAGATTTGGAAATATTGCTTTGCAATGCCCTAACAAAAGAACTATGATTTTACTTGAGAATGGTGATGTTGCTAGTGAAAGTAGTGACATTGGTGATTTTGATGATGTGCCTCCATTGACAGATGCATCCAATGTTGATTGTGATCCCGAGGTTGGTGAAGCCCTTGTGGTTAGGTGTGCTCTTAATATCCAACCAAAAGAAGATCTTGAAGAAGAGCAACGTGAGCACATCTTTCATACAAGGTGTCTCATTA
>JAOTAY010000189.1:16235234-16249828 GCA_025629805.1 Erythroxylum baracoense
GTTAGACTCAGTGTTGCTTGGAAGAGTTCCAACATTCCGAGTAGACATTGCCTCCATTAATTGGCCAACTTGAACTTCCAAATTGTGTATAGATGAGGCATGATTCTTCGTTACTTGCTCAAATTTGTTTTTGAGCCTCCTATATGCATCCTCCATGCCTCCAACTTATCCAAAATATTGTCTAACAATGATTCCATCGAGCTCGCTTTATCTCAATTATCCCTAAGGCCTGAACTGTCCTCCATTATTGTTCGACTAAGAGAAGTTAAGGTGGTTCTTCCACCCATGGTTGTAAGTATTGGAGTAGAGATTGTTACCCCCTCCTTGTCTATACTATGCTCCCATATAATTTACTTGCTCTTGAGTGTCTTCCTTCATTAGGTAGTAGTCCATTGTGTCATGGTCTAGCAGTCGACAAAGCTCACACTTTAAATGTACGACGTTCACCATAGCTGAGGATGACGCCTTCATGTTGTTAAGCTATCGCATCAAATTGTCGATCTTTGCTTGCATCTCAGTCATTTGATCGATCACGACAATAACCTTCTGCTTATTGAAAGTAGCAGGTTACCTACCTCACTCATTCGTCCATAAGTAGTTGTTGCTCACCATCTCCTCAATCAGCTCTTCTGCTTCATCAACAGTCTTCCACATCAAGGATCCTCCTGAATTTGAGTCGATTATGCCTCTTATTGATGGGTTCACTCCATTGTAGAAAGTCTACAAAAGGAACTCCTTGGGTAGGTTATGGTGTGGGAGCTTCATTTGTAAATCCTTATATCTTTCCCATGCTTCATAGATTGATTCCTCGTCATCTTGGTGGTCTTTGTCAATGGGAAATACTTGTCCAAGAAAGTACGCACAAGCTGATCCCATATCGTGATGTTAGCTAGGCTTAGTGAATGATACCAAGCCTTCGCTATATCTCTAAGAGTAAAAGGGAACAATCTGATTCTAACTGCATCCTTCGGCATCTAATAATACTGAAAGGTTTCACAGATCTCGAGAAAATTGACTATATTCAAATTTGGATCCTTATTAGCCAATCAGTAGAACTGCACATTCTACTGAAGCTTATTGAGAAGTGTAGGTTTAATTTTGAACGAGACGGCTTGAACAGGCGGCCTAGTTACTCCTTGGTTCGACGGGTTGAAACCCGGCCTCATGAAGTCCATCAAGGTCCTATATTGCTATCCTTAGTTCACTTCTTGATCCATATTCTCTTGAAACTCCTCAGCCATTGATGATTTTCCAATCTATTCTTCTTCCTCTATCTGAGCTTTTCTAAGGGTTCGTTCTAGTCGAGTAATATCTAAGTCTAACATCTCCACTGCATGACTTGAACTTCTCGTGACTCTTGTGTTCATGCAAGAGCAAAATTTCTGAAATAACATGAAAGAAACGGAAAAAAAATTAAAAACTAATTTAATGCCTTAACATATAGAACTAAAGTATTGCCTCCCCAGCAACGGCACCAAAAACTTAATCGAAGCATTTTTCATATGCCAAGTTTTAATGTTTATAACCTCGATATTTTTGCAAGTACACAGGTTGTTTGCATAGTACCTAAGGTATTGATCCTACAAGGAGGGGTAATTTAATCCTAAAATCTAAGACTTGACTCAAATTTGTAATAAATCAAATAACAAAATAACGCAGAAAATAAATCAATCAAGAAATCAATCACAAGAATTAAATTCAGAAATTATATAGAAGACAAAAATTTTGCACAACTCAATCAAGAATCAACCTAAAAACTACCAATTGAGAGAAAAGAGGTTTTAATCCAATTTTAATGCAAATCTAATTGATTGTGAAATTATCAAATTATCGGGTCTAGATGGTCCTAGGGTGGATCACTCTCGATTAGGTTATAATCATTAACCCTAATTTATAATCCCTAATTTAAATTGTGGAATTGTAATCTCTCGATTTCCAATTAACCTAAAACCTAAATCAATTCCGAATTTATCTAATAACCTACCGGAAGCCTATTCTCGATCTCTCGTTACACTAATTCACTGGTTTGATTCAATTCTTAATCTATCAAACTACTTAACTCTTGTTAACCCAATTTGATGATATTCACTTGGTTCACCCTCTCAGTTTACTACCGAATTATTAAGAACAGAACTTGAATCACGAATAACTCAATAAAAATACAATAAATCAAACTTTATTAATATTAAAGATAAAAAATCCCAAATGTGAGTTTAGACAATATCAACATTCAACAAAAACTATTCTCAACAACTATACCAATTCTATACATCAATAAAATTGAAGTAAATCAAAAAATTCTATTAGAATGGATTAGTGGAGGCAGCGACGGCAGGAAACCATCTGTTTTGAGAAGTATTTCACATCAAGCTTCTTCTTCGTGTCTCTCTTCCTTCGTCCCCTTCCTCAAATCTCTTGATAAGCTCTCTAGGGTTTTGAAATTGGTTGATGTAAAAAGGATATTGTTCTATTGTTTAATGTTCTATTTATACCTTGGAAGCCCTAGGGTTGATTTGGGATCAAAATGGTCCAAAAAGTCCCTCAAAACTTTTCATTTTCAGTTATTTTCATGTCTGCCCGATGTAAGCCACGATCATGGCCCTGCCTACCACGATCGTGGCCAACGCCTAAGCCTCTCTTTCACGATTATGGCCCAAAGTGCACAATCATGTCCTAGCTCAGAGCTCTCTATCACGATCGTAACCAAAATGGAACGATCATGGCCTAGGTCCTATTAGCTTGCCTCTTTCTGTCACGATCGAGGCCTATTGTGCTACAATCGTGGTCTATAGTTTTGGCCCGAAACTCTTCGAAACTTCTCCGGTCTTCGCTGTTTATCCTGAAACACTAACAAACAGATCAAGGTACCTCAAAAACATAACATTTAAGCTCAAAAACTTATACTAACCTATAAAAACACTTAAACACATAAAGTAACACAATTAAAACCTAAATACACACTAAACACTCAATTTAACACTTAATACATAACAAATTATACCTTAAAACATAATGGAATCACAACTATCAACTGTGACTTAACATGTCACGGTGGTGACAGACTAGTGACACCTTTAGTCACCACCTTTCTTTGTTTTTTTTCCCATTCATGTAAATTTAATAAACTTTCCTTCCAACCTTCATGTTTTTAGTGACTTGCTCGAATGTCTTTTCCAATCTCTTATAAGCTTCATTTATGCTTCTGAACTTGTCCAAAAATTTTTCTAACTTAGAGTTCATAAAATTGGGATTCTTCTGTTGAAATCCAAGTGGCCCTTGAGGTCAAAATTGACCTCCTGCATTGTTCACCCAAGAAAAATTTAGGTTGTTTTTCCACCTAGGATTGTAATTATTAAAATAAGTGTTGTTTCCTCCTCCTTGACCAAATTTTGTATCCATATAGTTGCTTTGCTTTATCTTGTCATTTTGATTTAATAAACAATTAGCAATAAAATGGTTATTTTTCTCGCATAATTTGCATACACGCTAAATTGCTCTAACTGGAGCAAATGAAGAGGCTCGTAGGCTATTAAATTATCTTGTTAAATTATCATTCTTAGCCTACATTACTTTCCTCAAATCGATAGCAATGACTCCCTTTTGACCACTAAAGGACGATTGTTGTCTACTTCGATCTGATGTCTAAAGACAACTGTTTTTTGCCTTCTCTTCTAGTAGCCCTCCACTTCCTTAATTATCTTTCGCATAAAAGGTCCTCTAGATGCTACATCAATGGTGCACCTTGTGGGTAGATTTACTCCATTGTAAAAGGTTTAAAAAGAAATTCTTTAGGTAAGTTATGGTGTGGGAACCTCCTTTGCAAATCCTTACACTATTCCTATACTTCGTAAAGTGACTCCCTATCACTTTGTTGGAAATTTCTGATTTCCTTTCTCAATTTCATTGTCTTGGTGAGAGGGAAGTATTTGTCTGGAAATGCACACATACCAACTGCTCCCAAGTGGTAATGTTTGAAAGGGTTAATAAGTGATACCATGCTTTGGCTCTATCCCTTAATGTGAAGGGAAAGAGCCTCATCCTAACAGAATCTTCCAACTTCCCATGATATCAGAAAGTATTGCATATCTCTAGAAAGTTCACTAAGTGAGAATTAGAATCCTTATTCGTTAACCATAAAATTACACATTGGTTTGCAGCATATTTAGCAACACTATTTTGAACTTGAATGACACAGCTTGTACCAGTGGTCAAGTGATGCCTTAGTTTGTAGCATTGAATCCCGATCTTATGAAATCCATCAATGTTCTTTGCTGATTTCCTCGATTTACTCCTAGATTGAATTCTTAAGGAAACTCTTCCGCTATCATTTCTTCACTTTCTTCTTTACATCTTGCTCTTCGGATTGCTCGCTCTAAATGGGTGATGTTAAGTTTTAAAGTTTCGAAAATCCTACTTGAACTTCAAGTAACTTTTGTGTTCATGCAATTGAACAGACACAATAGAGGAAAAAATTCCTTAAACAAATTCCCAAGCAACAATAACAAAAACTTGTTGAGCAAGTTTTAATCTTATAAAACCCTTATTCTGCAAGTGCACATGTCATAAGCATAGTATATAAGGTGTCGATCCCGTGAGGAATTAGTGAACTAATTGAATCCTAATTTGTCTAAGGCCTAAAAGTGTAATTAAAATGAAAATAAAAATGAGAAAAAAATTAATCAATTGAATATGGATAAATAGAAAGTGAAATTGTAAAATTAACACAAAGAAATCAAGATTGAGCGTAACCAATTAACAATTGAAAATTCACACAAAAAAGATTAACCAATTATAAGAGAATGGGATTTATCCTATCATCTAATGCTAACATAATCACTTTTAAGTTAATTTGGTGTTGGTCCTAAAAGTTCAAAGGGTGATGATTCTCTCTCATGTTAAAATTATTTAATCCTAACTCATAAACCTTAATTGAATAGCATTATGGAACTGGTTGTATCTCAATTAGCAAACAACCCATACATCGAATTAGATCTTAAGCACTTTAATAGACAATCGTGACCTCACATGAGATCTCTCTTCATATAAACTACCGATTTGATTGTTTGAGTGATCTATTATATTGTTTAAATCTCATTACCCAATCTAATCATTTTATTATAGGTTCACTCTCTAATTATTACCGAAGCATGCAAATATAATAAACAATCACGATACCCAACTCATTAACATCAAATTAACATTGATTTAAGAACAAATCCCCTAAAAGAGTTTAGAACATCCTTAAACCCAAATTCATCATCATCACATCCAACTTATACATCAAAATGAAAGGAATAACAAGATGGAATGAAGAAGTTCACTTGGATTGGATTGGGAGTGGCAGTAGCGGCAACACCTCCAAGTCATGACCATGATCATTAAGTTATGGCCATAACCATTAAGTCACGGACATGACCATTGATCGGTGGTTTGGTTGTGTGCAAGTTTTAATTAATAACCCTCAATAAGTTGCAAGTGCACAGTTCATTAGCATATCACTAAAGGTGTCGATCCTATGAGGAGGGAGCTAGTCTAATCCTAAAATCTAAGGCCAGAAACAATTAATAGAAATTCAAGATGCAACGAAACTAAAATGAGAATTTAATTCAATCAATCAAATTAATAATCAAACACGAAAATACTAATTACTAAGTAATTGTAACACACCCAAGAATCAACCGAAAGAAATTACCAATTGAGAGAAAGGAAATTTTACCTATCCTTAATGCTAACCTAACTGATTATGAATTATCGGATTGTTGGTTCTACACTATCCTAGGGTTGATTACTCTCTCTTGAATTATAACTATTAACCTCAAATCATAAACCCTAATTAGATTATGGACGTTGCAATCTCTCAATTCATAACCTATCCAAAATCCTAATTAGTTCTGAAGTTCTCTAATAAACTATCGAAAACTTATGCAAGACCTCTGTTCGCACAAATTCTCAATCTAATTCAATTCTGGATTCTATTAAATGACCTAACTCTTGTTAGTCTAATTTAATCATTTTTTATTCGATTCACCCTCTCAGTTTATTATCAAATTATGCACTCATATAATCAAACTACGACAATGTCCAATAAATGTATAAACAATCATATTCTTATTAATTTAAGAATAAAATTCCAAAGGTGAGTTTAGAACATCTTCGACATTCTAGATCCTATCAACAACTGTTCCATCCAATTCTATACAATAATAAAACTGCAAAAGAGGAAATACAATCTAAAATTGATGAGGGGAGGTAGCAACGTAGGGAAACCTCCTTATTTGAGAATTACTTCGAGTCAGCTTCTTCTCCTCTTCTCTCTTCCTTCTTCTCTTCCTCTATCTCTCGATGATCTGTCTTTAGGGTTTCTCAAGGTGGCTAATGCAAAACCCCTTTCTCTACCTCTTTCTCTTCTTTTTATATCCTCTTGTGTTCTGGGTAACCTTAGGATTTTTTCGGGGTCCAAAATGTCCAAAACATCCCTTGAAACTTTATGCTCTTGAGTGTTTATGTGTCTGCTCGATGCATGCCACAATCGTGGGCCATTACTTAGGTTTCTGTCATAATTGTAGGCTGATATGCCATTATCATGGGCCATTATTTCGGCTCGAATGTCTCTGAAACTCCTTTGTTTTTTTATGTTAACCTTAAAATACTAGCAAATGCATCAAAGTACCTCAAAAACATAATATTTAAGCTCAAAGACTTATACTAACCCACAAAACACTTAAAACATAAATAATTAACAAACAAATACAATTCTAACCTAAACACATACTAAATGATTGAATTAACGGCTAAACAGATATCAAACTATGCCTTAAAACATGATGCAATTTACACTTATCACCATCAAGTCATGGTCATGACCATCATTTTGACAACCATGCATCATTAAAGCTCATAAAATATGATGCAATTTACACTTATCACCATCGAGTCATGGTCATGACCATCATTTTGACAACCATGCATTAGAGCTCATGGCCATGAGCTTTAATGATGCAATTTATGACCGTGACTTTTGATAACTGAGCACCCGAAACCTAATTTTTAGTATAAATAGAACATTTGATATCAAAGAGTTTATGAATCATTTGGTAATTATTTTAAGAAAAAAATAAGGGGTAGATAATGTAGATTTTGGAGATTCGTAGAGGGTTAAGCTTCCCCAACCTATTTTAAAGGAGAAACTGATGCCGAAGACACGTTTTGGACATCCCTCCATTGTGTTTGTTGTCTTTTCTTTGGGATTGATTATGTTATCCTATGCTTATTGTTTGGGTGTTGTGTAAGAATGATCGAATGCTCTATTTGATTGTTTTATGTATGAACCCATTGCTAGAATTGAATACAATACGTAATCTTTGTGTTTCCTATTTATTTATGGCAACGAATAGTTTTTACTCAGTAGGAATAACATAATATAGCTTAAATGACCTGAGCGTGTGTGGTCTTTTTCCTAGATTGATTTGTTTTCCTTATTTGTAATGTGACTTTCCAACAAAATCTGGAGAGCTTGTTCTAAGTTGTTTGATAACTAGGTTTAATTAAAGAGCTTGTTTTAATTAAACATGTCTTAAGGGAAAATCGAGATTAATAGAGCTTATTGTTGATATATGATCAATAGTTGACAAGAGAGGTATAAGAATAACAAAACAATGAAATTTGCTTATTTATGTGTAGGTTAAGATTGAGCGGAAGACTAGATCCCTAATGCATTCATCACTTTTCATCATTTTTGAATGTTTTCTTTAATTTGTTTATGTTGTTTCACTTTATTTTATTATTTGAAACCAAACCAAAAACCCCCTAACCTAAATACTAATTCTTTTCATTATAAAAGCTTTACACACACTCTTTGTGGGATCAACCTAGACTCATCAATGGATGTAGTTTTAAGTCTAGTTATTTTGTGTAGTGTTACAATGCACTACCACATTTGTAGCGATAAAAATTTTAATCATCAATGTCGGGCACTAGATCATATATGTGAGCATCCATATTATATGCAAAACTGGCCTCAGAATACATCATATGAGCATACTGATATTAAGCCAAATACAACATGTTATTGGAGCTTATTAATGCCTTAGAGTGAAGAGGAGACAAAGTTCAATGACATGAATGAATTTGTTGTTAAAAAAGAGAAAGAAAACAAATGACAGAGGAAATAGAGGTTGAAGAAGAAAAGGAAGTATCTATTTAAGAAAAGAACATAGAAGAGTGGACAATGATTAAGGAAGAAAAAGAGCAGTTCACCTTTTTATAAGACAAACTATCGAAGTCAACAAAAGATTCAGGTAGTTCTATTATTCCCTATTTTATTGATAGTTTGTTACTGAAAAGGACATTAATGGAATCACTTAAATTTCTTAATTTGATAAATTATGTCCTTATTATTATCTTACATCATGTGGCTTATTTACAGGCTACCAAATTTCTATGTAGAGAAAATGGTTGAAACCAGCCACTAAATATAGACCTAAGTTAATGGTATATAGGAAGGGTACGTCAAGCTAATGACATCAAACAAACTCAATTTAGGAGGCAACCTAAGAATTAGGATAGATTTTGATCTTATTTTTGTTTTGCTTTATTAGTGATTTTTTATTTTTATGCTTTAAGTTTATTTTGTAAAGAGATTAATTTATGGATGTTCACGACATGAAGTGTATCCAAGCTCCTTCTCTAACACCATCATCACCATAATCCATATAAGGATTCTCGCCCTCTTTTTTACTCTTTTATTTTTATTTTTATTTGTTATGCTTTTTATATGTGTTGTTTTTGGTTTGTCTCATTTCCATATTAAGGACAATATGTTGTTCCAGTGTTAGGAAGCATGTGCACTTACATATCATTTGTGTGTGAATTTTGTATTTGCATTATGTTAGTTTTTTATTAGGTTAACATTGTGTGAACATATGGTTGCATGATGTGTGCATTGTCTAAATGTGTCTATGGCATGAAATTGGTTTACTTTTAAACATGGTCGTTTAAATTGTAAAGGCATATTAACTTGTGAATTTTGTCCTTTACGTATCTTGAGGATGAATATGCATGTTAGTTCGGATATTATGCCTATTCTCTTACTTCATGACATTTTTTTGATACATTTATAATTACATTAATTTAAAATGGTCGCATCATTAGTAACCTTTCATGAGAGTGAATGAATAAGAAGAAATTAGGTAGCCCAAGAAATTTTTTTAAAAGCCAGCCCTTTTTAAGAAAATTTGGTTAATAATATAGCTATTAGCCCATTAAAAGTTGTCATATGACCGAGTAACCGAGGACATTCACAATAAAATGTTTGTCTTAACATCAAAAGGTTGTAATGACACTGCAACTAAGCTAAATAAAAAAAAGTAACCTAGTTGAGTAAATGAGGACATTCATGACAAGTTGCCTTTGTGTCAAAAGATTAAGTGATTATTAAAGAAAATCCAAACATTTAGTGCTTGCCATAAATTAAACCTGTTGATTTTTTAAAAATAGCAAGATTTTTCATGAAGAGTTTATTAGTGATAGTTTACCTTTTTAAATGATCTATAATAATAAATGAATGCTTACAAGTAACATAAGTGCATGAATAAGGTGTTACTATTTTGATTGATATGTATGTTCAAATCAAAGAACTTAAACATGAATGGAACAAGTTAACATGTTGGCACTTTTTAAGTGATTGATGTTTTATGTCAATTTAATTCCATGAGATTTGATGTTATTGTACCATTATTGCAATGTTGCATGATTGTGTGCTTTTATGATTTTGTATTTTGATTATTTTGTGGTTTTAGTTTTACTTATGGACAAGCAAAGTTTTAAGCGTCGGGATGTTGATAGGTGTATATTATAGTATTTTTTCTAGATGTTTAAGTGTATTTTTAAGTGTTTTCTTTAATGAAAATCATGTGTTTAGGACTTAGAATTTTGTTTTTGTTCATTTTTTTATGAGTTTTAATTATTTAATTTTTTTAAAGCAAGGATTTGATCTTAATATTGTGTTTTAAAGGTTGTTTAAAGTGTTTGTTAGTGAGTGGAAAGAGGAAAATTGAAGAATAGATGAAGAAGGACTTGAAGATTAAGATGCATATTAGTTGTATGAAGATAAGCCTCTTATATGATCGTGCATCCCCATGCATGATCATGACAGAGAGTCTAAATAGGATGCACAATCGTGCACAAGAATTTTCTAACTCATAAGTTTTTTATATTTTTGACAATTTGGGGCTATTTTTGGAACTAAAATAAGTGGGAAAATCCTTTAAAGAACCTTACAAGGATCAAGAAGTATTTAAGGCAAAGAAAAACATAGAAAAGGAGGTGGCACATCATAAACAAGGAGATTAAAGTGAAAACATCAAAATTAACTCCAATTTTCCAAAATTTCCATAAGACTTCAAGTTGTTTTCTTTCTTTTCTATCTTATATTTCATTTTATTGGATATTAATTTTGATTAGTGGTATGTTAAACAAGATTATGAATTTCTAAATCCATATTAGGTTTTGTTCTTGAATTGTTTTATTTAACTTTATCCTTGTTGAGTTTGATACAGTATTGCTTTGTGATATTTGTTATGCTTATACTTAATAAGAAATTAAGGGATTGGATCAAAGTTATATATGTTAATTTGGCAATGAGAGTTAGTACCATAATAGACCTGAAAATATTAGATTAATAAACAATTGAAGGGAGATCTTATTTGTGAATTAATTATCCTTAGGATTGGTTCAAATCCAATTGAATAGTTAAGAGTAGTTTTATGAATCGAGAGGTTGCAATTTTATTGTTATCTATTTAAATTGGCATTACTTGATTAGATCTCAAGAGAGGGTAATCAAAAACTTAGGATATCTACGATCAAGCATAATTGAATTAACAAATATCACTTGGCTACATTTTCTTTTGCTAAGATTTAAAATTCATAGATAAAAGTAACTATTTGGTTGTAAAATTTGAAAATTGTCGCCTTTTGAAGCAATACCTTAAAAAGTTTTATTTGACAGGTTTTTGAAACTATTAACTATATTTAATTTCATTACTATTTTGTTTTCATAGCTAATAATTTTTAACGATATCTTTTCACCGTTAACAAAGTTTCATAGAAAAACTTTTTTTAGTAACAAAATATCTTTTGTAGTTAAAATTCAAAGCTATTCTAGCTATCAGTTATGGTTTCTAAATTTTGTATGAAAAAATTTTTGGCTACAAAAAAGAGGAAGAATAAAAAATAATGTAAACAATGTAGTTTTCTCCACTTAAACGATGTCATTTTTCTGAGACTTATAACCTAAACACAAAAATATCCTATGGTTTTTTTCTTCTATCTTCATGTTTAAGCTGCCTTAATAAATTCCTTTTCTATCTTCGTCATTTCTCTTAATCATTTTTATCTTCTATGTTTATATTCTATCTTCATTTTTCTCCTCTTTTGTCATCGTGTTTTCTTCTTAATTGATGTCTTTTCCCTTTTTTTAGAGGTATTATTCTCTCATTTTTGTGGTTCTCAAGTAGTTGTCTTCTTATCTCATGACTCAAGTTCTTTTTCTGCTATCATCCCTCCAACATTTACTTTTAGATTATTATCTCAAATTTTTTCTTCTTTCAATTTTTATATTCTTTAGAAATTTTCATATTTTTTCTTCTATAATTTTAGTTATTGCAAAGTTCTTCAGTTTATTTCTTATGGAATTTCAGATAGGGATGAGTAAATTGGTTAATATATTGTTAATGTTCTGGAAAATGAGGATTGAAAATGTTTTTTCTACCATACTCTTTTATGTGCAACCTTGTTCTGGGAAGATTTTGACTATTATTCTAGGAAGATTACTTGTCCTAGGAAGCTTGCAAAATACCCCAATTAAGTACTCAGGTGCCTAATCAATACACTTCAGTGCAGACTGTGTTTTATATTTGTTGTTGATCTTCTTCTCTAATTTAGGAAATGATCTTAATATTTTCATATTTGATGATTTTGAAATCAATTAGTTTAAACTAAAATTATTGAAAGAAGATGAATATGTAAGGATGAATTTATCAACTTTAAAATCTTCTTTGGTAGGTTAGCATCTAGGATTTGGAAAGAGATTACTATTATTCTATTTCAAGGGAAATAGAAGAACAATCATCAGGTTCTTCTAGAAATGTTCTTACAGAAAAGCAAAGATCAAATAGATTTGGACATCAATACCATCATAGGGTAAGAAAGTGTTAGCCTTATACTCTTTTCCTATAGTTATAATATGCTCCAAAGCATTATAAATTCATTAAGAGAGCTAGCAAGTTGCTCTTCCTAGTCGAGTGATAAGTTTGGAACTTTCTTTGATTCATTAACAATGGAAAACACAATAACATTTTATCTTACTTTTAAGATTTCCTAAATATGTAACGTATAGCGTTAATAGAAAAGGACTGGTGCTAGTATGAAGCTATTCTCTAAGTGTATATCATATTTCTTATTCCCTCACTAATGAATTTATTTGTTTTCTAAAAAAAGGTTCTTTATCTTCTGTGACAAACCATTCTAAGTTATATATTTAGATGATGAAAATTTTATGATGATTTCATTTTTATTTATTATTTCACAAAATAATCTTACTTTTATTCTTAAAAATTGAAATATCATATGTCTAGAATGCTGGATTCAAAATCTTTGAAAATCACTTAAAAACCATAATCAAGACTATATATGTGAATTGCGATGATTGAATGTTGTAATAAGTTGCAATTTATCAATATAGATTGATACGTAGCAAGATCATCATATAGAAAAGGTCCAATCTACGAAATTTTCTAATGAATTGGGGATTATTGCGAGAATAGAGTTACCTTGTCTCAAACATGTTAAACACTTGAAAAAAGACAACTTACTTAAAAATGCATTGATAAAAGTTGCATTAATTATACAAAATCTTTAACTTTATGCTATACTGTTTCAATAATTTTTAGATTAATTACATTTTTACTTTTGTTGACATTTGAAATTGATTATTGTAGATATGCAAGTTATACTTAAATCAATAAACACTATAATATTTATTGTGACTTTTTTTGTCTCACAAAATAGAGCGATAAGGAAATACATGGACAAGAATGTAATAGGATCTCACTATATAAAGTCACTTACTATAAGGAAGGTAAAAGATGAGTTTTAGAAGAAGCAGAAAACAACTATGTAAGTATAAAAATTTGTTTAATATTTTTGTTCATTTATTAATATAGTAGTAAGTAGTAATATGTGGATTGAATATTATTTTCCTTTTCCTTTTTAATTTTAAAATAATATGCAAGAGTTATTAGGGAAGTTTATGTCTAAGCAAAATGAGTTTAGTACAAAAGACATTTGCGATACAGCACTTGGAATTCGTTTCGGCTATACCTTGGCTATGGCCCTATGCCAAATGTTTCAACCTCAAGATATAAAACAATCATTAAACACCTTTACGAGAAAAACACCAAGCTTAAGGATTACAAGTTGAAGTAATCAGGAGGACATGAAACTCGAGCTAAATTAGCAAAACTTGATATTTTATTCAAAAGATTACTTGACCCAAATTATTATAGAAATGAAGAGAAAAGTGAAAGGTATTAATTCTATCTCCTATACTTTTTCTATTACTTCTTGTATGTACTATATTTTAATTTTAATACCTTTTTTCTCAGATTATAGAATCAATAAAGATGCAACTGATGAATAATTATACTGTAAATGGTAAAATTACTTGGTGTTTGCTTTATTCAAAATCAAATACTTATTATATCAACACTCTCAAAATATTTTTAATTGATTTTAACTAACCTTTTTTAATGATTTCAAGTTGATGGACATGGACGACACTAGGTAGTCGTTCGAGTTATGATCAAATATTTTTATAATATGAGCATTTTTTCAATATATCAAACATATTCTAATTTGTTAAGTGATCTCTTTATATATTGTTTTGTCTATAAAAATTACTCAAGTTTAGAGATGTCAATGGCCTGGGCTGGATGTGGACCGAACACGACCCATAGCCCGTCCGCAGACCGAGACCAGCTGGCCGGTGGTCAGGCCTCAGGCTTGAGTCAACCCGGGCATTTAATATATTTTAAAATTTTTAAAAAATATATATACAATTTTAAAAAATTATAATTATTTTTGTTTAAATTCATAAATTATAAATTATAACATAATCATTAATAGTAAAATGTAAGATAAAATTACCTATAAATTTTACTTAAAAATTTATATAAAATACGAACCGATTTATATTTATTAAAAATATATAACAATGATAATGTTGTCATAATTATTTTATATTTATTAAAAATATATAACAATGATAATGTTGTCTAATTATTTTCTGTAAACAACTCAATTTAAACTTTTATCTTATTTTTCATATTTACATAATATATACATTATGCATATATCTATTTATATTAATCTTAAAATGAATTAATCACTTTATTAATCCTAATGTATCGATTCCAAAATAATATATAAGTAATTCAGTTATAAAAACAAATAAGTACAGTATATTACATTGAAAATAGCTACTATTTTATTAAAACTATAATACATTATATAAATTCTTTTGATTTGTTTTTATAA
>JAOTAY010000189.1:16262851-16274596 GCA_025629805.1 Erythroxylum baracoense
AGAATTCTCGTGCTCAACAGTTGTCTCCATGAATCCAAACGGCAACGTACAGCCTCGTCAGAATCCGGCTGAACCAGACTTCTTCCTAGGTTGCTTGAGTGACACCATCCTAATTGAGTTAGCCTACATTAATTCCTTATAATTACCTGTCTCAAACCTTTGACTAGTTGGTTTCCAATTTTTCATTTTATTAATACTACTCTTTGGTCTCCAAGTGTAGGAAACCCCGACCTGATCCTCGTACATTACCCTCTTTATTTAATCTCATTATAGGCATACCTTTAGGGATTTTTCTCTCTAATTTGAACATAATACATACTCTAGTATACTGAACTCTAAACATTGATGCAATGCCCTAATGTAAAAATAATAGTTTCCTCACATAACTTGACAAATAGTTCAAACCCTTTATAGTCCAATGTTCAAAGGGAATATTGTGTATGTTTATCTATAAAGGAATATGCTTTTGATTCAAATTGTTAAGTTATAACCCAAGTTTCCACTTTTACAGGAATAAAGGCTTGGAGGGACTGGCTTCCATCAATTTTTAAGGTTGGTTTAAAGACTTAAATATGAACAAAAAACATCCTTCTCAGTAATCAGGACTTTTTAGAGTCCATAACCCCTCTACTAAGCTCCTAAATTATGCATTAAATGTAAGAATGCTAGTGTTCTACCAGTAAAGAATCCAACAAGGGTGGCATCCCTCTTTTGAGCTCTCTCTTGCATCATTTGGGGAGGGGAGGTAACTACTATCCTACCCTCAAATGACATTAGAGGCCAATATTTAAGACTAAAGATTCAAAAAGAATCCCCTAAAAGTTGAGACCATATTTTCCTAGTGGGGAGATCTTGCCGGTTAGCTCTTATACCATTTAGGAAAGGAGTGCCTTGCTTAAAGTTATTGGAAGAAGGGCCTGAAGGGGTTTTATGCTGAGCAAGCTCATAAGGGCTTATAGAGTTTGGGGGGTAATAGGGGAAGAAGTCTTAGAAGTAGTGCAATAGGGTAGGTGATAGACTTTTTGACAGAAAAAAAAAGGGGAAGAAAGTTTTATTACGCCAAATCCAGAAAGGATATTTTTACCAAAAATGAAAAGATTAAAGGAGGTAAGGTTTAGATGGGGGCAAGGAAGCTAACGAGTGATGAAGTGGAGCTAAGATTTGAAGAAAGTTTTCTAAAGTCGAAGGAGTGGAATAAGAGAGTGAAAAGACCTTACCAAAATTAGGATTCCCTGGAGAGAGAAGTTAAGGAAGAAAGGAAGAGCAAAACATTGACAGAGATGAAGAAGCAATTTCAAAGGTTTAATTGTTTTAAGTATTATAACAATTAATACTTAAAAGTTAAAACAATAATTAACCATCAAAAAGCTTATTTTATGCATTAAAAAGACCCACCCTGTTAATCTTCTAAGAATTGAAAACTATTACGCAACTTATTCCTATGTCATAATAACTTAAATCCGCCAAAAGAAAACTCCACCATACATATTATATTGTTCAAAACATAAAATAAGGTAGACTTCCTTTTCATCATGGCTGTAGTTGCTAATAAAAAAATGGCGGGAAGGTAAAGCGTTTATATATTATACAGAGAGAAAAATACATACATTATATGCTTACTATTTACCTGCTTTACGAATCTGTCCAACTTCTAAACGCTCGCTTACGGCTTGATACTTTATATTTTATGCTGCATAAAGATTGTAACTTGTCTTTCCGGGTTTTACATTTCTGGTCTAAAAGTCCTACAAAGCCTTGTCTATCATTTAGACATCGCAAGACTAATGGGCAACTATAGAATGTGCGTCTGTTTCATCCGAAGGTTCAAAGTTTTGGAGCCTGGTCCTCCGCCGGACGTCAGAGAAGCGTTCAAGGAGTATGCTAAAGGTGGTGCCATCATGACGGCGGAGCAGCTCCGTCGGTTCTTACTGGAGATTCAGGGTGACGCCGGGACTGATGCCGAGAAGATCGTTGAACAGATTCTGCAGAAGAGACATCAAATCACAAAGTTTGCTAGGAACGGTCTTAGTCTTGATGATTTCTATTTTTATTTGCTCTCTGCAGATCTCAACCCTCCTCTTCATAACCAGGTATTTGACTTTCTAGCTTGATCGACTCTTGGATTTCTTATTTTTAACATTATATTGTAGTAGCTGTTGCCTTCTGTGAGATTAGTCACTCTGTTAGGCATCAGTGGTAAGTTTGTGCTCTTTTATAAGAAGAAGACTGAACTAGTAAACGCTGGGCTTAAGTTTCTTTACTAGAGCAAGCTTCAGGGGATTTAGGCCCCATTAGAAGGCATTGATTGTGAAAGTAAATAGTAAATGGATCTTTTTAACCCTTAATGATGTTTCCGCGTTTCAATTTCGGTTTATTGTTCTTGATACTGTTGGTTTCGGTCGTACTTGTCGGCAATTTTGAGTGAATATTGATAGTAAACGGATGAAGTAGAGCTCACAGCTTTTAAGTCAAAGGATCAACAGCATTCCCAAGTTTTGGCGTTGGAGTGATCTCTAGCATATTACAAGTCTATGAAATGATACTCCCCATATACTTGCTGCAATAACTAGCATATTTGAGTTTGACAGCGGCTTCAGCAATCAAGGAATTAACTATTTAATCAGTTTATGAGTTCCTTAGATGTTTATTGATTTAAAACATTCCCGTCGAGCATTCTCAAAATTATATACAATCCCTTCACCCTCTGCATCTGTGAAGATTATTACCTTGAAAAGTGGCCAAACTCTGATGACTGAAGCCTTCATATTCTCTGGATGTATCCAAGTGGCTTCCAACATTGAAGTTGTTTTCCTTTCAGGTTCACCACGATATGACAAAGCCATTGTGCCATTATTTCATATATACAGGTCACAATTCATACCTAACAGGAAACCAACTCAACAGTGACTGTAGTGATAGTCCAATTATGAAGGCGTTGAAGAGAGGTGTAAGAGTGATAGAACTTGATTTATGGCCCAACTCAGACGAGGTACATGTAAAACATGGAAGGTACGCCAATTTTGTTCTTCTATAACGACTCTAGATTCTTAGAGTAGGATATGTGAAGGAGTGCAGATTTCATCCTCTTTTGCCATATATATGCTCTGTTCATTTCTAATTTCTTGCATTTTAATATTTTACTTTTCTCTGTTCCTAACCTGAAATACGTGAGACGCGCTCTTTCAATTTCAGGACCTTGACAACTCCGGTGGAGCTCCTTACATGCTTGAAAACCATAGACCAATATGCCTTCTCTTCATCGCCATATCCTGTCATAATAACTCTTGAAGACCACCTTACCCCAGAACTTCAAGCTAAAGTAGCTCAGGTGATATTTAATTTTACCTCAATGAACAAAAGCCAACACTTTTTACTCCTGCAATGGTCTTACACTGACCAAAATGCTGTTTTTCTTGTTAGATGATCACCGAAACATTTGGAAACAAGCTGTATCGTCCTGAATGTGAATATTTGGAAGATTTGCCTTCACCAGAAGATTTGAAGTATAGGATAATTATTTCTACCAAGCCTCCAAAAGAGTGTAAGAAGGCTGAAGGTGCTAAAAGCAAAGGAAGTAAATCAGAAAAAGATTCCGACTTTGATTCATGGGAAAAGGATCAGGGGCCATTAGATATCACAGGCGATCAATATATTGATAATTTGGTCGGTTAATTTATGCAAACTGATAATGTAACGGCCAAGGTGTTGATTTCCAAAATTTTTGCTTCTATTCCTTGCAGAGTAGTAGTGATACACATGAAGAGAGCGATGAAGAGCCACGAGAATCACAGTATAAGCGTCTAATTACCATTCATGCTGGAAAACCCAAGGGTGGGTTAAAGGAAGCACTTAAAGTTGAACCCAATAGAGTTAGACGCCTCAGTTTGAATGAAGTAGCACTAGAAAAGGCAACAGAGCATCATGGGAAAGATGTTATCAAGTAAACAGCCATATCACCAACTTCGAATGCAATATCGTCCCGTATTATTTTGACATAAAAAAAGGTTTGCTTCCAATTTCCGTCTGCAGATTTACCCGGAAAAATCTTTTAAGAGTGTATCCTAAAGGTATGCGGTTTGACTCTTCTAACTACAAGCCTCAGCTTGGCTGGATGCATGGAGCTCAGATGGTCGCTTTCAATATGCAGGTTAGGATTCTTCTTTTTCTGAAAATTAATCATAAAGGATAATTTGCTCTTTTCTTTCATTCACTAACTCGCTAGACAGGGATTGAATGGTGAGTTATAGTATTTGAATGAAATAAAGTAAATGTAATAAATGAAATTCAAATTACCTAGTAGATTATTAGATTATGTTTCACGCATATACCTTTAAATTCGGAACGAAAGGGTTCGCTTTGATCATTATAAAGGGGTAAAAAAAAGATAGTATAAAGATATAAAGAAAAGTAAAGGTCGCTTTTCCTTCGAAAATCTAAAAAAAAAATGGGAACGACCTTCAAGGATACCTGTACCCGAAACCGATACAGGTGGGTAGGTAGAGAATTTTATATATCAGTTTGTTTTTATATAACTTGTCTTACAGTTACAGAAATAGAAGAAAGGGTATCTTGTTTGCTATTTTAAAAGAGATGGAATTTTGTAAGTTAGGCAGTAGACTATAGTTGTCAAGCTTAAGTTTGGAAAGACGCATGAATTACTACATCTTACATTGATATAGAGGCACTTTCATCGCTTGAAAGATGTTGACTTTTTTTCATTCAGAAAAAGGCCAATGGGTTGAAAATCTTAATGTTTTTAATTTAAACATTAAACTTGCAATTTTTAGTTAAAGATATTCTAAGTTTTAAATTTGCAAATGCAGTATGAGTTTAATTAATTAGACATTCCCTAAAATCCTATATTCTTATGAACTTGTATCAAAAAAGTTTTTACAAAATTTTTAATATATTCCCATATTTTTATTATTAAATAAAACTTGAAGGTTGAAGCATTAAATATATTTTTACTAAAAATCTAAAAATGTTTTTTTCTTTTTTATTATAATAATTCAATTATTGCTGTCAAAATTCTTCGGACAGCAAACTTTAGTATACCAGTTGGACAAAACATTAGTGTCCACCCGCTTCTCACACTTTTTGACTTACTTGGACACTCTCACTTCACTGCGCTACACCCTATACTGGTTTTTATTACCAGCAAGAGCTAGCCTAGTATATGCAGGCTAATTAAGCGACTAAGTTTAAGACGCTGATGTCATAGCGGGAGTCGGTGCTCTCTTAAGGGCTGCTACTGGAATTAACAGAAGAAATATGCATGCTTAATCTTGCTTCCTTCCTGTAAACAATGACATACTGAAGTCTGTTAAGTGAATATTTCACCACAATAGCTTAAGCTGTTGTGTAAAGTCAACTTAATTAGTTGTATTTATTCACTAACAAAGTGGTGGAGTAACAAAATAAATGCAGTGGATCAACCACTTTTGAGGCCTTCTTCTGTCATAATATCATCCGCAGGGATATGGAAGATCTCTTTGGTTGATGCATGGAATGTTTAGGGCCAATGGCGGTTGCGGGTACGTGAGGAAACCTGACTTTCTGATGAATGACGAAAAATATAATCCTAAAGACAATTTTCCAGTGAGGACAACTTTAAAGGTAATCTTGTCCACCACCAATTGTTCTCCTCTCCTCTTTTCAGGTTTAGGCGGCACTAAATACGCTTTCTCGACAGGTCAAAGTATACATGGGAGACGGATGGAATTTGGATTTTAAACGAACACATTTTGACTTGTGTTCCCCACCAGATTTCTACACCAAGGTAAAATTGGGCTTTGTTGTGGATTGTGTTGTTTTCATAGTATTTAATAGTTGGTGGGATTTGCATGAATTCAAAGAAGGTCACCTTCACATGGCAGGTAGCCATAGCAGGAGTACGTGGTGATGTAAAAGAGATGAAGACAAGGGTAATAGAGGACAACTGGACACCTGTATGGGGCGAAGAGTTCACGTTTCCACTGTCAGTTCCGGAGCTGGCTTTACTTAGAATCGAAGTTCACGAGCACGACATAACTGACTCAGATGATTTTGGTGGACAAACATGTTTGCCTGTCTCGGAACTAAGACAAGGCATTCGAGCTGTTCCTCTTTTTAGTCGCAAGGGAGAGAAATATAACTCAGTAAGGCTTCTCATGCGTTTCCTGTTTGTATGAAGCATTATTAAATTTCCATTGTCATGTTCTAGGATTCTTACAAGAATGCATTCTTCCGTTTTTATGTTATGGGATCAAAAATTTTGAGAACTTAGTTCAGTTGTATTCGCACTTGTAAGAATCGTGGCCTCATTGGAGAATCGTGGCCAATCACTTTTCACTTAAATAAATTTAATTACACTATAATCAATACAACAAAGTTAACTTTGGCTACGTTTTTATTTTGTCAATCAAAACATTGTCAAAGCCTCGTAATTGAAAATTATAGGCGATATTTTAAGAAATTGTACCAATAGTTTTTGCTACGCTTACGATTTCTGTTTTCAAAAATCGTCACCAATAATTCTGGCTACGCTTTTTTTTGGTAGTTATATACTATTAGCTACATTTCTATAATCGTGGTTAAAAATTTTTAGCTACGTTTTTTGAAATGTAGGTAAATGATTTTAGCTATATATGTTTTAAAAAACGTAAGCAAATATTTTTAGTTATGTTTTAATCAAATGTTATACAATTTTGGAATAAATTATTTGTTACATTTTTAATCAATGTTATTGTATATAATGTATCGATATATTTTTATTGTACATTTTTTATACAAATAAATTTTATAAAAATAATTGAAAATATGAAACATTGTATATAAAAAGTAAAATATTATTAAATTATACCCACAAAAATAATATTTTTCGTATACAAGATCATATGAATAGTAACTTTAATATTAACTTTAGCTAGACAAAAATAACCCCTTGTTAAGGTATGCTTTGTTTAGAATAATATTATTTTGAGTTTGCAAGGTTCCATCATAACACCAATTGCATCAAGCCATAATATATTTTTCATTTCGTAGAAATGAATATTTGGATCAAGTAAGTTTTTTAATGAACTTGGTATAGTTACTTCAATTGTTAAAATAGTAATGTGCTATATAATATTTAAGGTCATTATGCGTGCAAAAGGATTTAAGGTTTCATCGAAGATATAGATATGTATTTAGGCAATTTCTCTTTATTATAATGATAATTGAGATAAAAAAATGTAAGAATTAAGTAAGTGTTTACTATAGAAAGTCTTCCAGAATTCTCTTAATAAACCATTGTTCTAGTAGTAGTATGATTTTCATATAGAGAGTATAACATATTTAAGTGATTAGCTTATTATAAGTGGGAGATTGTTAGTTTATAGCTTACATAGCCAATCGGTTGGTTCTAGTCCTTATAACGTAATTATTTAAAGGCATCCTTTATATTAAGCAAGTTTATTTAATTAACTGATATATAAGATAAAGTCCATTGGATAATGCGCATTGTAAATAAAATTATGATAAGATCATAATTTTGAGATTCCTATTACATTTATGTATTATTCTTAAATTATTCGTATTCATTATTCTAGTAAAAGTGGATATTAATGAAGCGTAAAGACCAGCTTATATTTTGTTTCTTCATTATGAAAAAATAGACAATTTCATAAAAATAAGTATAGAGACACTTAAACAAATGCATGAATGCTTGTTAATACTTAAACAAATGCATAAATGTTTGTTAGAGAACAAGTTTACGAAATTGACCTGATATAAGAATTATATTTGGAACAATACTGGCATGGAAATGTTCATTGTGATAATTCCATAAATGATCCTTTGACTTAAGATCTCAAAAACATCTAGTTTATATCTCAAACTTCTTTGCAATCTTACACTTTTCAACATATCTTACATATGAGATCCTTTTATGCATCCTCATATCAAGCATCGTATTGGAAATGGGAAGAACACAACTCACTGGTTTGATAATTGACATTTCTTAGGGCCTTTATGTAACACTAACCTCTTTAGCTTTAAGAGGATCTATCCAAGGAGAAACTAAAGTCTAAGCTTTGATCTGGAATAACAGTTGGATAATAATTGGCATTGGCCGGTTCATATGTGTAGAGGAGTTTGTTCTGTTGTTGAACAATAGCCTTTATAGCTTAAACTAAGGATGGCTATCATGATCAATGCTAATCATCTACTCATGTCTAATTCTATTAAAATGGAATTCAAAACATCTAGAATATGACGTTGTTGGATATATCCAACTGTTCACCTTCTTCATTGGTTTAAGCTCCATTATCAAAAGATATAACTTCATACATTTTGTAATTTCTATTTTTTGAATGAATTTATTACATAGTTTTAAAAAACAAGCATCTCATCTAAGCATTGTTATATTTTGATACTAATTATGACATATTATAGTCAAGGGTAGTTCAGTCGGTAGTCATTAAATACAACATGAACTATATTAAGGTAGTTAAGTAATAAATATAGGATTTATTAAGCAAAAGTGATTAGAGAAAATATTTTATTGTTCTTGATTAGTATTAACTTGAGAAATTCTTAGCTAAGGTGAAATAACACTTTGAAAATGATTATCAAATGTCATTAATAAAGCTAAATATTAATGAGGAGAACTAATATAATTGAAGTCAAATAGAATTCACATTAACATTATGCTTTATATCTAATTAGAATATCATATGATGACATGATTGAATTATAAGAAAAAATAATGTATAAAAAAGTTAGTAAAAATTACTTTAACATTCCTAATATTTTGGTGATTATAATGTATAATTAAATGTCAATATATAAATATAAATTATTAATTAGATAAATTGAAGGATTTAAATTTATTTAATCCTAAATAGATTTAGGATTATAATTTACATTCATTACCATTATATTTATGAATCTAATAATAGATCGCACATAAAGAACAATAAAGTTGGACTTAATTAAGTTTGAGAAATTTTAGGATCAAATATAAGATATTCAACAAATAAGGATCAAATTAGATACTAGATCTTATTCAAACCTAATTGGTACTTGGTTAGAAGTAATTCTAATTAAAGTGTTAGTTAAAATTAGAATTATATTTTTAAAAAAGTTCAAACTCTATTATAAATAGATATAGACTTTAGAAGAGAAAACATTTCTTGCTTACCCTTATTTAAACCAAAGTTGCGAATACAGTATCGAACTTGGTACCGGATTGGGTTCTGGTACGGTACTGTACCGGTACCAGTTAATACCGGGTACTGTTTCGGGTAATTTTTTAAATTTATGAAATAATCCCCGAAATTTTTTAAAATTTGCAAAATAATTCATTGGTATATTGTACAATTGTATTGTATGCTTTACAAGTTTACATCAACTTTGTCTCTAAAAATCATAATAATAAATAATAATCACAATTAATATGAATAACGATAATTTTTAAATATTTCACATATAAATAATAACTACAATTAATATGAAAAAAGGTAATCATCATCATACAAATATAAAATTAAGAACAATACAAAGTATTTAAAATATTACAATAATACAATTTCATCATTTTAATAAAGAATAATTACATCAAAGCATCCAATAAAAAACAATAAATATCTTTAACTCTCAAACTATTACAATTTATAACAAGAGTTCGTGATGAGGAAACAATCAAGTAGAAGTTAAACCTGAAACAAAAATATTTACAATTAAATTACATATATAGAATTTAACATAAAAATCAAATATAAGTAAAATTAAAAGAAGAGGAAAAACAAAAGCCTGGAACGAAATTCAATCGTCTACGGGAGGATACCTGCTATAACTGCACTGACCCTAGTTATCATTTGGTACAAAATTTTCATCATTGAAAGGAGCTTCATCATCATTATCATTCAAATTTGATGCACCAAATGACATATCAATACTTTCCCATCCAAGATTATCTTTCAAGTCATTGACATCTACCAAATTCGGTTCTTTAGAAACCCAATCCGCTAAAAAGTTAATATTATCAATAGAAATTGGATCAGTTGAACTACTTGTGCTATTAAGACTTCTAGTAAACAATCAAATTTAATTATTAGAAAATTATAAGAAATTATATTGAAATTAATAACGATAATAACATACCTTTCCCAAAGCTTTAAATTGTAACGGACAAAAACCAAGTCATTCAACCTCTTATGCTCCAATCTATTCCTTTCTTGGAGTGGATAAATTTAAATGTGCTCCAGCTTCGGTCATAGCCTATTGCGTTCACACATTGACTTAAAACCCGAATTGCAAACCTTTTCAATTCTGGAACACTATTTCTGAATTGATCCCACCAAGAAATTGTAAGTTATAAGATAACAAAAGTAGCATTATAAACAAAATAAAGTGTTAATTAATTTCAACAAATAAAAAAAGGAAACAACTAATACCTGGACAGAGTTTTCCTCTTTGTTGAATAGCACTTGACATTCCAAAATCTCCATAAAACAACTTATAAAGCTCCATTTGTGAGCTTAAGAGATCTTACAACGCGTCAATAATAACAATTGTTGTAATAGTTAAAAGCATTCATCTATTAACTTCAGCTTGCTTAGTAAGATCCGGTCTAAAATACACATTAGGATTAAAAAATGCTCCAGCTGTAAACAACGACGAAGAAAGTTGTCTTTCCCTTCTCTCATTAATGATTGAAAGATATTGTGTGTACAAAGAAGGTGTATATTTCATATTGGCCTTGATTGCTTCTGTCGCTCTTTCCATTGCATAAAAAGAACTCATTGTTGGCTTTTCTTCACTATCAGCCAAGCGAAGCACCCTCACAAAGGCTCACAAACTCGAATAACAAACTAGCATTGAGACCAAAATTCTCTATTTTCCAGTATAATTTTACAAACCTCCACTCCAGCATTAGACCTAGCATGCTGAGATGCAATCCACTTATTACTTGTAAACTTTTGTCTTCACTCTTTCTTCGTCATAACAAAAGACTGAAGTGATAAGAAATTTGTTGCAAATCTTGTCACAACAGGACAATACAAATTTTTACCATTAGTAAATTCCTTTCTCATTAAATTCAATACCCATACACGATTATAGATTAACTTTGTCATCTTTTTAGCTTTCTGCATAGTCTCATCAATAATAGGAAAATACCTAAAATCTCTTATATTCTCCAGCATTAGGTCAATGTAATATGCAACACAAGGAGTCAAAAAAAGAATTATACTTATTCTGTAGCCTTTTTTCCTGTCGCTTTATAAGCGGAATCATTGTCAGTAATAAATTGAACAATATTTTTTGGCCCTACTTCATTTACAACTTCATCAAATATCACAAACAAAGTCTCAGTATTCCTAATAAGGCTAGATACATCAATAGATTTCAAAAACATAGAGCCATTTGTAGAATAAACCAAAAAATTAATAATAGGCTCTTGTTTCCTATTTGTCTAACCATCACACATGATTGAACATTCATAAGGAGCCCAATTCACTCTTCTTTCTGCCAAATAACTTCTAATTTCAGAAACATAACAACTTAAAAGTTTACCTCTTAAGTCATCAATCGAACGGCCTTTGTATCTCAAACTATAAGAGGCTATTACATCTATCATAGGTTGATAATAATAAGACAATGAAGTATTAAATGATGAACTTGTATCATACCATCATCTAGCCATTATTGTAACATCCCGTTTCCATATATCGGGTCGGACCAGGGAAACGGGTATACGAGAAGACCAATAAGAGAAATTAGAAC
>JAOTAY010000189.1:16274696-16285076 GCA_025629805.1 Erythroxylum baracoense
AATAATTTTTTATATATTTTCTATTTTCATTAATAAAAATTTTATTAATTTTTTATTTTTATTAATTATATACAATTATATAAAAATATTATCGAGGGTGAGAAGCTTCTGGATCATAATAAATGAGTTTGGGAAAAAGAAGCTTAGGATTATAAGAAATAATTGGTGTTAAGAAAAATTATTGAGGGTGTATTAGGTAGTATTTATTTATTAGTTTACGTTCTATCCTAAAACTCTCAAATCGGAGATTTCTTATTTTCACTGTTTAGGATAGAATGGAACGTAACATGAAACCTACCCTCCGCTTATATCCCATTCTATTATGAAATCTTCAATCAAATGATAAAAATATATTACGTTCCATCCCGTTCTATTAATAACCCTCAACTAAATAAGGCCTTAAGAGTCATATGAGGAGGCTACAATGATTGAAAAAAGGTGGAATTTTCAAAGACTCCATGCATCAGTAAAAACACACGCAAATTCACAATATTTACGCTTATCCTATTTACGATGCCATTCTAAACTTTAGCCAAATCACTAATCCTTTTCCAAACTTATTCCGAGTTTTCTTTACCTTCTTGCGTTGTAATTATAAGTTATTCTCATTAGTTATTTTTGCTTATTTCATAATTTACTTCTTTATTTGTTTTTGTCTACAAAAATGCCAAATTGAGGAAACGTACAAGAAATATAATTAATTTCTTGGTAAAAGACATATACTTTCTCTATAATCTAAAAAATTTCCTAATTTTTGGGAATTTCTTTTAATTTTATTTTTTCAGAAAAATCTCTTTTGTTAAACTTTGGATAAAAAATATTTACAAAGAACACACAAATATTGTTTACATGATGATTTAACGTAACTTTTAAACTCAATCCAAACTAATTTAACTAGTTCATACTAATAATTTATTTATATTTTTCAAAATTATTACTTTAAGTTACATTAATTAGTTCAGTCAAATTTAAGACTTGGGTTGCATTACCATATTAATTACATTTGATAATTATACTGTATTTGTTTCGTCATTAACTAAAAGGGGCTTTTCAAGAATTTTAAAGATAAGGAAGGTTTTCTAAAGTTTCTGAAATTACAGGGGAGGTACATATCTTTGACCCTAATTTATTTGTTTATATTAATTTAGTTATGATTTTAATATAATCATACTTTTGATTAGGGATGGAAATTTAAAACGGCGTCGTTTTGTATTTTTTAAAATTAGGGATGGCAATTTAAAACTCCCGACAAAACGGCGTCGTTTTGTATTTTTTTAATTTAAAAATATTGACAGGCTGGGTTTGACCCGGCGGGCCACGGGCTCTCCATCCCGGCCAGTCAGCGGGCCGGGCCACGGGCCGAGCCGCGGCCTGCCGTGAATGGCCCGGCCAGCCCGACCTATTGACATCCCTACTTTTGATATCAATATACATTAAAAAATCATATGGTTCAAAAACAACTCATATTCAATGATTCCTTTTGTTTGTTTATACCATTTGATTCCACCTTTATTTTCTGCTTTCAAAAGATGAAAGAAATAATAGTATTAGGACACCTTTGAGGGTGAGAATAAATTACAACTAACAATAGACAAAAGGCTATTAATAGTCCTGATTTAAAAGCCAAAATATGCTAGTACAATATTACCAAAAAGCCAAAACTAAGGAGGGAAAGGTCTAAGACAAGAACAAACCCCACCTGGACTAATGGAGTTATAAATTCCTATAACAAGTATAATTTGCCTTATTCATAAGAGTGTGCTTTAATTAAACACTTGGAAGTCTTTAGTTTCAGTCTTAAGTATTCTCATGATGAGGTCTTCTTTGCTGTTGTAAGTTACTTTACTGGACTATTTGACCATCTTCTGCCAATCCTTCTCTATGTAAGTTCAATTACTTATATGTTGAAATTTCATCTAGAATTACTTAACGAAGGAGCAATTAAAAAGTCGAAGGTTCAGGGTCTCGTCTCCTTGATTGTATAACCTAAAGGCTCAGTTATGAGAACGGTTCCTTTCAATTTTATCTATTGTGTTAAGCTTTTGATGAATGGAAAGTCATAACACAAATGAAACTTCTTAAAAGAACACATTTGAATTAACTGATTTTTGTCCGTGACACTTTTTGGTGAATAGTTCCATGCAAGATTTATTAACAAAGGACCTTGATTTACGTCTTAAGCATATTATAGTATCATCGACCTCTGAATTTGGATTGTACTTTGACATATTACGCGTTAAGAGATAAACCTCTATGATGACATCTCCAGATACTCTCATGAATGTTCTCATGGACTCTTGTTTCCTAAGGAAGGATGTTCCTAATAGCTTGGAAGTTAGAGAGCTTGTATAACGGCCCTTCATTATGCCAATTATCAAACTAAAACCAAGTGCTCTTCTAATCCTTATTATGCTTTTTATTTCAAACCTTATTGAATTCCTAAGCTTGAGGATTTGATACAAAGTCTGATCTTACTTTCTATAGGAATTCTTTTTTATGTGAATAGCTTCTAATTAATCTTGTTTTTATTTTATATTAGAAATAGTTTTGGATCTTGTTACCACATTTAGCCATAAGCCCCTAAATTTTTGCTTGAGGAGAGAGGCTTTTGCGTAATCAACTAAGGCTTCATTCTCTACATTTCGTGTACTTGTATAAGTTGGATTCAAGTAAAGGTTATCTTGAGCTTTAAGGAATAAGGCTTTGGCGTCGCCTGTAGCATTTAGAGTGTCAATTGCCATCTTCTTGCTAAGTTCCATAAGCTCTTCTTTAATAGCTTGGAGTTTCATAAGGCTGGTAAAGGCTGACCTTGTATAATTTTCTCCATTCCTTTCCTAATAGCCTGATTAAAGCCTTCCCTATTTGCCAGATGGTTGTTAAATTTGAAGAGAGCTTTCTTGGAAATAGAAATTATTGGTAAACTAAACTCCTTAAAAGGGCATGCTTTTTATTTTTATTTCCTGGTTTTAGTGTTTTCAAATAGAAACAAAACAATATTTAATTATTAATGTTAATGTAGTTATAATATAAATAGTAATTAAATATTAAATAAATTTTAGATATATGTATATATATATTATTAAGTTTATAAAGCAATTAGTAAATAATTTTATTTAATCATTATATAATATTTATTTATAAATATTAATAAAATAACCATATTTTATTATAATAAATAACTAAAAATGTAAAAATATTTTTAAACTAATATTATTTTTATCGATTAAAATTAATATTATTATTCAAAAATAAATATTTAATATTTAATATCATTTAATAAATAGCTATTATAAAATATGTATTTTTGATTAAAATATTTTAAAAGAAAAATTCTCAACTAAGTGGATAATTTAAATAAAGTGTAGACATTTTGATGCTTTCGTTTCAAAAAAACATTTAGATGCTAGAATGTTACATATGTTTTTATTAAACTCATTCAATTCACTTTAAATAAACTATACAATATTAATACATTTATGAGATTGTAATATTAGAATATAAGTTATTTCAATCTCAGTATTGTTTGAAATAAAAATTGGTTAAGTATCAACACTGAGGGGTCCTCTACGTTAGAGGTTTATCTTCCACAATTGAGAGATCTCACAACTGAAGATGAATTCCTATGGACTCTTCACTCTCGAGGACTTTTTACAAATGCTTCATGCCATAACTTATTCAAAAATGCATCAGCCTCAGTACTGTGTTTCAACCTCTTGTGGAAACAGACTTTGAATCCTAAAAGATCTGTTATTAAGTGGTTAGCGATCAAGAATCGTCCAAGAACTAAATGCCGCTGGTTCTCACCCACAGATAACATCTGTTTACTTTTTCATTTAGCAGAGGAGGATAGGAATCACTTATTTTTTGTCTGCGAATACTCCAAAGCTTTGTGGAACACAATCTTATATATGCTGGAAGCTACAAATTTTAACTTTGAATGGGAGGACATACTGAATTGGGTAATCCACCAAAGCCATGACAATGTTATACTCCCCAAAGTAGCATTCATCACTACCATATACATGCCATGGAAGGAGCGAAATAATAGACTATATAACTCATTGCAGAAGATAAGCACAAGTTGGTAGATAAAATCGTCAACTGGATTCGGGCTGTTATCATTGCAAAACAAGCTGACTGCTTGGCACCTCCCCGTACCAAAATCAAATGGAACTTACGATATAATGTAGTGTAAACAGGACATTATGTAAGTAAAGAGGTCTTTTGTAATCCCAGAAGCACTATAGTGGAGTGAGCTCGAATAGAGGTCCCTATGGTTTCTGAAAACTTGTAAGAATGTTAACTTGTCATAACTTTTGCTATTGATTAATATTATCTTATTCATTTTACAAAAAAAAAAGTGAAAGTGAAACAGAAACAAAAACACAAGATAATGGCCTAGCTAATACTACACCATGTTGTTTAGTTGAATTCCTAAGGCTTAAACTTAGGGGTACTGCTAACATCCAATCAGCTCATAGCCAGATTTCTTTCTTGCAATTGGAAATTGCAAGTTCTTGGTGAGTTTTCTTCATCTCCTTTTCAAAGCTTGCCTCTTTTCGAAGCCCCTGCTTCATGTCTTATCAAATGCATCCTAGAGTTGGATTACTCATTTTAGTTGTAGTTGATATACAAGGGATACTCTATTGCCATTGAATTACAGTGCCAAAGTTGAGTTCCTTGGGAGAGCTATTGTGCATATGATCTATTTACATCCTCTTACCAAGTAGTTATTTTCAAGACACTTCAAAGCTGCTATATTGCTTGCTTATTGTAACTTGCTACAGAGATGAGTCCAGTTTCACCTAGTTCTCTTCTTTGGTGAGTCTCCTTACTTCTTTTGTAACACTAGAATGACATTTCCCTTGTAATATAGGAGTATAAGTGGTGCAAGGGGATCACAATAGCCTTGATTACAAACATTTTAACTCTTACTACTTATTCTATAATCTAGACTTTCAAATGAAAATCAATAATAAACCTTCCATCCATCTCTCCTTTGATGGTTAAGAAGCATAATGTATGTTCTTTTCTAGTAAGGGTGCTTTTGGAAAAGTTCTCCTAGTTGCTTGCTTTGATACTAGAAGAGTCACATATTTTCCAAGTTAATGAAAATCAATAATAAACCTTCCATCCATCTCTCCTTTGATGGTTAAGAAGCATAATGTATGCTCTTTTCTAGTAAGGGTGCTTTTGGAAAAGTTCTCCTAGTTGCTTGCTTTGATACTGGAAGAGTCACATATTTTCTAAGTTAATGACCAAAAAAAGCTCAATTTTTTTCAATTTTTTAATTGTAACTCAAACTTTAAAAAGTAGCAATAAAATGTCTAAACTTTTAATTTTTTTCAATTCTAACCTAATGTTAGTCTTACCGTTATCTTTGCTGACGTGACATTGCCACGTGTCAAAGAGTCCTTATTAATCAGACACGTTAATGTAATTAGCATAAGTTAGTCTGATTGTTGAAATGACGTCATTTCATTATAAAAATGAGATGAGGTCGTTTGAAGAGTTGATCAACACATACCGTTGTTCTCAATCTTTAACCTAAATCCCTAAGTTTTATCTCACTCACGCATGAAATCACTCTCACCCCTCGTTTTCAATATGTGAAGCCCACTCTGACTTGCCTTTAGGCACGTTGGCCAAGTACAACATATTAATCCCCACCTTAAAAATCAAAGCAAGTTCTAATGATGAAGACAAGAATGGTGCTAGATGCGTGACAACTTCTAAAGTGCCTATAAATCTCTCTACATTTGAATCCACTACACTGTTATTGGCCCTTCTATCATTAGAGAGCTTCTTGATCACCTCCATCTTCCTAGAAGCCACTACCTTAACTGCATATATGATCGTTTGGAAGCTTTCCACTGGCAAAACCAATGATCTTGACATCAAAGCCCTCCTCTTGTTCCACACAAAATCCACCATTGAATAATCCCAATTTGACCTAATGGCTAAAGAATTCTCAATATCAACCAACTTATATCCAAGTAGCCTACTCATCCTCTTTAAATCTAACACCTGAAACAAACTTCCAACTGATCCAAATGCCACCTTTGAAACAACATCAAACTTCCAACATGTTTTGTTCGATCCAATTCCAAGAATTTGAGACCTTGTCCAACAAATTAACGTTGTTCTTACAAAGAGTAATTACATCATCTCGTGCCAAATGCATCCAATGTTTCAGTAATAGAAAACTACAAATTATCACTAGGAGAATCGAAACAGACAGAGATTTCATCATTGGAATCGGTGATCAACTTAGAGAGGGCATAGTACGATATGGTCACAAGAATAGAAATGGCAGTTGGTAGTGACAACGGGATCGGGGAAGTGAAGATTGGAGCGAACGCTAATGTAGACAATGTCCCAGAGATCGACAGTAAGTTAAAAGCAAGCTTTTGCATACAGTAGAGGCTAGTTAGGCAGCGATTTCTTCAACGACTGTCTTGGAAATGACAGACTTAAGGATTTAGGTTAAGGATTGAAAATGAAGGGGTGTGTTTTTCATTTGTTGAAATAACGTTGTCTCAATTTTACAATGAAACGATGTCATTTCAATAATTAGACTGACTTATAGTAATTACATTGACATGTTTAATTAATGAGGGTCCCTTAACGCGTGGCAATGCCATGTCAATAAAGATAACGGTGAGACTAATGTCAAGCTATAATTGTAAAAAATTGAAAATTTGAGCATTTTATTGCTATATTTTTAAAACTCAGGCTATAATTGAAAAATTGACGAAAGTTTAGGTTTTTTAATTATTAAACCTATTTTCCCTCTGTATTTTGTACAGAGTCTTGTAAAGAAAAGCTTAAAAAGGACTTGATATCTCTCTATATTCTTTATAAAATCCAATGTATAATCTTTGTCCATAATGTAGCCAGATAGGTTAGGATGAAGAGATTTAGAAGCCTCCCTTATAAATAATCTATATATTGATAGCAAAATAATAGGTAATCATGTGTCTCAAGCACAGTGTTACAAAAAATATAATTACTAGAGGAGATAGAGCCAATCAATCTATCTTTGGTAGAGAGCCTAATATGAATAGCTAACCAAATAATAAAACTTGTTTTTGGAACTACCTAAGGGAACTGAATAAGTTTTAACCAAGGGACAATCAAATTCTTTTCCCTCAAGGATTCTCTATAAGACTTATTAGTGTAGATTCTTATAAAGTTTTTTTCCCATTAAACACTTTCACTTGAAGTTGGGGCTTTCAGTTTTCCTTGCAATAACATTGTAGCATATCAATAGTTTGCTGATTAAGACATAATTCATTATGAAAGATCACCTACTTTATTGTGGCAAAGTTTAGTTCTTTGATAGAGCTACTATGTATGTGATCTATTTGTATCCTCTTACCAAATAGTTATTTTCAAGACAATTCAGAGCTACTATATTGCTTGCTTGTTTTAACTCATTACAAAGCTGAGTACAGTTTCACCTAGTGCTCCTCTAGTGAGTAACACTCTCTTTGCTTATTTTGTAACAGTAGAATGATATTCCCCTTGTAATATAGGAGAACAAGTGGTACAAGGGAATCACAGGAACCTTGATTACAAACATTTGAACTCCTACTGCTTTTTTCTACAATCTAGAATTTCAAATGCAAATCAATAATAAACCTTCCATCCATCTCTACTTTGACGGTTAAGAAGCATATTGTGTGTTCTTTTCTAATAAAGGAGCTTTTGGAAAAGTTCTCCTAATTGTCCTCTTTGATACTGGAAGAGTCACATATTTTTCCCCTATATTTTATACAAAGTCTCGTAAACAAAAGCTTAAAGAGGACTTAATCTCTCTATATTCTTTATAAAATTTGATGTATAATCCTTGTCCATAATATAGCCAGACAGGCTAGGAGGAAGAGATTTAGAAGCCTTCCCTATAAGTAATCTATATATTAACAACAAAATAATAGGTGATTATGTGTCTCAAGCATAGGGTTACAAAAAACATAATTAGCATAGTGTTACTATCGTGGTCTCAATGGTCTGCTGATTAAAACAGAATTCATTATACAAGATCATCTGCTTTACAGTAGCATATAAAGGAATGTTTTTCCTTATATGTAAATACTTGTCATACTCCATCATTGGACATAAATCACCACAAAATTAGACCATAATATGGTATTAGGGTCATTATCCAGGTTAATTTTTTACTATTTCCTCACTTATCCTCTCAATCTTAATCTCAATAGATGAATCATTACTCAAGAAGCGTCATATTTAGCCTCACAAAACCAAAAATCCCATCACTTCAAGTGATAAGAGTGAATATATCTAACCTACAGGGATTCCTTATCTTTTAATAATGTCCACAATCTTTTAATTAGAAGAGATCTATTACTTAATTTCAAGGGTGTCACTTAGTTTCAAGGGTTAAAATCTAAGTCCCTCTTCTTCTTTAAGATGACAAACTATTTTCCAAGATATTTTGGCCATGGAAGGTGAGTTAGAGTAGCCTACCTATTAGAAGTGTTATAGTAGCCTCTCTATAGTCTTGATTAGAGAAGCAAGAAGAGCAATGCGAGCTGCCTAGTAGATGTGTAAAGAGTTAAGATAACATTGATTAATTGAACTCTTCCTGTACAGGACAACGCTTTATTGCATCAATTGTTTATTCTCCACTTAACCTTAGTGATTAAAGGAAGGAAATCAACAAGATGGTTTCTTATGAGAAAGAAGGATGCTCAGGTAAGTAAATGATATTTTTTCTTTAGGCTAGTAATAAAAGATAACCTGTTAGTTAGACAAACATCAAAAGAGGAAATAAAGAATTTATTTTTCTCTTTGTTGATAGGCAAACTTGAGATAGTTTTGAAGGCCTCCAATACATTTTTAAATGCCCTTATTGAATGAGGATGAACTCCATAGAAGATTAGGAGAACATCACCAAATTATAAATTGTGAATTTCTAATCTTCTGCATTTTTTGTGATATTTAAACTCTATTTCCAAACTAATGCCATGTTTTATTAATTTAAATATGACTTTTATATAGAGAGAAAATGGGTAAGGGGATAAGGAATCCCTTTGCCTAATGTCTCTTGCACCTTTGATTAGCTTAATTGGACAACAATTTATCAAAATATTGTAAGACACTACATGAAGACATTGTTGCATCCAACTAATATATCTTAAAGGAAAGTTAAATGCCTGTAATGAATGGATAAGAAAGGATCAACTTATTAAATTAAAATCTTGCTTGAAGTCGACCTTAATAACACAACATTTAAGGAAGTTTTCGTTCTATAGTTCTTAAAGAATTTCAGAACTAGCAGAATGTTGTGCCCTATACCTCTTCCTTGACTGTAAGTAGACTGTGTTGTTGAGCAAGTTTTATATTCAATAATAACACTTTTAATACTCGCAAGTATATGGATTGTATCTTGTAGTATAAGAGGTTATCGTTCCCATGAGAATTATGCACTAGCTAACAACTTGAATCTAACTTTGTCTAAAGTAGCACAAAATTGATTTGAATTAAATTTAAATAGCATAAATTAAAACAAATAATCAAGTAACAGTGAACTACCAATGAAATTAGTGGTGAATCAAGATTAAATAACTTAGGAAATACTCTTTCCCTAATTTGTTTCCATTACTGTTCTTAATTCAATTATGTTTGATCTCAGATTTTCTACCGTCATGATTACTCCTCTTAATTCAATGATGATTAAGACATAATTCGTTATACAAGATCATCTGCTTTACAGTAGCTTCTAAAGGAATGTTTGTCCTTATATGTAAATACTTGTCATAATCAATCGTTGGACATAAATCACCACAAAAATTAGACCATAATATGGTATTAGGGTCACTATCCATGTTAAATTTTTACTATTTCCTCGCCTATCCTCTCAATCTCAATCTTAATAGATGAATCATTGTTCAAGAAGCATCATATTTAGGCTTACAAGCCCAAAAATCCTGTTACTTCAAGTTATATGAGTGAATATATCTAACCCACCAGGATTACTTATCTCTTAATAATCTCCATATTCTTTTAATTAGAAGAGCTCTATTACTTAGTTTCAAGGGTATCACTCTAAGTCCCTTTTCTTTTTTAGGTTGACAAACTATTTTCCAAGATACTTTAGCCATGGAAGGAGAGTTAGAATAACTTGCTTATTAGAAGTTTTTTTGTAGCCTCTCTATAGTCTTGATTAGAGAAGTAGGAAGAGCATGTAAGCTGCCTAATAGATATGTAAAGAGTTAAGACAACATTGATTAATTGAACTCTTCCTGTAAAGAACAATGCTTTATTGCGTCAATTGTTTATTCTCCACTTCCCCTTAGTGAGGGAAGGAAATCAACATAAGATGGTTTCTTGTGAGAATGAAGGATGCCCAGGTAA
>JAOTAY010000189.1:16291945-16307752 GCA_025629805.1 Erythroxylum baracoense
CAAGGATCTCATTAGTTGGTGAAGATCCAAGGTAAGTTGATTTCTAGATCTATTGGAGTTTTGAAGGGCTTTTGGTTTAAAGAGCTTGGGAATGTAGGGGTTTAAGCATTCTAGTATAAGCTCAATGCTTTTAGTTCTATAGGTTCTCAAATATGATTCTTATTGAATGAGGACTTGGTTTGTTGCAGGAAACCGAACAAGTCCAATCCAAGGTGAAGAGGAAAGACAACAGTGAACCTTTCTTTGTCAAGCATATTGGTGGGTGATGTATTTATGGTTATTGTGTGATTGGGCAAATTTTTGCCTATATATGTGTTCATGTATGTTCAATTTGCTGAAATGTGTGATGATTGAAAATACATTTTTGATTCTGTTATGCCATTGAATTATGTCATGGCATTTTGTTGAATGGAAGGATAAATAAGCATAAAATTCGAACATATGATTAAATGAATATGTGCTTTGTTTGGGTGAGAGTGGAACCATTCTGTTCGTCACGTGTACGTTGACAAGAGCCTTCTCCCGGCTGCCCGCTTGTGACATATGAGCTCCAAAAAAGGACTCATTCTGTTCATGGGGTAAACTTTGGTTTCTCCATTCTGTCTATGGAACCCTCGAGCCATTTGTTTGGCATTGCATTTGTAAATTGTCAAGTATGATGCATTTGGATGTTATGTGTTTTGCATTATTCTGTTTACTTGAAAATTTCTGAATTGTTTAGTATCTCTCTATATATATATAAGCTTGAATTTGTACTAATTGCTGATGACTATAAATATATTATCCACTGAGCTGTGTAGCTCAACCACCTTTTCTTCCCTCCTCAGGAGCAAACTAAGACGATAGTGATCCCTACAAGGAATCGAAAACTCCACATTAGTTAAAGACATTTGGACTAAGTCAGTTCTGTAATAGCTCATTTGGCATATCAACATGGAGTATCTTTTGTATTTTGGTTTAAGTGATGTGTAATTTGATTCGTAATAACTCTGAATATGTTTTAAAAATGGAAACAGTGAAATTAAATTCCTTGATATGATTCTGTTATTTTAAAGATTTGGATAATGAAATGTGTATGTGCATGTTCTGTTTGATGAATTTGCAAATTGCTGTTAGTCTTAGAATAGCACGTCAGAGTTGGGAGGATTGCATGTGAAAAACACAGATGAAAGGAATTGTCTGTGATGACTTCATAACACAGAGACAAGGAAAAATATAAAGGAGAAGTATCATCTGTGCTGACGTCAGAACACAGAGGCAAGGAGAAATAGAAAGGAGAATTATCGTCTGTGCTGACGTCAGAACACAGAGGCAAGGAGGAATAGAGAGGAGAAGTATCCTCTGTGCTGACATCAGAACACAGAGGCAAGGAGGAATAGGCAGGAGAAGTATCATCTGTGCTGACGTCAGAATACAGAGGCAAGGAGGAATAGAGAGGAGAAGTATCGTCTGTGATGACGTTAGAACACAGAGGACACATCATCACTCAGAGGATAAAGGACAGAGGATAGACCACAGACTATAGGTGGTCAACACAGAAGATAAAAGTCAACTACGTAGGATAAAACACAGAGGATAGACCATAGACGATAAGTGGTCAACACAGAAGATAAAGGTCAACTACAGAGGATAGAACACAGAGGATAGACCACAGACAATAAGTGGTCAACACAGAAGATAAAAGTCAACTACAAAGGATAGAACACAGAGGATAGATCATAGGCCAAGGATTATAAGAAGGAGTTAAGAAGTGATATTAGTTGAAAAGGATCCGTCTGTGTTACTGTTCACAAACGAATGAATTCGTCTATGTTACTGTTCATACTCTTCGTCTGTATTACTGTTTCCAGACGAATGAACTTCGTCTATGTTACTGTTCATAAACTCCTTCTGTGTTTTGCTTCTTCTATGTTTGTCTATACCTATCTTCTGTCCCCTTGTTGACCCCTCAGAAGATAGAATTGGACTAGGAGATCTTCATGGAAGTTGTAGATTTTAGAATCCTCTTTCAAACTATATAAAGAACACCTTGATCCGATCCCTCTAAAGAAAGTTATGGCAATCGGAAAATATCGTCTGTGTTACTGTTCACAGACTTCGTTTGTGGTACTGTTCACGCTATGGTCTGTGTTATTGTTAGCGCTATCGTCTATGTTACTGTTCACGCTATCGTTTGTGTTATTGTTCACGCTATCGTCTGGGTTACTATTTATAGTTATCTTCTGTCCTCTTTTTGACCCCCCCAAAAGATATAATTGGCCTTTGAGATCTTCATGAAAGTTTTAGTTCTTGAAATCCTCTTTCAAACTAGCCAAAGAAACCCTGATTTGGATGTCTACAGTAAAAGTTATGCTAACAACCCTGAAGCACGTATATGTAAAGTGTGAACTCGCCAATGTTGTTCTTTAAAGTTCTTTAGGTTGAAATGGATAAATGATAGTCGAAGAGCAGAGCTGAACTAAGAAGGAGAGTTGTTGAAGGCAAGTATAGGTGATGAATATGTGTAATAAGTATGCGACAGTGGTGGTATCGGAGAAGAGAAGATAAAACGATAATGGTTAAGGTGTTCTCTTTGGGAGATAAACTCACGTATTAAGATATGTTGCATGCGAGTTGGACTTCGGAAACAGGGTCCAACATAACATCTGCAATTGTATCCAATCTATTTAAATGTTCTCCTTAGGAGTTAATGATTATTGACATAATAAATTATGAACCCTATTCTCTACAACGATTATAGAGATTGAAAAATTAAGTATTTAATTTAGTAGTTGCTTATTTTAATCAATAAACTAATCAAATACATTAAAAATCAAACATAAAAACCATAACACGTAAAATAGAAGAACAATTCAATATCTAAATAAATAAAATGATATTCATTAAAACTCAAACATCTTACAAGGCTTCAAATTCCTTCAACTAAAAAAAAGAAACTTCGCTACTAAAGGTTATAGTTTGCTACTAATATCTATAAAAGAATAAAATAATAAAAGATAATAAAGAACAATGAAGAAGAAAGTGGTGTTTTCCTTCTCTTATTCAAATTTAACTATATATTTGAATTGTCCCACTTGTTGTTGGTTCTATCTCCTTGTTTTAATTTTTTAGCCTAAAAAAACATAATCTATAAAATGATCTCTAGATTTGGTCAAAATAAAAATCTTAAAAACTATAAATCATTTGATTGAGAAATTGAATCTTGAATCTAAAACCATTACTGAACATGCCCATATCTAATTATTAGGAATATTGTTGTTAGTACATGCCCATTTCTCTAGCTACACCTCAATTTATGACTTTTTAAAATTCCTTTTACTTAATGTTTTTTAAAGAATGCGTGAATACAAAGATAAGTAAATCCATTAGATTGAACCAAAAATTGCCCACAATGAATTAAGACAAAAAATAATAATATTTAATGGCTATATCAAATGTCTCCACACTTATCTTTTGCTCGTCCTAGAGTAAAATACAGTTAAAACACTCCATCAATCCACTTCTCATAAAATTAAAGATTATTCACACTTTTAAGATTCAAACCAATTAAGATTAAAGTAATAACACACATTATAAGGAAATTTTACAAAGAGGTATGTAAAAAGATAAACTAAGACAATCTTATTCTAAGGCATGTATAAAGTTTTGGTAAATGTTATCACTCATTCCAATAATAAGTTTGGTGCATTGCTCAAGTTTTTCTATTGCAAACTCTCTATCATATGCTTTCTTAGACACTAAATCTCCACCACTTAAAGTATACATATGCACAAATGAAAAGGACTTTATTTATGGGATATTATAGGGCTGCAATTTAAGGTGAGGAGTAATAGGTGAAAGAGGTCAAAACCATAAATATTGATAAAGCATTCAAAGTAGGGAACAATAACGAAGATTAAACCATGAAATTCAACTTACTAAAAAAATTTCAAACAAGATCTTTCTAAAAAAAGATGGAACATAAATGCCTTATTTACCTGTCGTTAATCAAAATACTTTTTTCATTTTATTTTCTTCTTTTTTCTATTTTTGAATTAAAATATAAGAATATTTATAAGGCACCAGTAACACCAAAATTTTCAATCCCATGTTTCATAAAATTTCTTATCACACCATTCAATTCCTATGCTCTACCAAAACTAAATTTACAAGTCATTTAGCTTAAATGCTTTACTCACATCTATGGTTGGGTAGGGTATTAAGTGAAGTTTAGGCTTGTAATATAGATGCAATCTAAAGAAAAGGGATTAATGACTCAAAGGGGGTGATTGGAGATACTAAATCTAGTGGGCTATTTAAGTTAAAAGATGAAAAACAGGGCTAGCCTTTTATTATTTTCAGACATGCATATATTGATGTGGTCTTGAAACAGTTCAAAGCAAGTTTTGGGATATATTCATAAAGAAGAACACTAAATATCAAAGAAAACATAGATTGAAATAGCTATATCAATCTTTTACAGCTCAAAAGCTCACATCTTAATTTAAGTCACCTCGGCTTCAGACAATGCTCTATCACTTGATTATCAATGTTTATATAACTACATGCTCCTAGCTAATTTAACCATTCAACATGTTGTTACTCTCATAATTAAATGATTGGATTCTATAACATACATATAATTCAATCAATTTTAAATGCAATTAATTGAACCATGTAGTGGACCAATACTAAACAATCCATCTAACACAATAAAATAAACCAAGATAAAATCAAGCAACTAAAACAAGAATTAAAATAAAATAAAAGTGAAAGTAAAGACATCACAAATTATAAGACATGACAAAAAAACAAAACACAATGAAACCCTCCACCACACTTAAGCTAAACATTATCCATAATGTTATATTTAAAGGACAAAAGAGAAATTACTGTGGGAACTTCCTTGAGTGTGAGGGAGAGAGAGACAAAGTGAGCACTCATAAAAGGGGATATAAGGAGTTATGAACTCCTCACCTGTGAAGAAGGCCATCAGGTTATCCTCTATATGCCTCAGTTTGTGTTCTGCCCAAATGAGCTAGAATTTCAAAGGGTATAGGAGTGGAGGAAGAAGATAAAATTTTTTCTAGATGTTGGTTGCTAGTTTGTCTTTCTTAAACTATTGCCTTATTATATTGGATAATATAAAAGGAAGGTAGAGAGGTTAGACTAAATGGAAAAAACCTAGAAGTGCTATCAAGTTGTTATGTGAAGATACCCATGTTGCCTAAACAATTCAAATTCATAGGTTCCATTTCGTAAGCATTATGCATATCAGTGTTAGATATTTCAAGAGAATTTAAACTAATTATAAGTTAAGTGATATAGGAGCCTAAGATCAAAGGTTAATTTTCTTTAAATCATATATTGAAATTGTGTGAGTAACCAATAACCTAAGTTAATTGAAATATTCTGCTCCATACATCACAAAAAATAATACTTGAGCTTAGCGAAGTTCATGCATTAGCCCTTCTACTTAAAAAAGTTAGGGTTAATTACTAAAAAAAGCCCAAACGTTTGTCAATTTTTCAATTATAGCTCAAACTTTAAAAAATAGTGATAAAATGCCCAAACTTTCAATTTTTTTTTCAATTGTAGCCCAAACTTCAAAAAGTGGCAATAAAATGCCCAAACTTTTAATTTTCTTCAATTCTATCCCAACGTTATTTTTTGTTCTCCCGATGCCCACAGCCCTTTATTTTCTGTTTATTCTTCTTATGCCTCAAACTACTCTCACATTACAGTGTACTACACTAGTAAGCTCTTCGTTTTTAGTCCATTCTCTTAATGCCCTTAGTGTGAGGATGCCGGGGCCATATGATATGAAAATCAAAGGGTGAGGGCATCAAGAGAACAAATTGAAAATGAAGGAAAAAACTAAAATTAAAACATAAAGTCATCGGGGCTACGTAATTTGATTTGGATCATTTTTAAACAATGATATCGTTTCATTAATCTTCATTTGTTGTGTTAATTTTGAATGACATGTATTAATAGTTAAGGTTTCTGAAACACGTGGCAAGCCACGTTAGCAAATTAACGAAAACACTAATGTTAGGCTAGAATTGAAAAAAATTGAAAGTTTAAGCATTTTATTGTTATTTTTGAAGTTTAAGATAGAATTAAAAAAATAAAAGTTTGATCATTTTATTACTACTTTTTAAAGTTCGAGCTATAATTGAAAATTTGACTAAAGTTTGGGTTTTTTAGGTAGTGAACCCAAAAAATTATAAGCAAAGGATTACTGTTAATATGTAAGTACGTGTTTCTTAAGGTAAGAACTTTTTTAAGCACTAAGGCCATATGGAACAAAATCAATACACCATTCATGCTATAAATTAGCAGGATTAAAATCAAAAGTGTAATCACATTTTGAACTCACGATTGGCTCTTTTTTAGCATCAACTTTCTTTTACAAATCCTATAGCAATATTAAATTAATCAATTGACAAAGAAAATTCTCTATCCTAAATCAAACTATCACCTTAGCTAACATATTAAGTTTAGAATCATTATTAAATTGAAAACTAATGTAAAATTCATGAGTGAGTTAATAAAATCATGAAATCTCACCTCATAAAATTCTGCCACCCCATTCGATCAATCAATATGTCAAATTTCTCTCAAATTTTTAGGTCCTTTAGATTCTGAATATGAATATACTTTCATACATCAATTTTTTGTTAACACAATTCTTTTTACCTATTCTTGTAATACACATCAATAAAAGTGTTGAATCCTCCAATCTTAAACTTCAATTTGCTAGTTAACTCCATTGTTTTCCCTTTTTGGGTCTGGGATTATGGAGATGGGCCTCCTTATCATTGTTCTAGTAGTGGTGAGTGAGCTAGAGAATGAGGTGTTGTTAGGAGCACCAAAAGATAGGTTTTAGTGGTACTTGCTATGATGGTGAAAGAGATGGCAAGTGTGACTCTAACGATGGTAGAGCTCGTAGTGGTTCTTAATGGGTCGATGGAATCAACCATCTAACTTTTGATTTAGATATTCTTATGGTTAGGTCACAGTGAGAAGAATGGATGAAGCTAGAGAGGGAAAAGTGGCCAAGGAATTGTAGGTGATGAGGGAAATACGATGCACTAGGTAATGGCGAGAAGTATTTTTTAAAAAAAGTTGATAAGTATATTGATTCTATAACGTGAGTACATTATAGCTAAGGGCAGAAATGTAATTCCATACAGCCAATTAAAGATAATGCATAATCATGTGTACGATCAAAAATTAAAGCTTATTTAAAGTAATATCCTAGTTTTATTATTGTACTGTGTAATGTGATGTACATACATTTTATAGAATATACTCTATTTATGATATATTCAAGTGATTTAAGGGTTTCAATGTATTATTGAGGTTATAACCGAGATCAAGGATAGATAGGTACTAGTTCTGGACTCGATCTAAAATTTCTTGAAAATTTTCTAAAAACTCCAAAAAGCTACAGAATGACTCCGAATGAATTTTAAAACCTCAAAATGTACTTTGAGGATTTAGGTGACATTTTTTAATGAAATTCAAACAATTTCAGTGAATAGTGTTTTCAAATGAATAGTGAATTTGGGTGAATAATATTTCTATTTGAATAGTGATTTTAGGGACCCAACATTGAAAATTTTAAAAAAACCCAGTATTAGAGTCTAATGATACTGAAATGGATCAAAGATAAGCCTGATCGAATGAAGTTCAGGAGTTTCAAAAATTTAGGGTTAAAATGCCCTTTTTGAAAAATAATAGGTATTGAGGATTTTAAACCCATTCGAATATTTTTTTAAGTATCCAATCAATAAGTAGTGACCCTAATTAGAGTATTTCATGCTCAATTTGATGATAAGATAGTTGTCGAACAGTTTCGCGATTTAATTCAGTTGGTTAATGAATTAAATGCATTAAAGGGCAATTCGATCTTTTATACTCATTAAGGGCAATTTGATATTTTTACATGATATTTGTAGATTAATGAGTCATTAAATATGACCAATGAGAAAATGACATGTGTGATGAGTCATTAGAGATGAACAATGAGAAAGTGACATGTGCAAAGCATTAAAGGAGTACAAAAAGCAAACTTAAGACAAATTGCTTCATTCTTTTCAAATAATCATGAGAGTGAATGGAGAACGTCATTAGAGAGCCCAAAAATCAAAAGAAGAGAAGAGAGAAGCAAGAAGAAACATCGACCATTGTTGGAGAAAGGAGGGAAGAGAGAGAAAAAAGAAAAGAAAAGAAAAATAAGAAGAGGAGCATCGGCTATGACATGAAAAAGTGTTCCAAAGAGTTTTTCATGCGCTTCTACCTCCAATCAAGCATACAACGTGATCCCACAGCCATCCAAGTGAAGAGGAAGAAAAAAATGGGTTAGTAAGTTTACTAATTTTGTTGGAAAATTGGATTTGAGGTGTGATTTATACCCTTTTGATGAGATATCAAGGTTTCATTCCATTGGAAGTGATTAGGAGAAGAAAAATCAAGAAAATTAACATGTGGAACTTTGTTCAAAGGTGAGATCTATTGCCTATAGTGTTTTGTTTTTCCATTTGATGATTTAAGATTAATGAATGGCATTAGGAAGTTAGTTTAATGATGAAAGAATGAAAGAAAAACCATAGAAATGATTAGATGAGTTTTCGGCCAAGTTCAGGGTTTTTAATATGTTATGATCCAAAATTCCATTTTGGTGTTTTATGATGTTCATAGCATGATTTTGATGCTAATGAAGTAAAGAAATGTAATACCACATGTTAGGGGTTAGAAAATTTAGGAATTTCCAGTACATCATATGCTTTGCATAATTGAGTATTCACTGATATGTACATATGAATTTTTTTCATATACAAATAATTGTACTTGCATTCATGACATTTTCTGGGTATAGTTGATTTATAAATGTGATTAAAATGTAAGTTGTAAGTTATTTGCGTTAAAAATTTATTTGGAGACCATTAACTTTATTTCGAAACTTTTGGTGAATTTGGGGTATTTTGGATTTTGAGGTAGGAAAATTGTCTAGTGACAAGTTAAGTAGTACATAAAAATTAGTATGATTAAGCCAACGAATTATTGACATTTGGCATCATTCATTCTGTGACAAATGGGCTGACATATTGGAGACATGTGGCAACTCGCGTGAAAGGAAAATGGGAGTCATGCATGGAGCTATGTGTCAATATAATAACAACACACATATATTGGAAGGCAAATTACTGTAGGTCATTGTTTGTCTTTCGGATTGTTTGATCTTCACCGAACATCACTAAACCCTCATCACCAAAATACTGGTGTTATCCTTTGCATGCAAACTTTTCAACCCAGCTAGTGTTTATGTCTGCCCTCTTATTATTTTCCTCCCCCATCCACTGAAACCATGCTCCTCATTCTCACTGCTAGAATTTCCTGAAACAAGTAAGTTATGTTTTAAGTTGTTATGGATATTGTAAATGCTTTGATGATGTATTAGTGTTGGAAATAAACACATGCATGAGTTATGAAAGATGTGTAGTTGGATAGAAAGATGAGTTGATCTATTGTATAGTAATTATGCATGAAAAACCATATGTGAGTTTTAATTTTTGTGTTTCGGTTGAATCTTGCATTTTGAGTTGTTTTAGAGTAAGGTGAGTTGGAATAGGAGTGGAAATGTAGAAAATATAAGTTAGAAATGGAGTAGAATGGATAAATCAGTAGGAAGAAGATTGAAGAAGTTTGCAGCTTCGGTGATGAAGGAAGAAACTTGTATTTTTAGAGAGAGAAAGTTGAAAATGGTTTCACGTGCATGCATCGATTTTTAGTGTTTGATATAAACTTGATTTTGAGTTGTGTTAAGAATGAGCTAATATAGAAGTGAATAAGAGGGATAAATGTAAGGGCATAAGTTTGTGACAAGGAATTTAGTAGAAGGTAGGAAGAAGATGGAGTAGAGTTTTTGCAAAAACATGCAGAATTACGTGCAAAAATCATGATTCTATAGTAGAAGGTGGTAGTGCAAAAATCAAACTTTCTAATACTAAACAGTTCTGACTCTTTTTGTTATAACTTTGCCATCCTATCTTCAAATGACTTGAAACTTAAATCAATAGACTCCTAAGACATTGTTCTTTCTTTTCATAAAAACTTAGAGCCATCTGAATTGATTAGAAAAAGATTGATTGACTCAAATTGAGGGTATGTACTAGAATATTATGAACTGGAGGTTTTCAAGAACATGCTTCGATATTTTAATTATAGCTTGAACAGTAGATTTCTAAATGGATTGATTCTTGATTCAGATTAAACTGGAGACATATGTATACAAATTTCTTAAAGAAGTAGAATTTTAATTCCATCTCTAAGATTTTCAAAATTGGCATGAAATTGTGACTTAGCTTAGGCTGTAGCACTACAAGGGACAGAAATCATATCCTATGGTTATTGAATAAACTGTATTGATATAGGTTGGATTAGATTGAGGTTTCTTCACCAAAGTTGTAGCTTATTCTCTTAGCTTTAAATTGGTATAAAGTTTTTAATTTTTGGATATTGGAATTGAGAGTTATGAGGTGTACAACTTGGAGGCATGATCATGCATTAGCCAAAATTTCAATGTACACAGTCTGTGGTAGTTTCAGTATAAATCATTGAATACTAAACCAAATTGGATGAACTTAGTATCACTGGAAACCTAAGACAAAGAGAAAAAACTTTCTAGAAGGAAGTATTACCAAATTACCTCACCTTCCTGATGAGAATAATTGAGCAAAGTGGACCCGAAGGTGGATTGTAAAATAAATATGGATTGAGGGATTGAGTATGATTTCACATGATCGATCATGTGATAAGATTTAGGATAAGAAACCTAATTTTTGACATGAACATGCATCATATATATTCAATATATATGAATTTGCATAACTGAATTCATAATTATGCACAATAACGATATGCATTTTTATTAAATGTTTTAGAGGAACCCATAAAGCGACCGATTCTAGATATTGCCAAGACATCAAGGCAATAAGTAATAAGGGAGATTTAGTAAGTAATTTAGACAGTAAATTTTATGAGTAACCTAAGATGGTCTCACCTTGATTTGTTTTTTTTTATTGAATTGAATCTGATATTGATGACTTATTCCTGACATGAAGGTCCGAGGTATTGATTGATGAATGTGATATTGAAGTGCTACTTGCTTTGTATGAAATGTCTAAAATGACTTTGTTTTGTTTTAAAACTGCTAAGTCCTAGTTTTGGGTAAATCGGCATGCCTAGAGGGGTCTGCAACTGCTTCTGTGACACTTCGGTGTCTTTTGTTATTGACACTTTGGTGTCTTCTGATATTGACACTTAGGTGTCGAGACTTCAGTCTCTTCTGAGACACTTCGGTGTCGAGACTTCGGTCTCTTCTATATAAGTCCTGTTACTCGCTTCTGTAAATGGATTTAGGAGTCTTATGATTTTGTACTCTGATATTAGTTTGATTTTGGCATAAGCTAAAATGTATTCTGTTTCTCAAGGGTTTATACCCTCTTGTGTTGAACAATTATGTTATTTATAAAAACTTTGTTTTGTTCTGAATTTCTATATCTATTGTTGGCTTATAGTTTAGTTATTACTCACTAAGCTATATGCTTAGCACGGTGGATTTGCCCTGTGTAGGTTCTGAAAGAGGGACGTAGGAACTGGGACAAGACAACCGCGATGGCCAAAGGAGTCTGATTTTTGTTTTGTTCACATGTATTTTGAGATTGTTGTTAGACTTGTATCTGATGTCAATAACTCATAAATTTTTATTTTGATGGGTTGTAATAACCTTAATTCAGTCTGCTTTCGGAAATTTTGACATGCTATGTATGTTTGTTGAGATTCTGATAATGTATGTGTAAAGTCTTTTGTATGTTTCGAAATGCTTCGTGTTTAGTGTGTTCTGTGTGTATGTGGCACTTGCAATAGGGGGTATTAGGGTGTTAAAGACACTCATTGTTTTTGAACTTCTTCTTTAACCGCAAAGTATTTGATTTCTATATGTTTAGCACCCTTTGAATACTTGTCGTTTTTCAAAAAGAAGACTGCTACAGAACTATCATAATAAATTTTTAGTGGCTTGGCAATACTATCGACAATTCCAAGTCTTAAAATAAAGTTTTGCAGCCATAAACCATGAACCGTGGCTTCAAAGCATGCCACAAACTCAACTTACATAGTGGATGCAGCAATGACGGACCGCTTCGCACTCTTCCATAAGATTACTCCCCCAACTAGAAGAAACAGATAGCCAAATGTCGATTTTCTCATGTCAACACATCTAACATAGTCTGAATCTGAATATCCAATCACTTCAAGATGATCAGATCTTCTATAAGTGAGAATACGATCTTTTGTTCCTTGTAAGTATGTTAAAACTTTCTTTTCAGCTTTCCAATGTTCCAATCCAGGATTACTCTGGTATCTGCCTAGCATTCTGACAATAAAACTGATGTCTGGCCTAGTACAGGTTTGAGCATACATTAAACTCACAACAATAGATGAATAAGGAATTCTTTCCATTTTTGTACTTTCTAATTCATTCTTTGGGCATTGCTTAAGACTAAATTTGTCTCCTTTTTGAATTGGAACAACACTTGCAAAGTATTTGTCCATATTGAATATCTCTAAAATCTTTTTGATATATGCTTTCTGAGACAACCTTAACATTCCTTGTGATCGATTACAGAATATTTCAATTCCTATCATATAAGATGCCTCGCTCATATCTTTCATTTCGAAATTTTTAGAGAGAAACATCTTAGTCTCATGTAACAATCCAAGATCATTAGCAGCAAGTAAGATATCATCAACATATAGGACTAGAAATATGAATTTGCTTCCACTGATCTTCAGATATATACATCGATCAACAATGTTTTCTTTAAAACTAAAAGAAGTAATAGTATCATTAAATTTGAGATATCATTGTCAGAAGGCTTGCTTAAGTCCATATATTGATTTCTTAAGTTTACACACATCGTTTTGTTTTCCTTTAACTAAAAATCCTCAGGTTCATCCATATAGATTTCTTCCTCTAAATTTCCATTCAAAGGTAGTTTTCATATCCATCTGATGAAGCTCTAAATCATAATGAGCTACCATTGCTATAATAATTCTAAATGAATCCTTTTTAGAAATAGGAGAAAACGTCTCATTATAATCAACGTCATCATTTTGAGTATAACCTTTGGTGACAAGTCTAGCTTTATATCTCTCAATATTACCATTAGAGTCACATTTAGTCTTAAAGACCCATTTACATCTGACTCTTTTATAACCTTCTGGTAATTCAACAAGATCCCAAACTTGATTATCATCCGTAGCTTTTAACTCTTTCGGATGATTATGTGGTTTATTTACAAGAATTAGAAGGTATTTAGGTATTGATAATGATCCAGTTTCCTTTTCACAAGTCACTGAAAGTGAAAATTCTAACCATTTATTAGAATTTTCACTTTCAATGGCTTGTGAAAACGAAACTGGATCAATATCAATACCTAAATCACCTTCTACTTCTTGTAAATAAACCACATAATCATCTAAAATTGTCGATATATTTTGTCTTTGAGATCTTCTTAATGCAACTTCATGTGGCTCATTTACAAAAAGTTCATTAACGGTGACTTCATTATTTGGAGCTTGATCATGCTTTAAAATTTTTAAAAACTTTAGGAACAAACACTTGAGAAGAAGTTATAGATAAGAAAACTTTTGCTTTAACTTCTTGAATATTCACTTTCCATGACTCTGAACTCCCACTAATTTCTCCATTTTTGATAAATCTAGCATTTTCAATTTCAATAATTCTTGTACTATGATTAGCATAATAAAATATATACCCTTTAGATTTTTCTGGATAACCAATGAAAAAACCACTGGTTGTTCTTGAATCTAATTTCCTTTCAGGTGGATTGTATATTCGTACTTCTGCCGGGCAACTCCAAATCTGTAGGTGTCTTAAACTAGGTTTCCTTCTTGTCCACAGTTCAAAATGTGTCTTCAGAATTGCTTTACTAGGAACCCTATTTAATAGATAAATGGCAGTTTTTAATGCATACATCCACAATAATGATGGTAGAAAACAATGACTCATCATACTCCTAACCATATCCATTAAGGTACGATTGCGCCTTTCTGCTACACCATTTTGTTGTGGTGTACCTGACATTGTGTATTGAGCACATATACCATTCTTTTCAAGAAATTTAACAAATGGGCCAGGGCATTGTCCACTTTCATTATATCTTCTATAATATTCACCACCTCTATCAGATCGAACAATTTTCACTTTTCTATCTAATTGCCTTTCTACCTCGTTGATAAATACTTCTAAAGCATTTACTGACTGTGATTTTTCATGAAGCAAATAAATATATCCATAACATGAAAAATCATCAATAAAAGTGATGAAAAAATTTTCTCCACTAAATAATGGAACATCAAAAGGCCCATATATATTAGTGTGTATAATTTTAAAGAGTTGTGCACTTCTTGTGGCTTCTTTCTTAATTGTGTGTTTTGTATTTTTCCCTTCATACAATTCACACAAATTCCAAGATCAGTAAAATCTAATTCTGGAAGAATTTCATTCTTTACTAATCTGGTCATTTTATCTTTCGATATATGACCCAAACATTTATGCCACAAGTAAGCTGAAGTTTCATTTATAAAACTTCTTTTAGTACCAACATTATGATGCAAAGTCAACAAGGTTTCAATAAAAAGGTTATCAAGCTTTAATTTGTACAAACCATCATAGAGTATACCAGAACCAATAAGGCAATTATGTTTGAACAAACTAAAACATCCATTGCCAAATTTGAAGGAATATTATGAAGTTTTGACAAAGAAGCTAAGTTTCGAGAAATTGTAGGAACATAAAGGGTTTCGAAAAGATCTAAATGATGTCCTGTGTCTAAAATCAAATGTTAAGTTCCAATGGCTTCAACTGTAGCTTTCACTCGATTTCCCATGAAGACAAATCTTTCACTTAGGTTTATGGTTTAGATCATAAGGAATCCCTACATCGTATTAGTAACATAAATGGTACATCTAGAATCAATCCACCAAGTATTATAAGGAACTTCTGCTAAATTAGATTCGAAACATATGAAAGCACTAGGCTTACCTTTCCTTTTGAACCATGCCTTACGTTTCAGACAGTCCTTCTAATAGTTTCCAGTTTTCTTATAGAAATGACATCTATCGTTCCTTGGTTCCTTCTTGGAGATTTTAGTTGATGCATTATCCTTATGTAATACATCCTTTCCCTTTCTTTTCTCCTTTTTGAACTTCTTTCTAGCTCCTTGATTACCCACGAGATTAATTGAGTGAATTCCTTGTTTCTTAAGCTTGCTTCCTTTTGAATAAGCATACTTTGTAGTTCATTCACATTTCATTTGTCTTTAATAGTATTGTAACTCATTTGGAATGGACCATATTCAGGAGGTAAGGAATTAATAATAAATTGCATAAGGAAACTTTCACTCACTTCCATTCACATGGATCTTAATTTTGCTGCTATATTTATCATTTCAATAACATGCTCATGCATAGTACGAGAACTATCGAACTTTATGGTGGTCAACATACCTATTAAGGTTCCAGCAAGAGACTTATTAGTAGAATCAGACTAAGAAATATCTTCAACAAGCTTAAGATACTCCTTAGCATTGTCAGTTTGGGGAATTGTAGCCTTAATGTTGCTAGCCACAGACATTGGCATAAACATTAAACTTAGTCTATTTGATCTTTCCCAACGTTCATGAAAAGATCGTTCTTCAGCACTGCTATTATCAGTAAGTGCAACGGGCTTAT
>JAOTAY010000189.1:16322348-16335826 GCA_025629805.1 Erythroxylum baracoense
ATTTTGATTAAAGGATACTTCAAAACCAGAATCACATAATTGACTTATACTGATTAGATTATGCTTTAAACCATCAACTAGCAGAACATTATCAATAGACGAAAAGAAATCTTTACCAATTTTCCCGATCCCAAATATTTTGTCCTGCTAGTTCTCTCTAAAAGTTACTAATCCTCCTTACTTATATTGGAGGTCTAGGAACATAGACCTTCTACCCGTCATGTGTCGTGAGCAGCCACTATCTAAGTACCATTGATGATGGTTGCTTCTTCCAAGTAAAGAGATCTGCAGTATATATTATACCCTTCTTAGGTACCCATATTTTCTTGGGTCAATTGGGGTTAGTCTTATAGTTATTCTTAGAATAATAATAAGAATACTGTTTCTTTGTCTTTCTATTAGGACCAAAATTCCTATTACAAAGAACATTTCTATTATGAATTGTAATTCTACTAGAAAATCCTAATCCACTTTTATCATCTGGATGTCTATAGCTTCCAATCATATCATTCATCCTTTTTATACTCTCTGTAAATTTTAATAAATCTGCTAAAAGAATATTAATCCTTTGTTTTAACTGATTAATCTCCTTAGATCTATCTATAGTTACTTTCTTTTTCATATTGTCTACTTGTTTCTTAAGGAAGACGTTTTCTTCTTCTAAGATTTTTGTGTTCTTGGAATTTTCAACAAATTTCTTTTTCAACAATCTATATTGTTTTAGAATAGCATGTGAATCTTTTAACAATTCTAAATAGGCAGGCTGAAGATCATTAAAGTTAGAGATTATCTCATCATTGCTTTCACCTTCAGCTACCAAGTATATGTTTGCTTGTTCTGATGATTCTGAGTTGGATTTAGATTCAGACGAATCCAGATCTTCCTATGTTGCCATCATGCCTTTTTGTTTCCTTGACTCTTTTTTTGTTTTCTTTTGAGCAAGGGGCATTTAGACTTGTAATGTCCTGGTTTATTACTCATAGCAGACGATAGAGCTTTTATCATTCTTCGAATCATCTTTGCTAATCTTTTTTAAAGAAGAGTCTTTATTTCCCTTTGATTTCTTTTTTCACGTCCTTCTAATTTTTTTTAAATGAAAGATAGTTCGTCTTCGTCTTCACTTAAATCTTGATCACATTCACTGGCATCATCATTCTTGATTTCTTCAATCTTTAATGCTTTTGAAGACATGCTTCTATTTTTCTGCATTTTCTGATTCTTTTGACCAGCCTTCAATGTAATAGATTTGTCCCTTCTGGGTTTATCTTCTACATCAAGCTCTACTTCATGGATTTTCAATGAACTAAGTAATTCATCTAGCTTTAGCTTGCTTAAATCCTTGGCCTCTTGTACTACTGTTACTATGGGTCTCCATCTTTTTGGAAGACTTCTGCGAATCTTTATGACATGATCTTGACTATCGTAGATTCTCCTTAGAGCTTTGAATCCATTAATGATTGTTTGGAATCGTCCAAACATTTGATTAATAAACTCATCATCTTTCATCTTGAACAGCTCATACTAATGAACAAGAATACCAATTTTGGATTCTTTCACCTAGTTTGTGCCTTCATATGTAATGGCTAATGTATCCCACATTTCCTTTGCAGATTCGCGTCCATGAACCTTATCATATTCACTTCTAGTTAGAGCACAACTTAAAAAGAACTTGTTTGAATTTAATTGAACACGAGCTTTTTGATCAGCTGACCATTGGTCATGAGAGATGGTTTTCCCTTCGTAGTCTGTCAGATTATATGGACCACTTTTAATAATATCCTAAAGATCAATGTGTGTGGATTTTATGAAGAGCCTCATTCTGTCCTTCCAATAATGATAGTCTTTACCATTGAATGTGGCAGGTTTTGTGACTGAGGCACCTTCAGCTATAAAAACATGTGATTTAGCCATAGATCCTTGTCCTCATTTTGTAATAATGTTTCTTGAAAACTTCACTCTGATACCAACTGAAGTAAATCACTTGTTATTATAGAAATCACATATAATATGTAAAATACACAAGAAGGGGGGTTAAATGCTAAATCGTCTAAGATAGTAATCTTTAAAAAACTTCTTGATTTTTTTGAAAGATTCAGACGATTACAAAACAATGCACTTATTTTGTTTGAGTAATGCAACAACGAAAATTGTATCTATTCTTCTAACAACAAGAAATTAAAGAGATAAGGGTTAAAGAATATGACATCGCGATTTATACTGGTTCACCCTTAACTTTTGGGCTACGTCCAGTCCTCAGAATTTATCTAAGATTTCAACCTTTGGGCTACGTCCAATCCTCAGAGTTTATCTAAGATTTCACTATCTCTTGCAACTTTACAAGTACTATTTCTCACTTCCAGAGCCTCTTCAAGTCTCTTTCAAAAAGTATTCTTTATCTGCTATCTTAGCCTCTTCAAGCTCTAGGCTTCCCTTTCACTTGAAAAGATATTATTTGAGTTTTCTAAACTCACGTTACAGGTGTTCTTGATCTCTCTTCTTCCTTCTTTTCACTCAAGATATTTTTACAGTATACTCACTTGATCACAGAATTATCTCGTGTGAGTAGAGAGTTGAGAGTTGAAAATTCAAAGTTGTTCATTTTGTCTATGACTACAACTGATATTTATAGTTTAATTCTCCAACGGTCTTCTTGTAGAATCTTCAGAGATCAGTTATTAGTTGAGTCCTGTAACCAACTCCAACTAACTAACTAACCGACTTTGTAGATTATTCTTCAATTATATCGTCTTGATTTGATTTGTATGCTTCGTCTTATGTCTTCGCTTCATCTTATGACTTCGCTTTAGACATATGACTTTGTCTTAGTCATGTGACTTCGTCTGGTCTTGAATATCATCTTGATTTGATGATTTATGCTATTTATATTTATCTGTGCACTTAACAAACTCATCAAAACAGTTCACACACTTCTTTTATTATTATTATTTGATTTTCATCAAAATCAATAGAAGAAGTGATGTCTTATTGACTTAACAGAAGATATGGTTAAGTTTATTACAACTAAAACTTTTCAATTTCAACAGGGTATATAGCAATTTAAGTAGGAGATTATATCTAAATTTTAGGAGTTGAATTCTACCATTCATAATTTTGAGAACTAGGTGAGCGCTAAATAGCAATGGCGGTAAACCATCTAGAAGCCCAAAGAGGAGGAAAACTACCGTCACAACTTGAGACAAATATGAATAATGTTAGTGCAATCACCTTGAAGAGTGTTAGGAAGATTGAGGACCCTGAAAGAATTACTTAAAGGATGTGTGATGAAGAAGACATTGAGAAGGAACTCGAAAAAGAAAGGGTCATCAAGCTCAAAGGTAAATGTTGAATTCCTAATTGTTGTAAAGACTAATCTTCCACCTTTTCCTAGAAAGTTAGCAAAGTCAAATAAGGAGGATAAAGATAAAGAGATCTGGGAGACCTTTCGGAAGGTTGAGGTGAATATTCCACTATTAGATGCGATCAAGCAAGTGTCGAGGTATGCGAAATTCATCAAAAAATTATGATGAACAAGTGAAAGTTAAGAGGTAATGAAATGATTAGGATGAGTGAAACTATTTATACAGTTTTTAAATAGAAAATGCCTCCTAATTGTAAAGACCCAAGCATGTTTACTATTCATTGCAAAATTGGTAACATTGAGATCAAACAGGGCATGTTAGATTTAGAAGCATCGATTAATGTTGTGCCTCGTTCCATGTATGATTCTTTAAATTTAGGGTAACTAAAAGAAACTAATGTTACCATACAATTGGTGAACTAATATTTCCTGCTGACTTTTATATGATTGACATGAACGATAAAACTTCCCATAACCCAATACCTATCTTAATAAGGAGGTCATTTCTTAACACAACCCAAACTAAGACATTATTATAATTTTCAAATGCACCTATCAAATGTTTGACTTTATTCCATACCGCTTTAGAATACTGCAGCTACATAAAAGGTGATCCGTACACTTTGGTAGTAATTGATATAGAGGACATAGAGGATCTGAAATATCATGGAACCTTTCTTTTGTTTTCGATCTTCTAATGGCTAGAAGCTAACATATAAAGTAAGCTTTTGGGATTTTAGATTTCACTCATACCAATTTATGCCATCTAACAGTGGAAACATGAATTCTTAGGCACCGGAGGGTCGAGGGACTGGAAAATCTTCCAATTTTGTCCTTAATCTATTTGGTTTCATCCTCGACTTAGTTCCTAGGATTATAACTAGGGAGCGTTAAAGCTAAGAGGGAGGGCCCTCTGAAGTTATAGTTTAAGTCATTTTCAAGAATAATGGAACTGACACTGACTTGAATAAGAAGTCTAACATGGAGGATCAAAAGTTCAGCTCTATTGTAAAGGGGGCTTAGGGTGGTCTAATTATCAAATTATATGTAAGTATCCTCACCACTACTGATTTTAATTTGAATTAGAAGGTAGATTAGGTTCCTTAGACTTAGAATTTGTATCATACTCCAAGAACCGTCTTTAGTAATGCTTAGTTTCCAAAAGTTAGTGTTTTTGAAATAACACTCATTGTCTTATTTGCATCAGAGTGACTTCTTATCTATTAGAATTTTCCATATTCTTTTAATAACATTCTACATCACCTATATAGAGGTCAATCCAGGCCCTCTTTCTCTCTTTGGTAGGCATATAGAGTATCCCGTTTAACCTTGGTTTTTTTGGGAAGTGATGCTTGTACCAAACTAGAGGAAGTTCTTAATACACTTATCTATTTCCTTAGTCAATTTCCTAGGCATGTATAAATGGGCTAACAAATGCAACATTAGATTGTTGAGTATTGAGGAGACAAGTTGGAGTCTTCCAACTAAAGCTAAGAACCTATGTTGCCATCCATTTATTTTTTTCCTTTGAATTTATTTATAAAAGGGGCACAGTTTGCAAATTTAAGCTTTTTTGTAATGATTGGGACTCTTAAATAGAGGGGGATTTGTAGCCACTCCAATAATATTGCTTAATAAATTGGTATTAGGAACATTTTTTAAATCATAAAAATAACTTTTAATATTATTGATCCTTAGCCCATCCATGTTGGAGAAAATTCTAACTTTGTGTATTATTACCTTGAGTGAGTAGGGGTTTGCTCCATAAAAAAGTATGATATCATCTACAAAAGCTAAACGAGTGATTCTCAAGGCCTCATTATTATGATGGAATTTAAATCTCCCATCTTGGGCACTAAAGTGATTGATCATCCTTAAGAGGACTTCTATCACTAGAGTGAATAGATAGAGGGGTAGGGAATTCCCTTGTCTAATTCCTCTAACACTTTTGAATATTTTAGTAGGAACTCCATCTAGAATGATACTGAATGAGGGTGTAGTAAACAAGCAAAAATCCATTCAATGAAGACATTTAGGTAATCAAAAGCTCTTAGACATATATGGATGAAATTCCAACTGACTTTATCAAAAGCTTTAAAAAAAATCAACTTTTAGAGCATAACTTTTGATAGGTTTTCCATTGGTGTACTCCTTCGTAATCTCCTAAACCAGAAGTATGTTGTCACTTATTGTTCTCTCCAATATAAATGCCCCTTGATAAGGACTTATAAGCTTCTCTAAAGTCACCTTGAGCCTGTTAGTTAGGAGTTTGGCAATCAATTTATATCTAGTATTACATCATAAAATAGGTCTGAAATCATTTAAGGATATCGGATTCTTTGGTATTGAGGTTTTTTACGTGATCTATTTTGATTTCACTTGTAACTTTATAAATTCATATTTTATATATTATTTAGTAAAAAAGTGTATAAATAAATCATGGCAAACATAAGTTAATCAAATTTATCCTCTCTTTCATGAAAAAAAGTTTAATTGCAATTTTTAATTATTTTAATTATAATCATCTCTATCTACTTTTATAAAAGAAAAGAAAATAATCATCAATTTAATAAATTTAAAAATTAATTTGGATGCACTGGGATTAATTTCAAACAACCTTTACTTATAGTTAATATGTTCTTTAATCATATAATTGAGATGTGAATCTCCAATTTAAAATAACTCGAGACCTATTTCTTTATTAATATGAGTTTGTGTATGGGAGTGTATGTCCTTATCCCAAGTCAATTATGATATAATATTCAATCATTTGGTTCTTAATCTATAGTTTTGGCTTACTTCTTATTGATTTCCCTAACCCAATACAATTATACAAAATGATGTGTAAAAACCAATTTCTTAGTCAAAAGCAAATGTAAAAGGAAGAGTTGAATGGGAAGGGATGACGAATGAAAAGTTAAGAAGTAGAATTGAATAGATTAAATATTAAGCGATTTAAGTGCTTCTATATGAAAAATATCATTTGTAGATATCCGTGGGTTTCTTCTAGCTCAATCATTATTTAAATTATATCTTTTAAAAAATAAACTATCTTACCTGTGTTTAAGATAGGACAAACTTCATCATATTTGCATTAATTTTGTTTTAAAGATGTATAATATTGCATACTTGATCAGGTTGTCGAAGCCTTCAAAATATTTCGATTCTCCTACTTTTTGTAGTAGTTGTGAATTAAACTAGGTCAAATCCCAAGAGAATTAAGCAGTATTTTCTTAACTTCGATTAATAAAATAAAAGGGGCATTTTTGACTAAGTAACTAATTAAATAAAATTAATAAGAAATCAAATTAAATCAACTGAATATAAATGGGAGAAATTCAAGATTACTAAACTTTGATTCAAGGGAAATATCTCATTTAATTGTAACTTTGATCATTGTTTTAAAAAGAATATTTGTTACAATTCAAGTAGTTAGTCTGAAACATATTAAGACAGTCATAATAAGTCTCAAAATTTCCTAAATTAATTGGTTCAAACCTAGCATCTAAACCAAAACTTACTAACCATTAACTGAATGTGATAACATTCCGTATCAAATAAATGATAGCAATAAGCTTAGTGAGAAAAATAAACCCTAAATTAAATAATCGAGAAGATTGCAAGTATTTAAATTAGTTTTCTTGTTTATCATAAGTTAAATATATAAATTCATGACAACTTATTTGCTACTTGTATCAATTTCATGACAATTATAGATCATTGTATTCATGGATAGCGATAGAATAATCAACATTAAATTAATTTATCATATCAATCAATATTAATTATTCATGAAATATAAGAACTCAAGACAAGAAATACTTGAATTAAAACATAAATAAAATTGAGAACAAAACCTTACAAGGTTACAAGTAGAGTCTCGAATCTCCTTGAGTAATAATAATTGAGATTAGTCACACATAACTTGATTTTCAACACTAAAAATAGAAGAAAGATGAATTTTTGAGAGAAAATTAAGCAGAGAACAATTCATCGATTCTTGAGAGGTAGAGAATGTCTCTTTTATAGTGCTTTTTACTTTACACTTAATCTTATCCTATCTTATAAAAATGCCTATCTATTTAAAAACTCTTTAAGTAAATCTAGTGTTTGTCTTTATCTCTCCTTACCCCATCTTTTTCATTTCATCCAAAAGTCATGATTATCATTAGTAATGTCCTTGATGCAATCACCACTTTTCATCTCTCTATATAAAACAAACATTAATTTTTTTATTTAAGCATTAGAATATACCCAAAATAAGGAGATAATATTAATTAATATACTAAGATAATATCTTATGTACTTGTATTGGTCTGAACTGTTTATTTTTTGTTTGTTTGGTTTGTTCTTGTGTTTGTTTTTGTTGCTTGTGTGTGTTTGTTTGTGTTGGTTTGTTTGTTGTTATTTGTTTTTACTCTTACCTTAGCCGGGGTCTATCAAAAAACAGTCTTTGTATTTTTCCATCAGAGATGCGGGCATGACTGTATACATTTTATCATCTCCATGCCCTACTTAGAAAGAAATTTAGGTAAGTTTGGTTTGATTTGGTTTATATCAAGATAATATCTTATTAATACCGTTATTTATAGATTGTTGAAGAATGTTAATAAAAAATAGAAAATGTTGCCACTTGAAATTTACTTTGGAAAAGCGATATTAACATATATACTGGCAGACAGCCAATAAGTTGAAGCTTTTAAGAATTAGATCGACGGAACAAAAGGGTATGAAAACAAATATCTAGATTAAAATATCCACTCTAACAACTTTGGTGGGTACGACATGGTAATGCTTTTGTGATGATGATTGAGATTGACACTATCACTCACACCACCCCCTAGCCTTATCCGATAAGTTAGCAAGTGGTCGTTCCCTAGATTATCGACATCTACATAAAAACTCAAAATTTTATAATAATCAATATTTTAAAAATAAAATATAAAATTTAAATTTTAAACATTTAATCGCTTGTTCCTTAAAAACAGTGTATAATAAATAAAAATTATAAAAACCTAATTAAACTAAAATATTTATTAAATATTGATATCTTACTGATATATAATTAATTTTTATATTAAGATTTTTAAGGCCATTATAATTTTGGATAAATACAAGCAATCAAACGTTACGAATAGTAAAGAATAAAGACTAATCTTATTTATTAAAAGTTATGTTTATTTTTTAATCATTTATAATTATTAACAAATTTCCAAACTCAATTGTAATATTGATTACCAGCCCGGTTCCTGGAATGGAAGGCTACGGCGGCGCCCCCGGGATTTTCGCTTTTGGCCAAGTCAACCTCTACTGCCACGCTGCCAAATCATCATCTCGATAGCACTCTTATCCACAAACCTATTCATTCCTTTACCCAAATACCCCTCATCGATCGGTAGACATAATTAAGAAAATATACAACTGTGCGTGCATGATTTACACAAAGCACATAGACCATGATACCTAGCCACATTAGGGGTAAGTTCGTAAATTCATATTTTAAAAGTGCTTTGTTTATATAGATATACTGACAGTGAGTGAGTCAGAGAAGTGTTGTCTTTGTCTCTGGCTTCAACGCGACAACGACGAGAATTACGAAAACGCCATCACCGGCGAAGAGAAATTTTGTTTTAGGGGTTCATAGTCGTATTCGTGTTTGCGGAGTTTGTGTGTGTTTGATGGGAAAAACCCGCTCATGGGAAAGTTGTCTTTCAAGGACTCTCTAAAAGCTCTCGAAGCTGATATCCAGCATGCCAATACTCTGTAATATACCACTTGTCTCTATTTATCTGTAATCACAAATCTTTTGGGCTTTCTCTTTGTTTGATCTATTGGTGCAAACCCGGTACCCATTTTGTGTTTTGTTGTTAGCAAATTTTTACAGCTATGTTGACGATCGTTTTGGACTTTTTATCGGTTTTAAAAGTACCATGCTTTCGAATGTCCTAGCTGGTTCTTTGGTTATTGGTGACCCATTATAGTATTTTATCCTTCACCCATAAATATCCCTTCAATCAAATTGCTGTTTTTGGAAACAGAGTAGAAGAGTTTGTGTTATGGTGTACTATGGTCAGAGTTTTCTTGGTTATGGCTTAGAGGAACAATACAAGAGGGGTTAGTCTTAACATATGATGCGAATTTGTAAACTGATGCGACAGCTTGAATCTTCTTATTCTTATACTTTTCCTTCTCGGTTATGTGCATTATATTTGTTTGTGCTTTTATGCTCTTGGATGCATCAAGAGAGTCACTTGTTCACACAAGAGGAGAAATTCATTAAGTTGCAACGCATCTTGACGTTTACTTTTCATAAAGCACGAGAAAAGCTGTCTTTTTCTTTTAGTTTTCGTGTAATTCATTGGTGAGTTTCTGGTAATGCGTAGACATTTATGCTACTCCAACTCCGCGCCTTTAGGGTATTTTTGTGGAATAATAGATTCCAATTTTTCATATATGTTTCTGACGTCTCTTACCGTCACTTTCTAGTCCGTAATCATTTAGTTGCAATGAGTGTATTATCAGAATGACATGGTAGTTGGTGGGTGTATCTTAATCCTGTTTTGCTTCTTTTTTTTCCCCTGCCCTCCCTTGAATGCAGTGCCCTAGATTTTCCAAGGGGAAGTGATGGTGCCCGACTTCAGATGAGACTGTTCTACACTCCAGCGGCACAATTTTTCCTTTTTCTTGTTCAGTGGACCGATTGTCATCTTGCCGGTGCCCTTGGTTTGCTTAGAATTTTAGTTTGTCTGGTGCGTATCTCTTGAGGCTACTTCCTGATTTCACTTGGTTGTAGTTCTTGCTTTAGTCTGTTATTATTTTGTTTTGCTTGCCTTGTCTTTCTGTTCCCATTCAAAATTTCACAGTTCAGTTCGTTTTGATTCATTAACTAATTTGTTAAGATTATTCTGCACTCCATCAATTTCAAAATTGTAATAATAATGTTGGGGATTGGATATGAAAATTGGTATTGATGCAGACCTACTCGGACGGCAAGACCACTACTTCTGCTTATGAGAAGAGAGCCAGCATTCGAGAATTTTATGGTATGTAAGTCCTGAGATTCTATGCCTGAATCTGTAGCTTTTGTTGCTTAATTTCCTTAATTTCTTGGTTTTAGTAGGTCTTAACAACATATTTTTGGAGAAAAAAATATTTATAGATACAAATCTTTTAACAAGCCCCCCGTCCATGAACAGCTGTAATATTTCCTTCTCTGCTGCAACTACAAAGAGGAATAACAGATTTGGAAGATAAGAAACAGAAAGAGCAATGTACTCTCATATACAGAAGAAAAGATGATTTGGATAGGGGTAAACTCTCCAAGATTGATGTTGAAAGAGAAGAAGAGTGTGGAATTTGCATGGAGATCAACAGCAAAGTTGTTTTACCTAATTGCAACCATTCTTTGTGTTTAAAGTGCTTTCGAGATTGGTAAGGTTTCTACCTTCTTTGTGCCAACAGTTGAAGATACTTAAATGGGTTTCTTAACTGGGACAGGGTAGGGGTACATTCTCTTATCTTTTAGTGTTACTTCCATCACTTGTGTTCTTGATTTTTTCATGCTTCTCTAGTCTTTGTCGGAGGACTTAAATTACTCCGAAACTACCAAGATCATTAAATGATGAAGGATAAACATAGAAAAACAAGCCTACGGGTATCCTCCATCTTGTTGCATGATTATAAAAGATAATGTAATTGGATAAAATTTTCTATACCCTCTTCTTATTTCTTTTGGTAATGCCAACTAGTTCACCTTTTGGCATCTAAAAAAAAAAAGCACATTTCAATCACTTTTAGTGAGCAAGAGTATCTTTTCCTCTGTTTAATAATCTCTTTCATTTTTATGCTACCTGCAAGTTTTTCTGACTATCCTCCACCTTGGAAAGTGTAAATCCTCAACTGAATGTGATTCTTAGAAATTTGCAAAATGACGATGGCTAGAAGGCTGCTTTTACTGACTTCCCATTTTATGATTGCTTGATTTTCTTATTGACATTTTTGCCTTTGGATGTGATATGATGTTCTGTTGTTCTTGTTCATGGCAGGCGTGGGCGGTCTCAATCTTGCCCCTTTTGTAGAGATAGTCTTAAGAGGGTCAATTCTGGCGATCTTTGGATATACACAGAGAAGTCTGATGTTGTTGATTTGTCCACAATTTTGAAGGAGAACTGCATGAGGCTGTTCATTTACATTGATAAGTTGCCTAGTAATGTTCCAGACCATGCAATTGTTCCCTATGATCATCCCCATGCTAGGTGAGGATTAATCCACTGGCTTTAGGAGCTGCTTGTATGTGATACGAAATGTTGTATATTTCGTGTTAACACTAGCACGTGTAAAATTTAAATTTCATTTTAGTTATGGATCTGACTCAAAAGATTAATTTTGAGAATTCTTATGTTAATCTTAACCTGTTTCTGCATTTTTACAAAATTGCCTATTGCCTGGCATTCTTGCATTGAACTTCCATTAACGAACAGCTTTATCATCAACTTATATTTGTTTGAAACAGCAACAAACTAGTACGGATACTTATTTTTGACAATGTGATGCCAGATGCTCGGGTGCCCCCAATGAAATTCATGCAGCTTGAAGGCCATAGTTGTTTGTGATTTTTGACCAATGTAGAGGCAGATCCTTTCAACTGTACTTTTAAGGGTGAGGGTTGATGCAATGATTAAAGTTTTACTTCGTATGACTTGATATTACCTACCAGAACCTATTTGGTGTACAGGCAAGTAAGAGAAGTACATATATATTTGGTTCTCTCCAGCTTGCAAAACAGGATGTCTTTTTGCAGCTGTGCATTTAAGGCCCTAACTGCCTAAAGAATTTAAAGTTTTTAAGGGAAATGACTTGAGAATGAGTTCTAAGTGGCCTCTGGGTTTAGCTAGAAATAACATGAGGAGTTGTTGAGGGCTTAGTTTGGTTGGCTAAGAGAGATTTGTTTCTGTTCCTGACCGAGGGTATGAATCACTGGGAAGATATTTGTGACTTTAAATGGACTCGTAAGGACCAGAGCTTGGAATCATTCCCCAATACCCAACGTGAAAGTCTTGATGTTTGGTAAATTTACTTGAATAATTATGGCAAAAAGAAAAGGGCAGTGAAGGAATACAATGGAATAGCAAAGGAATGCTAAGTAATTGAATCGAGCCAACTGAACTGATTAGTGACCATCCCCATCTTGGTCTTGCACACGCATGTAATCTGCGTAGAAACGAGGATGGTTCTCTTCTGGATGAGCAACATAGGCATAACCCCCATGTCTAGAGATATCCAACCCTGCAATCTCTTCTTCAATGGAAATTCTCAATATCCTGAGCTTGTGAAGACAATAGAACAGGGGTCCCATTGTTACACTCACCCACCCGAATATCACCAACACCTCAATCAATTGGGATCCAATAAGACCCCATCCTCCACCCAATAGCACGCCATAAGGCCTTCTCACTGTTGTCACACTCACGCCTGAATTATAGGCTTCGATCACAAACTCCTCTTTCGCAAACAAACCTGTGAATATTAACCCCCAAGCACCACATCCGCCATGCAACTGGGTTGCCTCTAACGGGTCGTCGAACTGAAGCTTTAGTGCCAATATATTGAGCCCAATCAAGACCCAAGCAGCCCAAAACCCGCATACAATTGCAGCCCATGGCTCAACAACTGAGCAGCCCGAAGTGATTGCTACAAACCCCCCAAGAACACCATTGCAAACGTCTAGTGCATCCCAATGACCCACTAGCAATCTCCGGCTGAATAACATTACGATTCCTGCTGTTGAACCGGCTAAAGTAGTGGTTACTGCAGTCCGGCCCACTCCGGTCCAGTTTCCCTGATCGGTTGTATTTGGATAGGCGACAAGAATCTTGTCGTACGAGCCTGGGTTAAATCCAAACCAGCCGAACCAAAGCAGAAAGGTCCCGAGTACTACCAGGGTTGCATTGTGTCCACGCAAAGGCACGGGCTTGCCAAAAGCATCAAACCGCCCCACCCGAGGACCTTCAATAAGAGAGCCCCAAAGCCCAGCAACCCCACCAACCAGGTGAACAACGCCGCTACCAGCGAAGTCAATGGCACCCGAACCGAACAACAAATTGCTCGAAGTAGGACTTAG
>JAOTAY010000189.1:16344680-16361683 GCA_025629805.1 Erythroxylum baracoense
ATTCACCACTCCTAATAGAAGGAGATGATATCCATAACCTCTTATCGGGGTCATTACTCAAGAGTCTTTAGCTAGAGCAATTATATGTCAAGAAGAGAGTCTTCAGTGACACATAGAGTAATGAGATTCCAGGATAAGAACTAACATTACTTGGACTAGATGTGACATAGTCAGTTTAGTGGGAGTTGATACATAGCCCATACTCCGAACCAAGTGGGGTATAGTATGGTAAAAGGACGGATTGCACGGTAATTATCTATAGATAGGTTCTTAAGTCAGAGAATTGACTATCGAAGAGTTTGTGTGTTAATCCACCTATATTTCGTCAAATTGGCATCATGAAACCCTTAATGGTTTTCTTGAATTAAGAGTTAATTCAAGTGCCAAAATAATCAGGAACCTAAAGATCACACGCATAAAGATCGGATGAAAAGCATAGTGTGTATAGCTATTTTTAAGTAGGCCACGATCGTGACCGAAGGCGAGCCTGATTTTAAGTAGACCACGATTGTAGCTCATTGGCTACGATTGTGACTGAAGGCACGAAGGAGTACATAAGTGAGTTCTTCACTTATGTACACAAGAGTCTAACCATTTCTTACACACTTAAGTGAGAGCATAAGGGTTCCAGAAGAGTTCTGGAGTGAGATAGAGGTGCCAAAAGTCTTGTTCTTGCAATTTATGCAATTGTTGCAGGAATCAAAGTGCATGCAACAAGATTCTTGATCTATCTTTTCATTTTGAGCATCTACTAGAACTCATCTAATTTAGTGGTCAAATCACCTTTACACATTGTTTCTTTTTAATCTTTGCATGTTCTTGGGTGATCAAGGAATGGTTTGGTGTTTGCAATAACCCAAACAAGGAGAAGAAACAAAAAAGGAGGAGAAACAAAAGGTAAAAATGTTTTATATTTCATGTTCTTTTACATATCCATGCATGTATGTGTGATTCTATGTTTTGGGGTTGTCATGGTGTCGAAATTTAGATTCTGACACTTCTGCTGCATTCTCATGCATGTGATTCATGCATCCATAGCTAATCTAACATATTGAGGATAAAAGACCAATCCACTATGTCATATGTTTTTTAAAAATCCACTTTAAGGGCACAATTTCTACAGCTTCTCCTGGCGTAGTGTTTGAAAAGTTATTGAACTAAAATAATGTTATCCCTAATTTACTTGCTTAGTATGCATGCTCCTTGTGAGTGATCAACGTCAGCTTGAAGCACCATTTTTATTCTATCTACAATTAACTTTGACATAACTTTATAAATTGAATTCATCAAGTAATAGGGCAAAAATCCTTTATTGATTTTTGCTTATTTCCTTTGGGAATGAGGCTATTGAAGGTCCTATCGATCTCTTTTAAAAACTTCTCCTTGAAAAATTCAAGAACTACATCCAAAGTTGTATTTTTTTGTTAGTGACCAATATTTAAGGAAAATTTGACATTGAAACCATCTTGTACCTTTGAAAGGACTTGGGGATTTAATTGTGTTCTCAACTTCTAGTGCAGTAAAAATTCTAGATAATAACTCAATTTTCTAAAGGGACAAATGGTCTTAGATGGTTTATTAAGGAACCTTGCTCAATAGTTTTCAACTTCTTTAAAGAATTGGCTTTGTGTGGTCAGGGTGACCTTGTCTTTGTAAAGAGTAACAATTTTGTTGAAAGCTTTCTTGGACAAAGCAAGAACAAAATATAAATTATTTTTTATAATTTAATAAGTTTTAAAAATTGGAAGAAACCAAAATTAAAATCAAAAACTAAAAATTCAGGTAAAAAAGAAAAACTAAAATAAAATAAGAAAACACTCTACACAAATTATTATGTTATGGTAATTTTGGGGAAAAATGAACTACTAAAATTCAAAGCTTCTAGATGAAGCATTAGGGTTAGAAGAGGAGGAATAGGGTTTGAGAGGCAAAGTGGCTGCAATATCAGATTTCGTGAAGATAAATGTAGCATTCATATTTCATCAACTCGAAGCAATTAGTTATGCCTAAATCCTCCAATGCCATTATCTTCCTAACTTTCTCTTACTATGATCGTTCTCTTTTGCAAGTTCACTCAAAGTGTTTCTTTCTATCCCCCTTTTAACTTCTTTATCTGTTAATTTATTTATTGAGGACTTAAGTAGTTTGGGATTGTAAATAAATTACTCTATGTTTACATGGAGAATATGAGCTATATGTGTTGGAGAATAACTCGAGTTAGAATTGTTTACTTGTGGGGTTAGTTTAGAGATCATTAGATATTTGCAGAATTTCTTAACGTCGAAATACATGTCTATAACACTTTTGTTTTGAATAGCTAAAAAATTTTGAAGATTAGGAAATATCAAATCTTGGTATTTTATCTCACAATGCTTTGGTTTTCCCATAATAGGATTGCAATTTGGTTGTTCAAAGAGAGAACGACAAATATGAGACTTGTTTATAACGAAAACAAAAAGAGAAGAGACGATAAAAATATTTTTTTGAGAATTTTAAAAAGTTCATTAATGATAAAGAAGGTTTAATGGTAAAAAAGTTGGAGAGTGGACTCTCCTAAAGCAACTGCCCAAATGACAGTGTTTTAATATTACTAAAAAAAGGAAATGGCATAATGACAATGGGAGAGTATCTAACCAAACGGTAAAATTTTTGTAAGAGGGGTAAAACATGTCTTCGTTCGATCATCGTGTCCTTAGATTTTATCTAATTGGGGCTAATTTCTTTGGAGACTTTGAGATTTTGAGGGAGGATTTTGGAAGGTGGAGACATTTGAAAAGCTTTTGGAATCAAGGCATGTAGAAGTGTTGATAGACCAGGTAAGCACTAAGCCCTACTTATTTTTTATATAGCTCGTTACTTCCGTAGATTACCATGTGTAGGGAGTAAGATCTAAAAATTAGGGAAGTATATACTAAGATACTCAGTCATGCGACAATATATCAATGAGTTAGATATTCGGAGAGGATAGGGTGCTTACGTTGTATACCAAATTTAGGTTTTTAAGTAGTATTAGCTCTCTAAGTTCCCTGGGGATTTTTGTGATAATAGACTCTTTAAAAGAGTTGTTATTAGTAAACTGTCTGAGGTTTCTTTCTTTCCATAATACATATACACAAAGCCCTAAGGATAGAATATAAATCAATCTGTTTAGATTTGGGTGAGTTGACAGGTTCTTCAATTTTGTGTAATCTTAGTAAAGGTGCTCCCAAAATATATCCATAAGCATTTCCTAGCTATGTGATCCCATATAGTGCTATTATAAGGACATGTGAAGAAAAAATGATCTTTTCCACATGGACTCGACACATTAGGCATATTTTGTCCACTTGTAGATATGACATTCTATCTGCTATATTGAGTATGTTTTGGACTGCTAACCACAATATAAAGGATATTCTTGGAGTTAAGGCCTTGCTCCATATGATCTTGTGTCATGCTACCTTTGGTTTTCTTCTTCTTAGTAGATCTTTGGTGGTTTTGTTGGTAAGTTTATAGACTGGCTGGCGATTCCAGTAGAATTTATTAGGAGAGGGTGGGTTCGAGGAATAAGCAAGTTGTAGATGCCTTAGTTTGTAAGGAAAGTTTTATGAACCATTATTAATCATAGAGTTGAGTCTAGTGTTGAGGGACAAGGTTTGTGGACTGTTTAGGTTATTGAAATGTTGTATGAGTTGTCCCATAACTGACAATTTGTCATACCAGAGAGATACTAAGTTACCATTCCCAATTAAGCATGAGACACCATTTTATACCTTGTCTTTTAACTTTAGAAGTTGGTTGAGAAAGTGAGAGTATGAGGCAGATAGCTTGATTCCTTATATGCTTCTATCTTTAAGGAAGTAAGAATGAAGCCATTTTATCCGAAGTGAAGATTTATCTGTTAGAATCTACCATAGCCTTTTGAGAATCAAAGCTTGATTTGTGTTCTTGATCAAAGTAATGTTTAATCCACCTTCATCTTTGGGAAGACATATTTATGCCCATTTCACTTTAGCAGACCCTTTTTCTCCATTTAGATGACTCTATAGGAATTTTTTGAGTAGCCTTTCTATTTTTTTAATTATGCCTCCTGATGGAAAGATATGGGAGCTCCAATAAACATGTAAAGAGTTTAGCACCAACTTGATAAGCTACACCTTCCTAGCACAAGAGAGGAATTTGTTAACCTATGAGGTGATTCTTTTTTGTATTTTCACTAAAAGTGGTTGCACTCTATAAAGTTAAGCTTTTTGGTAAAAAAAAGGTAAGCCCAGGTACAATAAGGGTGTTTTTGAACTATATTACAGTGGTTTGAGAGATGAGAGTTCCCAAAAGAGTGGCACTTTTGGATAGGAGGAAGTGATTGTTGGGTTAAATTGCAGACCTAAGAAGCTTTTGAAATTTTCAAGAGTTTTCATGTAACTTTTTATAGAGTCCATCTTTGCCCTGTAAAATAAAAGGAGATCATCTGTAAACCAAAGGTTAGTTAATCCAATTTTCTTGCATTTTGCATGATGCTTGAAATTGGAGTTATTAAGCACTTCATGTTTGATGGTTGAGTTGAGAGTCTCTATGCAAAGAATGAAGAGATAGGGGGATAGGGGATCCCCTTGCCTAAGACCTCTTGTTGCTTTAAAGAATTTGGTAGGATTGCCATTGATCAATACTGACAAGGATGCAGACGACATGCATTCTCTTAACCATTGAGTGAATATGTTTGGAAACCCATGGGCCTTTAACATTATCCATAGGAAGTCCCAACTCACTGTCAAAGGCTTTGTGGAAGTTTATCTTAATTGTGCAATTTGGAGAATAGTTGGATCTAGAGTAACGCTTAAAGAGCTCTTGTACTATAAGGATGCTATCTCCTATGTGTCTATCATTCAATAAGGCACCTTGATTGTCACTAATTAGTGTAATTAGTGCTTTCTTCAATCTAGTTGCAAGAATTTTGGAGATAACTTTGTAAAGGAAATGTGTACTGACTATAGGTCTGAACTCATCAAAACTTGTCGGGTTAGAGCATTTAGGAACCAAGCAAACATAGGTTCTGTTGATCTCCTTTAGAAGAATCCCCTTGGAAAAGAACTCCTGGACTGTCTATGTAACAAAATTTCCAATGGTGTTCCAGAATTTTTGAAAGGAATAGCCATTAAAACCATCAGGGCCTAGGTTTTTGAGCCATCCATTCCAAATACTGCATTTTTTATTTCAGTGCTATCCACAGGTTTGACAAGAGAGTCCAAATCTAGAGGTGAGATTTGTTTAAGCTAGAGTTTCGTGAGATCTTTAAGAGAAACAATAGAGGGACTAATGGTACCAAGTAGGTCTTCAAAGTATCTAACTGCTTCCTCTTCGATTTACTAATTTGTCTGAAGTACTGAGCCTTCTTTGCAAAAATTAAGTTGAAAAAGAAGCTAGTACAATTATCCCCATCCTTTAACCAGCTCACTTTAGCTCATTGTTGTAAGAGAGAACTATGATTGTGTGTGGCCTGCATAAACTGAGAGAGCAACAAATTTTCTTTGTCTAATAGCATTTGATTTGTTGGATTTGAAGCAAGTCTAGATTGTATGTCTTGAAGTTCAAGTTTGTAAGATTTAATAATAGAAGCTGTGAATCCTTACAAGGAATTTAACACTTTCAGTTCTTGCTTAATGATCTTCAGTTTTTGAACACAACTGAAGTGTCTGGTCCCTTGACAATAGTGTTGTGTCCCTTTTCTACATGCTTCAGAGAACCCCGATACATTCACTAGGAAATTGTTAAATCAGAAAGGATGATGTTTTGTAAATTTTTGGAAAAAATTATCAAAAATAATTGGGGTGTGATTTGATAAGAGAGGATCTTTGAATGTAGCAATATTATTGGGAAAATGTCTAAGCCAAATGTCATTGACTAGGGCATAATCTAATTTCTTCCTTATATACTAATAAGATTTCTGTTTGTTAGACCAGGTGAAAGTGTGTCCAACAAATTTAAGATTGATCACTCCTAATTCCTCCGCATATTCTTTCAAATCAACTATGTAGTTCTTTAAATTACAATGTCTTTGTGCTTTTGATGTGTATAAAACTAAACTGAAGTCTCCACAGATAAGCCATGGATTGGAGATGTTATTGCTAATAGTTTTAAGATTGTTCTATAAACATCTTCTCTGAAATCTAAAATTGCTTGTATAGATAAATGATAAGTTCAAATTGAAGTGCTCCTACATGAAATAGAGATTAAGATGCCTAGCTTGCTCAGTGGAGTCTAATAAGTCTACCTTGAGTTCATCCTTCTTATAGCAGATAATAATTCTACCAAGAGCATGGTGATTATGATTTGTAAGCATGTTCCAATAGGAATAAAAAATCTCCAACTTGACCAAATTTTCTAGTTTGATTTTGGTTTCGAGCAAGCCAATGATGGTAGGTTTCTCCCACAAAACAAAGTCCCCTAAAGCTGAGAGTTTAGTAGGACAATTTATTCCTCTAACATTCCATGTGATGATAGACATGTTTTTAAAGGGTTTGATTTGTGAAGTCTTTCCCTTTGCCCTTTTTGGATCTCCTTCTCTCCACTATTTAGAATTTGACATTTTCTTTGACATCTTTGATTTTGCAAGGATATATGAGGTATTAGAAATATTGGTGTTCACAATTGCCAGCTCTTCTTTAGGGTTATTCAATCTTTCTGAAGTAACATTCGTGGCTACATTGTGCATCTAGCAGATTTGCATATGTTGCATCAGATTTTTCTTGAAATTTCCATTTCTACATTGTGCATTGTATTTTGATCCTTGAGTACACAACTGTGTACTTCATTACATTCTTTTTGTATCTCATTGTTTTGAACACTAATGTTGACAAATATGGTGGAAGGCTCGGGGATTGGCAATACATCAGTTCTTTCCTCTGTGGCTATAATTTTTGTATTTGGGATTGAAGGATTGAGATTCTCTATAGATTCTAGAGGTTAAGACTCATCTGTTATCCCTGTGAGTTCTTGATAGCTTCCAGTTTTAAATGTTTTTCCTGTAGATTTCCAAATTATGCCTTGAGTGTTAGAGGGCGGCTTCTAGTGGTAAGAAATGGCTATAGTATCTGAGCATAGATTGTTATCTTCCTCTAGTCTCATAATCAGGATTTCGTTAAGAAGCTCTTTCGAAAGATTCACACTAATGCAGATCCTAGCATAGCCCATATGCTTCTTCTTAGTAGCGTGTTCGTCCATGCACAAGGGTTGTCCAATATTCAAGGGGGACATTATGGAAGTTAATCCATAGTGGGATGTTTTGGATCTTAAGAGTTTCAAGTCTTAAGCTCGACTGCGAAGTTTGTAGGAAGATGGAGTGATTATCAAGGTGCCATGGACCTTCTTCCAAAATTTTTTGAGCTTCAGAAGTATAAGAGAAGGTGAAAGGATCAGGTTATCTTCAAAGAGAAAGACCTCCATCAGTCCTTGGGTTTTCCAGAGCTTGTTGGCCCATTTGGATATTAAGAGAAAAAGTGGCCTTTTGTTAAAGAAGAAACCCACAATGGTGGATTCCCAGTTTTGTGCTCCTTCCTTCAAGACCTCAAGATCAGGGCAAGCAACTAATTTGCCATCCTTTCCTATGGGTGGTGAATAAGCCTTCAAGGGGGTTTGTTCCCTAACTACTTGTTCCCAAGATTTTTAGATAGGAGTGGTCGAAGATGATGGTATGTCTGGAGCATTGAGAGTGGGGCTAGTGGTGGGGGTATGGGTGGGAATGTGGGATGATAAAGGTGGGAGATGGGGAGGGTGAAGCTGCATGGATCATCGTGATGACTGAAGCATGAAAAAGGAAAGATTCAGTTTTACAGGGTAGCCTGTGAAACGTTTGTTGTGGAAAAATAGTAAAGAAAAGAGGTGGGAGTGAGATGATTTATGGAAAAAGTCTAAGTTGACCCTGGTGGAGAAACTATGAGTAAGAGCTGTGAAATTATAGAAGGAAGGTTACAGTAAGGAAGGGTGGTAAGAGAGGGAGTAATGGCAGAGTGTTCAAAAACAAAGAGGAAAGAAGGGGAGATTAGACATACCTACTGCTGCTTCTAGAGAGAAGTTGGAGTTTCTCTCACCCCCATTATATTGTTGATCCACTTACATTTTGACGATAAAAATATAAACAATGCTTACTCAGCCATAGATATTATTAATCGTATGAATACGGAATTAGAGATACAATAAGAAGAAAAAATGAGAAGGGCTCAATTTTATAATTATTGGTAATAAGGATGGTAAAAAGGGTCAAGCCTAATTCGTTTCGATTCAGTTCAAAATCAATAAGATTGGTTTGAGTTGATTAGGTTTTGAATCAGTTTGAACTTTTCAAAAATTCTATTTTAGACTTGACTTGAACTTTCTTTTTTAGGTCGTGAGTTGGGTTTAAGCTTGGGTCTCTTTATTCGAATTGGACTCAGATTTCACAACCTAAACTTGACCCCAAAAATCGAACTTCTTTCACATATAAAATAAAATTATTTTATATTTATAACAAAACAACATTGTTTAATATTTTGATAAATAAATTTTTAGACCTATGAAACTTGGTTGAGCTCAAACTTACGTAAGTTTCTTTGAATTGATTGTACTTTAGGTTGAATTTAAATCGGGTAAGAAATTTTAGGCCAAGTTCACCTATAGACTTAAAACTAACTCAATTTGTTATCATCTCTGCTTCACAAATAATTTAGGTTGCAATTAATTTTTAGTTGCTTAAGAAATAATAATGTAATGTGTTAATTAATTTAATAATTATAAAATTGAAAATATGTTTAATAATTTTAAATTAAAATTTTTGTTTTAGTATTTTAAGGGCCAATATTATTAATTGGTATACCATGTCATATAAGTTAATAGTTAAATGAAAAATTAATGATTAAGAAGATTCAGTAGAAACTTAACAAGTTAGTTTTTAAAGTATAAAGTAGTACTTTTTAGGTGCAAATGATATCAAACATAATAATATGACTAACATAGATCTATTTCTTAAAATGTTTATAACTTTAACCATAACTTTTGTAACTTCATGATATGTAATTGAGAAAGCCCTCAATTACCTTCCTTAACAACTAATATTACGAGAAGTCTAAATTCAACAATATTCTTGTGCATAATATAATTAATGTGATAATTAAAAACTAAACTCATTAAAATAAAATTTAAAAAGTTATGTCACGGGAAATAATAAAAATCATGAGAAATGCTTAAGATCAATCTGTTAGTCTCTACAAAACAATTTGCTAGGCTCCTGAGTTTTATAATAAGGCATCAATCTTTCATTTCAGGATGGCTAAGATAAGTCATGAATCTTTCATTTCAAGATTTGATCATTCTTATTTAGGTTAACTTAATCTCATAAGCTTCGTTATCAAAATATGTGTTTAATATGAAGGGAGGTCATTAATTTCATATGTATAAACTGAATACAAATTTGTTTGGATTAAAGTAAGAGTATTCATTTCAATAATGAATTTATAAAATCATTAGAGTTTCTTAAATTCATTAAATATTTAAAGAAGTTTATTACCTCATCTTCAAATCTTAACCATCTTTATCTGGTAAGTGAATGAACTTCAAAAAAAATGAATATAACTTTTTTCTAGTTGAGCAATGTAGGCTAATGTTATGAATATCATATCAAATTCAGTATCAAATTTTGTTTTGATACGGTATGACACTAGTGCCAATCAATGCTTGGTAACATTTCGAGTATTTTTTAAAATTATAAAATAGTTTATGAATCTTTTAAAATTGCAAAATAGTCTCTTAATATATTGTGCTAAATAATTTTTAATTTTACATCAACCCTGTTTAAAAAAATCATAATAATATAAATTTGAAATAACAATTATATCTTTATTTCTATAAAGATGTAGTTGTTATTTCACATATAAAAAATAATCATAATTAATATAAGAAAAAATCAATTAATTACTTTTCTATTAATTAGATTGAAAGTTTCAAATGTTTAGCTATCACTTCTTCTGTTATATTTTGTTATTATTCATTTATTTTTACTCAAAATGATAAGTATTGAAATTCCTAATCCTTAATATAATGTTGCTTTATTATTAGGAATGGACAAAAATTGATGAAATATGACAAGAAGACTTGTTTGTAGCTAAATAAATATTATAAGAAGGTAAATGATAATTTTCAAAATATAAGGATTAAAATAAAAAAGGTCAAACCATAGGATAATCACCCTATATGATTACCTTTTTTATTATATTTATCACAAAATGAACATTAATAATTTTATTTCCTTATTATATGTTTTCAAAAAATTAATGGATATAATTATTTTCAAAATAAATTTATATTGATATACCATTAGTGGTTAACAAATTTTTTTTTTGAGAAATTAAAGATTACATTAAATAAGAGAAGGAGGATTAAAGTATAAGCATGAGTACAAGTATAATAAGGAGCTACTTAACCTATCACATCAATTACAAGGTTATAAACTTCACAACTTATGAAATATCAAGAATGAGACAATTTTAAAGAAAACAAAACTCCATAAATGTTTAAAATAAGATCAGGAGAATTTATAATCAATATTTGAGCTAGAATCAGATATAAGTCTAAATAACCTCAAGGAATTGAGATGCCTCTATACATAACCATTTTGCTCTTTATGAATCATCTATACAAAGAATTCCATAACTTGTTGGTAATTTAATGAAATTAGAGCTTCATACTCACCATCTTCTAGCTATTTTTGAACTAAGTTTGCTTGTATCAAGTCTGATCACTAAGAATTCTCTAATTTAGGTTACCATGCTACTATAAAAGGAGCCAGAGTTTTAGCTTTTATCTTTAAAAATCATGTAATTTCTTTCCTTCTAAGTGGCATAAACTAGGCTACAAAGGGCAGTTTCATATAAGTTGCATTCCTCAAGATTCTTAAACCTGATGTTCCAAATAACTAGCTTATTCAAGTTAGTAAGTTAGCAATTGGGTCCATAAATTCAGAGAATAAATAGTCAGGTATAATGCACAAAACTACATTAGAAGAATAGGTGGTTGATATCTTTTATTTTTTCATTACATAAGGAGCAACATAAAGTGGAGAAGGATCTAAAAAGAGCTTATCTTTAGTGTTTAGTCTACCCTGACAACTAACCATAATGTGAAAGCTGCTTTAGGGATGCTGGAGGAGTTCTAGACTATATGAGACCAATTAACTAATGGTAGCAACGCAGTGAAGTGGTTAAAATAAGAAGCATTAGTTAATGTTCCAGAACTTTGATAAGTCAATCTTACTTTAGTAGCCTTCAAGGAGTCAGGGGTATAAGTATGAAAGTTATTAAATATGGGACAATCAGAATCTTTAAAATGAGTAGGAATTAACTATTTGTTTCTTGAGATGAATTTGTTAACTCTGGTGCAAGTTGGAATCATGTTTATGATGGAATTAGATAAAGAAGTCTTGTGTAGAGGGCCTAGTGGATGCTAGGAAGCATATTAAAACCAGAATTTTGCTTCATCCCCTATCACATAATTGATGCACGGTTCTATGATGTTCCTTAATTTATACATTTGTGACAAAGTCTACGAGTGGTAAGGTCTTGGTTTTATACACTAAAAATTCTTTCCCTTTAGGAAGTGGGAGTGAATCCATTTGATCCAGAGGGATTTATGGTCAGTATGAAGCTTCCATATCCTTTTAGATAACAATATTTTGTTAGTAGTTCTTAAAGATTTCAATGCTAGCGCTCTTCGGTATTTTTGGAGAACATACCTTCATTCAATTGATTTTTTTTCTTTCTGGCTGCTTAGTAGGTTTTTATTTAATAAGTGGTTTTTGAGGAGCCTCTCTTTCTTGTTGGTGAGCTCAATGGGAAGGAATATGTGAGCATACCAGTATAATTGTATATTTGAAAGAATTTATTTTGTTATTTGTAATATCTTGGAAAATGAAAGAAACTTATTGTTCTAGCAGTTAATTTTTTTTATTAAATCCTTCAAGAGGGGTTGATAATTAAATAACTGAAAGTGAGTCTTAAGGGGATTATTAGGACTCTAAGATACTTAAGGGAGGCTTTAATAGTCCAAAGCCAACTAAATTAGATATGTTTGCACTAAATATTTAATTGTATTAGATAAGATGAAGTTGCTCTTGGTCTTGTTGATGCATAAACCTGAAATGAATTGAAATGTATGTAAAGAGTCTACTAGGATGTTGATTGAGTTTTTTTTTACTTTGCAAAACATAAGTGCATCATTAGAAAATGCATTAACAAATAGCTTGAGATTCTTGCATTTAGTATGGTAGTCAAATCTATATGAGCTCTCAATGTTTTATTTAGTAACTCTAATAAGAGCCTTTATACATATATTGAAGAGGTAAAGAGACAAGGGACCACCTTGCCTTAGACCCCTTAGTAACTATGAATGCTCATTTGGTTCTACATTTATTAAGATGTTGAAGGAAGTTATAGTGACTGTTGAGCAATTTTTATATATAATAAAACTCCCAATACCCGTAAGTATATAGATCGTATCTTGTAGTACCGAAAAGTATCGTTCTCACGAGGATTATATAAGAATCAATTCAAACCTAACTTTGTCTAAAGTAACAAGAAATTGATTTTTTTTATAAAAGTAAATAACAAAAATTGAAACAAATAATAAATCAAAGAAAATACGTAAATAAAAAGTGAGATGCCAATAATTTAGCGTTTGATCAACGTTGAATGCTTAGGACTTATTCTTCCTTTATTTTGTTTCCTTAACTAGTATTGATCCAATTATGTGTTGATCTTAGAATTCCAAATGTATCGATTACTATATCTCAAGACCTAATCAATTAACTCTAATTGAATCAAAAAATTTCAAATTTGCAACCTCTCGATTCACAAAATTTTCCTTAATGTTTTCAATTAGATCTGAAATTATCTATTAGATAATTAATTTCTCACATAAGATCTCTCTTTGAATGATTATTAATTTGATAATTGTGGGACTTATTAAACTGTCTACTCTCTTTGTGCAATCTAATCTAATTACTTTTGACTCGCCTTGATACCTCAAGAAACATAAAATTTAATGTTGAAATCATGCTCTAAACTATACAAACACTTAGAATATAGATAAGCACTCACATAATACAATTATAAGCCTATACATATGATAATCATCCAATAAACACCTAAAAACACATTAAAACTCCTGTCAAAACATAGTATAAACTATACCTATCCACACTTAAAATTTTGCTTATCCTCAAAGAAGGGCAAAAACATAAACTCAAACAAAACAAACATAAACATATAAGAATACACTCATGCAATATACAATAATGAGACAATTGCATCAAACTTTATACAATCAATTTAACTGCAAACATCAACCATTTAATTAAATTGTGCTAATATACTAACCTATATGTTTCATGGTTAAGAACTTTAAATTAAATATACATATTACTCAAAGTATTAACATCTATTCATTCACCTATAGCACTTGTACAAATACATTTATGATTAGTAATCAATTAAAAAATGCAACTAAGTATCCTTTTATGAAAATTCTTGCTACTTTAAAAGATCAGTAAATTCTATACATTGAAACACCATTTTTTTGTTTTTCTTTAACATTAACCTAGTCTTTTGACGCGAAGGTAAACACTTTGTCATGAATGTCTCCCAATTACTCAACTAAGCCATGTTTTTTTTAATTATTTAGCTTGGTTGGAATGTGATTATAGTGTTTTGTTGCTAAGATAATCATTTTGTTATGAATGCCCCTGGTTACTTAGCTATATCACCTTTTCAACTGGCTACCAACTCTATTCTTAACCTAATTTTTTTAACTCTGGCATTAGTAGGAAGAATGTGTTACAAAGTCGGAAATAAGGGGTGGAGATATAGAGGTCCAATATCTATCCAATAGTCAAACTAGAAGCATGTTTACTCTCTATTTCCAATCACATGTTTTATCTCCTTGTACATTGTTTCTCTAAAGTTTAGTGGTTACAAAAGTGCTGGAATTGGGTTTAAGCATTGCAATTGGGCCCATTGTCATCCCTCCAGAAGCTAGATCTTTTAATATAAGCCCTATGCATCCATTTCACCCAAAGTGTTTCTTTATTATGAATAGAATCGATATTCTCTTTTCCATTAAGGATTTGTTTATAGTTTGAATTGAATTGATCCTAAGCCCCCTTTGGGATTTATGGAGGAAAATCTCTTTCCACTTGACTTTATAGGTTCTCTTATTACTTTCTGATCCACTCCACAAAATTTTTCTAAGAATTCTTTTAATATACTTGATGATATTAGTTGGTAAAGCCACATTAGAACTCTACTAGATGTGCATACTACTAATAAAATAAATGATTAGTTAAGCCCTCTAATTGTAGGATAAACTCTTGCACATTGAGCTATAATTCCTTCTTAAAACAACATCAAATAATGGCTTATAATAAGTATATATTAATCTAGTAAAAGAGAAAGGTAAACCAAGGTATTTAAAAGTGGCTTTAAATGATTGGATTCCAAAAATCTCCACCAAGAATTGCTCCAAAGGGTTCGAAACCATGGAAATAAAGATTTAACTTTTGCTCATATTGATTGAGAGTCCAAAGATATATGAGAATTGTTGAAGGCAATTAGATAATAATTGTATTGAATCTATATTAGCCGCAAATGGCCAACATAAACCATCCCTAAAGGAAATGTTATAGAGCATTATTTTCCTACATCTAAAGTTAAATTTACAAGGTTTCCCTATAGCAATGTTAAAAGAAAACATTTTAGTAAAGACCTCTATAGTTAGAGAAAATAGGTAAGGATATGATGGATCCCATTGTTTAATCCCTTTTTAGCCCTTTTAAACATTTAAGTAGCTTTTCCATTTATAAGAACACTAAATGATGAAATGGATGAGCATTGAAACACACAGTTGATGAAGACTAAAGGAAACCCAAACACTTGCATAATTTGAAGAATGAAACTCCAATTGAGGGCATCAAAAATTTTTTTAATCTTTATGTAACAACTTTTAATAGACTTTTTTAAGTGATATTCCTTGAAAGTTTCCTTTGACATTAAGAGATTATTTGCAGATTGCAACTTGCAATGATATTATACTGAGAAAAATTGATTAGCTCATTCATAAGAGGCTTTAGTCTTAAGGCCAAAATCTTAGAGAAAATTTTACAATGGATATTACAATAGGATATAGGTCTAAAGTTTGAAAAAGATGTGTAAATGGGAATTTTGGGGCTTAGGCATAGAAATATTTTGTTTAATTCATTGACCAAGATGCTTCAACCAAAAAATTGTTTAGCAACATTGCTAACCTGAGGTTCTAATAAGTTATAAGGCCTTAGAAAAAATAAGCATTAAATCCATCAGGTCATGGAGCTTTATCTGGGTTAAAACTAGAAATGGCAATCCTAATCTGTACAGTGGAGAGTAGTTAGCAAGTAGGTAATCTGGGATTGTTTAAGGGCGAGAGATATTAATCTAGAAAGGAGAGTGGGGGAACTTATAGAACTAGTTTCAGAGTATAACGTGATTAAGGATAAAGACTTCAACTAATCTTGATTAAAACAAAGATTGCAATTAAGATCCAAGATAATAGAAATTTTATTGCAATTTCTTCTATTATAGATAGAACTATGGAAGAAAGATGAATTGGAATCCCTTCCATTAGCTAAGAAATTTTAGCTTTTTGACTTATTAAGGAATTGTGAGCTTTTAGTGAAGAGGGGTAGGAATTATGCTTGGATTTTTTCTTTATGTTTCAAGTCAACATTTAAAGGATCATTATATAGAGTAATCTGAGCAGACAAGAGGTTCTTTCAATTTCCTTAAGCAGGTCATTTGGTCTCTGTGTAACTTCTTTTATTCCTCCTTTATTCTTTTCAACTTGGAAAGAAGTTTCTAGGTAGAATGTCTGCTCCTTTAGCTACTAGGTTCTCATATCTCTCCATTTTCATGAGAAAATTGAACAATTTATAGATGTTTTAAGTTTCCTTATATGAGAGCCCATTCTAATCTCAAGGGGAGAGTGATAAGATATTCTAGGAGAATTGAATAGTGTAGCACCCTATTCTCATAAGACACGTACCCGACGTCCTGAGTGATGTCCGAGTGCATACCCCGCGAGGGTAGCATGCTAGATTAATCAGTCACTTGAAACTCGGTACTTTTTTTTGCACTAATGTATGTGGAAATCAGTAATCAAATTCGGGCCCAAAATTTTATTTCATAAAATTCGAAATCACAATTATTAAAACACTTTAATCAATTTCATTTACAAAACGTTTCCAATTTCAAAAGTTATTACATCACAAAATCCTTTACAAACATTTCCCATTTGGAAAATTAGCATAAACAGAATGTTCAAATACACATTGTAAAAAAATCGCAGAATATACAAAATGATACAAAAATAAGAATGTACAAATGCAGATGCGAACTGATCCCGATCTCTTTCTCTTACTCAAATGCATCGTTTGTACTCCCGTTATCCTAATGGGGTAACTCTTCTGAGCCTGAAAAATATTGCAAATTTTTGGTGAGTTTTATGAACTCAGATGAGGTAACCATCATAGATGGTTCACTCAATTCATGCATCACATAAATACACATAACATGTAATTCACATCTTTGCATTTTGCATAAATCATCTCAAAACTCTCATCACCACATTAATTCATCATGTAGCATCAATTAACACCTTATTCATTTATTTCACATTTGAACCATTTAAACAATGCATTCCAATCATTTAAACATACATATCAAATACATATGCAATGCTCATGAGACTCATTTTCAATTGTTATTATTGTGACCGAGTGCCTGTAACTGTCCTATATCCATTGTGGATACTGGGCTTATTAATAACTGTCCCTTATCCGTTGGGAATATACAGTCTGTTTGGTTACTGTCTCCAATATGCAGAGACGGAATGAGACAGAAATTTAGAGACGGAACAGAACAGAAATTGGAGACAGTGAGCTGTTTGGTTGTGATGGACAGAACAGAAACAATTGT
>JAOTAY010000189.1:16361783-16375149 GCA_025629805.1 Erythroxylum baracoense
GCAAATATCTAATATTTTCTGTTATATTTAAGCTCTATATAATGAGCTATGTTTCTGTCAATAAAGTATGCAGTGTTCTATGGCAAAACCTTTTCTTTTACTCTTTTATTTACGTATGTTGCTTCAGCTCTATTAAAAAAACATCAAATTTCTTTACGCCTACTTATTGTCCAAATTTTTAAGAAAGAAAAACTCTATATGAGAGAGCATTTCTAATCAGGAAAGTTAAGAAAAAATAAAAAAAAAACAAAAGACCAATGATAGTTCAATTACAAGGCCCTATGCCAATCAGTATCTTAAACACCAGGAAACTAGAAAAGATTCTGTTCTGAGAACTACAGAAATAGCTAAAATGGGAGTGTCACTACCTAAGTAACTAATTTTGATACAGTGTTTTTGCTTTATACTTTTCCTTCGTCTTCTTCACATTTCTGCCTCGGGATCTTGCTTATCATGTAAAAGATAAACGTTTTGAAATATTTAAAATTAGAAAAAAATCTTGTGTTTTTGCAGATTATTTCAACTATTAGTGGCGGTATCACAGACCTCTCCTTTGATGGGACGGGCTATGTGTGGCAGAGTGTTAACTGCATTCTAACAGCAAGCTACACTGTATGTTTGTTGAATGTATTACTGGCATTTCCCTGATTCGAGACTAAATGAAAACAAGGTTCCAAAATTGCCAATCAACGTATGACATTTCATTTCTTTTAATAGCTCACCTTGCGGCGAGTAATGGACAAAGCAAAGCAGTGTACGAGAAATGGTTCTTTGAACGAGATTTCAATGGTGTTGCTGAACAATTTGCTATCTTTGCCCTTTGCCCTCATGTTGATTCTGCTCTTTGATGAATGGGAATATGTAATCAACGTGTAAGAATATGTCATGAATTGCTTTTTCTCAACAATCTTAAATTTTTATCTTTTTGGTAATCCTGACCCTACTTTTGCAGGGATGTGATTAGATTACCAATGTTTTGGGTAGTTGCTACAGCTAGTGGATTACTTGGTCTTTCAATTAGCTTCTCGTCTATCTGGTTTTTACATCAAACTGGACCCACCACTTATAGGTAACATTGTTTATTGCAGATATGAAATCCGCTTTTTGTATCTCACAGAAGTCTTTCGAGTGAGGTTCTTCTATCTAATTTTACTCTGTCCAACCATGTCTCATGCCCAATACGATGTCGGTTTAGTCTTTGGACAGTGTTCTAAATTCATGTCTAATAGTCAAAATGTTGTCTTTTTGAACATTAGGGAGAGTGGGATGGGGTAAAATTATACAAAAGATATGACCTCGAGTCTTTCCCCCCGTACTTTTTAACTGCTCTGTCCATTCCCATCAACAATAATTCTTGTATGCACCAAACGGTTTCTATCTTTTACTATTAAACTGTCTGCTCTGCAAATTCCTTGAGGTGTTCCGGAAACAATAGTGAAATACTTTTTCCACACGTCCCACCATGACATTGTATGCAGATATCTTGTGATTTGAACAGCATGCAGATATTTGCTACTGTATGATATTGGTTGTTTGTTGTACAGTCTCGTAGGTTCTTTGAACAAGATTCCTATCTCTATTGCTGGTCTAGTGCTGTTCAAGGTTCCTCTCAGTCTTCCAAATTTGTTCAGCATACTATTTGGTTGCACAATCAACCCTCTTATTTTCTTTTGACACCTTTACTTTATCCTATATGCCTCCTATAATTTTGCTTGTGCTTCTTCCAGGTCTCTTTGCTGGAATATTGTTTGCTAGAGCCAAAATGTCGTGATCTCAGTATCGAACTCTTTGTGAACTAGATAACGAAGTGTTGGCTCAGAAAGATCTCTATCCCTGGTTGACTCACCAAGTACATTGAGAATTAACATGATCAGTGTACTAGATGGGAGTAATATTGGAGGACAAGATTCCAGTGATCGATTGAGGAGACAACTGCTAAGCATATATTCTCTTAGGAGTTCTTATATCCTATTTAGAAGAGCTTTCTCATCAAAAAATCTAGTGAAGAAATGTTGTTTCTCTATTCTGCTTAGGGTATAAAATAGTCCACTGGGAAACGCTAGTTACTTTTATCTAATTCTTATGGTCAACAGAATAAGCCCTGTCATCTCATCCTTTGCAACACTTTCAAGACTTGTTTAATTTTTTATTGTCGCAATGGTTGACAACAGGATTCATCATGTCTTGTCGGCCGAACACACAAGGAACAACTAAGTTTAGAGTCGACTAGTAATAAGTTAATTAATAAAAAGAGTCAGTGATCATTTAAGTTATGGTTTGGATCCCTTTATTTTAAAAGAGTAGCATGAAATCTCTAAAAAGTCCTTCATTCAAATAAATTGCTTTTGTCATAAAATGCAACTTCTAGACATGATACTACTTAAAAGTTGCATTATTTAAAAGGCATTATTTGAATGATTTTTGGGAACTTCGATGACAGACGGTGTAGACATAGAGTCACTAACAAGTTCTCGTGATCAAAAGAATATGGATGATTCTTATTGATAAGCAAACTATTTTTATGAGATGGATCCATACACATTACTTGAAGAATGAAACTTTATGAAATATCCTTCCTAAATAAAACCCTTCTTGGACTATGGTTTACATTCTCAAAGTAAGGAAGATATTTTGGATGGAATTCAAGCATAAGATAGGCAATATGGCTTCTACTTGATTGTGGTGTGATAATTAAACCAATTTTGTTCCTTTAACTAGTATAACTGAACTTACTCCTCTTAAAAGCAACATCCCAAATCATACATCGATAAAGATGTCCTTAGTAATAAATTAATGCTTGAGCAGCTAGCAAGGACATCACTCATCAGTCATATCCTTAGTTTATTCTAAACTCCGATAGATAAAGAGGACTCTATTAACTGGTGCAGACACCCCCTTTATTTTATAGTGCCTCTTGCAAATTGTTATTAAGGAATCAAGCTTTAAGGGTAAAATGGCACAAGTTAGTTTGGCTTAAACAAGCTAGCCACAGAGTGTCTTTCATTGTTATGAGCGAGAGATTAAGCTCATCGTATAGGCATGGAGGAATTATAAATATACCATATTCTTGTGTGCTTTATAATTAAGAAAATGAATCCATTGGATACCTTTTCTTTAAGTTTAGCTTCTCATCTTTCATTTGGAAAAGAATTCAGCTCAAGTTAAGTGTAGCTTCTCATCTTTCATTTGGAAAAGAATTCAATTTTTTTGTAACTTAAGCTCTCCTCCTACAAGTTGGCCAAGTTCGATCAATTGGTTAGGTCAAAAGCATAGGATAAGTAAAGGAGAACTACTAGTTTATACAATATCTTGTGGCAACATAAGAAAGAAATTAGGGGATTTTCTTAAGAAAACAACTCATAAGCGTAACTTATTGCTAGATCTGTTGAGAATGATTTGGGAGTTCCTGGTTACTCATCAATTCCATCCAAAATATATTAAAATCATTCTTGTCAATTAGAACTTCCTTATCAATGATTAATTTTGCATTACCTTGGAATTTGTAAGAATATGAATATAATTACCAAAAAAGGTTATGAGAATAAACGCTCATTATGGTTGGTTTTTATTTTAATATGGATTGTTTAGTTTGAAAATAGAGTTGAAATTGTAATGAATTTTTATCAGAGAATTGAAACTTTCTCTATAGTTTAGGGCTAGGATACTAATGGTTTCCTATCTATCTTATTGGCTTAAGCTTTATTATAATTAAGAAGTTCTTAGTTATCCCTTCTTATTAGACTTAAAAGATTATTGATTAATAGCTTATATTGCTTCATGATCGACGGTTTATGTATGCTAGGTTTTAACATTTTTAACCTTGATAACACTACAAGCGCGCGGGTCATTTGTGTAGTACTTAAGGTATGAATCCCACGAAGAAGGGTAATTTGATCCTAAAATCTAAGGTCGGAAAGTATTAAATAGATATTTATCAGACAATAAAATTAAACACCAGAACTAAATAAATCAAACAAACCAAATCGAATAACAGAATAATAATTGACACTTAACACTTAACTATCATGACAATGATTAACAATTTTAAATTGAAATTGAATAATACTTGACGGAAATTGATTGATTTGTTGAACAATGATAACACACCCTAAAATTTAACCTAGTGAGATAATCGAAAGAGAGAAAGGGAAAATTATCTATCTTTAATGCCAACCTAACTGATTATGATTTATTGAATTAATGATTCTAGATGATCCTAGAGTCAATTACTCTCTCTCAAGTTATAATTGAACCCTAAAGCATAAACCCTAATCAGATTATGGGAAGTTGTAATATCTCAATTAACAGCCTATCCAAAACCTAACCAGTTCCTAAGTTCTCTAATAAACAATTGAAAACCTATATGTGATCTCTCTAAACAAGATTTACCAACCTGATTTAATTTTGAGTCTATTAACTTACCTAACTCTCGTCAGCTTAATTTAATCATTTTTTCTCGATTTACCCTCTCAATTTATTATCGAGATATGAATTGTAAAATTAAACCACAATTAATTCAATAAACACATAAAATAATCAGATTTCATTAAATCAAAAAATAATATTCCAAAGGTGAGTATAGAACATCAATCACAGTTTAATTCTATCATCAAACTATATATCCCAATTCTATAATCAAATAAAACTAAAATACATAGGAAACAAAACTCGAATGGATGATGGGAGGCCACGACTTCGAAAAGCTTCTTATAATGGGAAGCATGTCTTATCTGCATCGTCTTCTTCTTCTCTCTTTCTTCGTCTCTTTCTCGATCTCTCAAGGCTCTCTCTTTTATAGTTTCGTTGTGACGGCTGATCAAAAGCTCCTCTCTTATATTCTTTATGTTCCTTAAATACCTAGGTAGCTCTAGAGTTGATTCGAGGTTGAAACGGGCTAAAAAGTTCCTCGAAACTTGATGTTTTCACCTATTTTTGTGTCTGTCCGATGTAGGCCGCAATCATGTCCTTTCACGATGGTGACCAAAGTGTCACGATCGTGGCCTGCATCTTGGTGGTTCACCTCTTTCTGTCAAGATCTTGGTCTATTGTGCCACTATCGTGTGCTATGGTTTTGGCCCGGAACTCTTCAAAACTTCTCCGTTCTTCTCCACTGAACCTGAAACACTAACAAACACATCAACGTACTTCAAAAACATAACATTTAAGCTCAAAGATTTATACTAACCCATAAAAATACTTAAACACATAAAGTAACACAATTATTACCTAGATACATACTAAAAACCCAAATTAACACTAAATACCTAACAAATTAAATTCTAAAACGTGATGCAAATCACAACTATCAATATCTCTACACCTAAATGTTTACTTGAGGGTTTGCTTGTCCTCAAGCAAACAAAACAACAAACAACACAAAGCATAAAGCACATATTGCAACAAATGTTGGCAATGGCTTAAACTTCACGAAATAATGTAACTCTAAACACAATCATTCAAGTTGTTCCAAATTATTAATATGCGAATTCCACGTTTAAGCACCTTGGACTCAATATACAAACCAATCAAAATTTTAATGTTAAGTCAATTCACCCCTATCACTGAATAGAAATTGATTGATTTGTTGAACAATGATAGCACACCCTAGAATTCAACCTAGTGAGTTAATCGAAAGAGAGAAAGGGAAAATTATCTATTTTCAATGCCAACCTAACCAATAACGATTTATCGAATTAATGGTTCTAGATGATCCTATAGTCAATTACTCTATCTCAAGTTATAATTGAACCCTAAAGCATAAACTTTAATCAGATTATGGGAAGTTGTAATCTCTCAATTAACAACCTATCCAAAAACTAACCAGATCTTAAGTTCTTTAATAAATAATTGGAAACCTATATCTGATCTCTCTACATAAGATTTACCAATCTGATTTAATTCTGAGTCTATTAAATTACCTAACTCTCATTAGCCTAATTTAATCATTTTTTTCTCGATTCACCCTCTCAGTTTATTATTGAGATATGAAGTGTAGAATTAAACCACAATTAATTCAATAAACACATAACAATAAGATTTTATTAAATCAAAAATAATATCCCAAAGGTGAGTATAGAACATCAATCACAATTTAATTCTATCATCAAACTATATATCTTAATTCTATAATCAAATAAAACTAAAATACATAGGAAATAGAACTCGAATGGATGATGGGAGGCTACGACTTCGGAAAGCACGTCATGTTTACGTCGTCTTCCTCTTCTTTCTTCCTTCGTCTCTTTCTTGATCTCTCAAGGTTCTCTCTTTTAGGGTTTCATCATGGTGGCTGATCGAAAGCTCCTCTCTTCTGTTCTTTATATTCTTTAAATACCTTGGAATCCTTAGGGTTGATTTGGGGTCGAAACGGTTCGAAAAGTTCCTCAAAATTTGACCTTTTCACTCGTTTTCGCGTCTGCCAGACGTAAAACCACGATCAACCCTCTCTGTCACGATCGTGGCCTGGATCCTGGTGGCTCACATCTTTCTGTCATGATCGTGGCCTGTGGTTTTGGCCCGAAACTTCGCCGTTGACCCTGAAACACTAACAAACACATTAAGGTACCTCAAAAACATAATATTTAAGCTCAAAGATTTATACTAACCGTTAAAAACACTTAAACACTTAAACTAACACAATTATAACCTAGATACATACTAAACACCCAAATTAACACTAAATACCCAACAAATTAAATCCTAAAACATGATGCAAATCACAGCTATCACTTCCTTTTTTAGGTTTTTCCTTTAAAGTTGTATTAACTAGCATTAGTCTATTATGATGGATGAACTTCTTTTATCCTCTTTTATATCTCTGTCTTAGAGTAATTCAATATAATTTATTTGCACTTCTAGAAAGAGGATTAGAGAACATGGAAATCATCTTTCTAACTTCACATGAACGCCTTATATTTTTAATTAAAAAAACCTATCTACTAAGTGTTTTACCTTGAATATACATTAAATTCTTGAACTCCTATAACTTGGTAATTGATACCTAATCTCTAATCCTAAAGCTTAAACTTGTAAATTGGAAGTTAATCATTCTAAATTTGGTCACATATATATTAAAATTTATCGCACCACTTTTTTTGTATAAAATACAAATTTTCTTAAGTATGTCATGTCGTAGTGATAGCTAAAAAATTTCATGATTACAAAAAAGATAAAGAAAAGACAGACATTCATTTATACCTTGTTGATATACATGTACTCATCAATCTATACTCAAATACCTAAAAAAGGAATTAAAATTAGGGGGCTCAAACTATTCACTTGTTCAAGCTAAAAAGAGAATTTTTCTATCATTGCTGACTTAATTTGATGTGTAGAGTTAAAAATTTATCAATTATCCATCTTTACAAATATATACATATATATATATATATAATATTTTTTAAGTAAAATTATAAACATAATATTAATATCTACATAATTATTATAATAAATTTCTTTATAATATTAATATCAAGAGAATTATTTTAAGAAATGTCTGCTTTTTATTCTATTAATGTTATTCGATAATAAGATACCATTAAACTTCCTCTTATAAACTTTTTTTAGAAATTGAAACTAAATTAATAAATGCTCATGGGAATAATCAAGTATAAGCCATAAACAAAACAGAAAGAAAACCCTGAATGGCAATGTCCTAATCTAACTTGAACAATTTAAAAGAACAACCAAGGAAAAGACAAAGTGAGTATAGAGATCTAGCATCCATGGAGCTAATAATTGAAGCCTTGAATTGATTGATCCTTTCTTGACAAAGGAATTTTATGAGTTTTAATATTGGATTACATGTTATAATGTTCACATGAGTAAATTTGTAATGCTAGGAGCTATATCTCCAAGTTTGAAAATCATTAGTTAGACATATATAAGTGATTGGTTCTACATTTAGTTATGGTCTTATGGTAGATTCCATCTGATCTTCATCTTATTACTAGCCTTAGTATGATCCTTATAAGCTAGGATTATTTCCTTAATCTAGTATAAGGTCCTGTAGATGGGAGTGAGTTGTCTATAGATATATTCTGAAATGGTCGAAGGATTCTCTCCTTCTATATTGAATAAGTCATACAACTAAATGCTAAGTATAAATATGTACAAATAACAATTTGCTTAAAACCTCTTATTACCTTTTGATTGAAATCTCTGATTACTTGTTCATTCTAAAATTCTTATACATATTACCTTTATATATAAAGTGTTGCATCTGGATTGCACCTAACCCCACAAGGCTAACGTGAAATGGAATTCATAAAAGAGATAAGAAACTAACTTAACCCTCATATTCCATGATACATAACTAATGTTTGTCTTTACTTTTGCATTATTTGGCAACATATCTTTGACAGAGATCAACTTTGAAATCTTGTGAAAAGTACCTAAGCCATACTAACTATTATGTCAAAACTAGGTTTTAAGGCTATTACTAATCAAAGCTTAAACTTTTGGTTTATTTTATTGCTCATTCCAAGCATCTGGTTGAGAATCCAAGAATTTAATTTTTGATTATCATGTTCCAAAAGCTTATGTTCTTTAAATGATGAGAATACATCCATATAACCCAAATGGATTTTATATCATAAAATAATTTTCTTATTCTTTTAATGATTAAAACTTTGTTAATGTCTTTGATTATTGTAATAAAAAATATCCCTTCCTCCTTAAAAGTATAAAGACTATTTTACTTTTGTTAAAGTTCCTTTGCTTATATCTTCCACCCATAAGGTAAGGAGTTATTAACAATCCTCTCAATAGCCTTGAATAGATTCTTTAGAAGAAGAAGATGAGACATCCAATAAGTATACATATTGCCAAGAACTTAAATTACAAGTTAAAGCCTATTAGTATAAGATAGAAATTTGTTATATAAGTTGATGATTCTCTTATGAATTTGAATCAAATAGTGGTTGGAAATCTCTAAATGATGGCCCTTTTATAGATCTTGGAATTCCAAGATATTTTAAAGGGGTATGCTAAGCTAAAAAACCTAAAATTATGATGAAAAATTAACATACTTTTTTTAAAAATTAACATACTTTTGTTTTTAATTTATATAAATACTTGAAATTTTATTAAAGATATGTAAGGAATTCATAAGAATTTAGATTGAGTGAGGATCAATCTTATATAATAGCAACAAATAACTAGAAAAAGTAAGATTGAATAACTTAAGTCCCCTTCATTTGAAATGGTACTTAGATATTCCAATTGGGTCAGTGCTTTAAAAGATAAGCCTAGTAAGTAACCTAATGCATTAAATAAACATATAAGGATATGGGATCCCTTTACTTCAGACTTTTAGTATGATTGAACCCCTTTGTTGGTTCTTTATTCATAAGGATACCATAAAAAGTTGTAGGGATGCATTGTTGTATCCATTTTATAAAAATCTTTGGAAACCTAAAAACCTCTAGGAAATTAATTATAAACATCTAATTAATTGAATCAAAAGCATTATGGAAGTATATTTTTGAAGCAAAACTTTTAATATATATCTTGTTATGATACTTCTTAAATAAGTCTTAAATTAGGAGAAGATTTTTCCTAATATTTCTCTGTCTAATAAAGGTACTTTGAATGGGGTTAATCAGAATCCTTGGCGTTTATTCCAATATTACACCAAGCATCTTCAATATGATTTTGTAAATTACATTATAATAAGAAATTTTCTTGAAGTCTTTCAAGGAATTAGGATGAGCTATGTTATAGGCTAGGCATATATAGGTTTGTTAACCTTTCTTAAATTCTCATATTTAAAAAGAATTCCAAGATAACTTCTAATACCATATCACTAATCGAACTCCAAATTTTCTAAAAGAATAGAGCATTAAGATGATTAATGTTATGTACCTTTTTGTATTAAATGTGAATGCAATAATATCTATATAAGATATATAAAAAAGGTCTGTCAAGCTAGGTAGCTTAAGTTAAATCTAATGAGGGTAAAATAAATCCTTTGATTTATTAAAAATAGCATAGTAGTTAGTAACATTACCTAGGAGGTCTTTAAAGTAATTGTACATCATAAATTTAAGGTCCTCTTAGTCACAAACGGTGTTTCTATAAGGATAAGTTCAAGTAGTAAATTTATTTTGATTCCTTTTTGCTAGAATAGCATCATAAAAGTAATAGGGTTTAATCGAAAGGATTCAACATATTATCACACATATTAAAGTATTTATACAAGAGAAGTTTTACGTATGGTAAACATAAACTAAGGTTATAATGGTAACTTAATAATGATAGTATTATTCCTTCGATAAAAAGAACTTAGTGTCTTTATCACTCTCATTAAGCCAAAAGATATTTGATTTCTATTTTAAAAGATAAATTTAAGCTTTGAGTGCCTGATTTAATTTGGTAGAGACTATTTTTGTTTTGATTTTAGTAAATCATTATGAAGAGAATTATAGAGATCATTAAAAATCTTGTAGATAGTCTCTCTTTTCTTTAGAATAATTGCTTTATGTTGGGAAAATAAATGTTGTTAAGATGCTTGAGTTCTTCTTTGATATCTTGCAATTTTCTCTTATAAATGAATGCCTTAAAGCTCTCAAGTGACCTTGCATTCCTTTCCTGCTAACCTCCTTAAAGGCTATAATATTGAGAGGATAATTATTGAATCTAAATGGGGCTTTGCTTTCTTTTTTAAGCTAGAGGACATACTGAATAAGTGATTAGAATAAATTGAGCGCCCAAAATGAGCTAAGTTGAAGGGAAATTTAGACATATAATTTGCATTAATCAAGGCTCTATCAAGCTTTTTTCTAATTAACTAATCTTCACTATTTCTATTTTCCTAAGCGAGAAGATGTCCTCCAAATCTTAGGTTTATGGTCCCAAATTGGCTAACACAAGTTCTTAGATCATCATTAAGTGTTTCATTCAGCCTCTTATCCTTAGTCTCGTGTGTAAATATTGTACTGTTGAAACTAACTAGGTTGATCTATAAATTTTGATTTGTAGCATAAATCTTACTTCAATTCACTTCATAATGCATTCCTCTAAAAAACCTTAGTAATATAAATAACAAAAACACTAATATGGTTTAAGGAATTTAGGAAAAGATGGTAAGATGGATTACTTGATTTGTGGAGAAGAATTAGATAAGTTGAACTTGATACTTGTCAAAAGCTACCACTATCCTTCCATTGTAATGTTAATGAAAGGAGATTGTGCTCTGATTTTTACCAAGAAACCAAAAGTTATTTTTGTATAAATTTACTTTTATTTTGGTTTCTAAAAGGCCTATTAAGATAGGTTTTCTCTTATTAAAGATATCTTTAATAACTTGTCTTTTATTAAGTCCTCTAACATTCCTAACTAAAAAAGAAATTAGGGGGAACTTCGAATAAGAAAACTTATACGAGGCTTATTCTTTCATTTTCTATTGGGCCTTTTCTTAATTATGGTGAAGCTTACTTCACTTTCCCTAGTAGGTAATTGGCCTAGTTCCACTTAAATAACAAGTCAGGGAGTTTTAATAGGTATTGCTACAAATTTCCAATTATCCAAACAAAGCAGCATTCTTTTCCTTCTATAATGGCTTAAAACTGTATACCAAGACGAAGTTGGAGACGTAAGGTTTGCAAGATCTTGCTAAAGCCATCACCGTAGACGAATTCCTTTATAAAGTAAGAAGGGATGTCCACTATATGTCTCAAAAGAGTGACAAGGGCAAAGGTGGGGGAGAGAAGAAACAAGGCAAGGATGAAGCTTTGAAGAGTGGCAAGCCAAAGGAAGGTTCAAGTAAGATCCACAAGGAAGACAAGAGTAGAGTCCCAGTTTGAAGTGTTACCTTTGTGAAAAACCTCATCAAATTAGAGACTTTTCGAAGAAGAACAAGCTTGTCGCCCTCAAAGAAGAAACCTCAAAATCGGCTGAGGAAAGGTTTGGATCCTTAAAAGTTCTTCATGTCATCATTGCCAAAGTGAAGATGCCAAAAATCAAAAAGAAAGGGTGGTTGTTCGTAGATGAGAAGATTGGTGGACAAGGTACAAGAGTGTTGATGGATATCGACGAACAACTTTATGAAGGAAGAAGAAGCCAAGCGGTTGAGCATCAAGTACACACCCACTGATGGTTGGATAAAGGTAGTGAACTCAGTGGTTAAAAGCATGTATGTGGAGTGGCAAAGAACATAGAGATCTGTATAGATGAGTGGCATGGTTATATATATTTTTCTATTGTTCCTATTGATGATTTGTAGGTGGTGTTAGATATGGAGTTCATAGACAAAGTGAAAGTTATTTCAATTCAATTTGCAAATAACATGTGCATTATGGAGGAGGGAAACAACAAACAAGGTACCTTTGTCCCGCAAGGTAGCAATGAAGACCAAGACACTTTCAGCCATGCAACTCTCCGAAGGAGTGAAGAAGGAAGAGTCGATGTTCCTAGTGGCGCTCAAAAAGGAAAATGCCACTACTCCTAAAGAACTACCTAAAGAGATTGCTTGCATCCTTGAGGAGTACAAGGATTTTGGGCCACTTGAATTGCCAAAGGATTTACCACCAAGAAGAGAGATGAATCATAAGATTGAGTTGGCAAATATGTCACATCCTAGCTCTCCTTTGGGTAACTGACTGAAGGAGGGATTGCAACGTGACCACCAAGCCAAAAAAGTGTTGAAGCACGTCAAGGAGGGAAAGACTCGCAAGTTTTGGCTTGAGTATCGGTTGCTTATCACCAACGGAAGCCAAATTTATGTGCCCAAGTGGAATAGATTGAGAAAGGAGATCATCAAGGAATGTCATGACTCCTTATAAGCTAGTCATCAAGGGATGCATCGAACTTTAGCACTTGTGGAGTGTGCCTACTATTAGCCCCAAATGATAGATGACATTGAAGCCTACGTGAAGACTTATTTTGTATGCCAACAAGACAAGGTGGAGCATAAAGCATCAAGTGGATTATTGTAGCCATTGCCAATTCCTGAGAGACCATGGGAGAGTGTCTCAATGGATTTCAATGTCGGGTTGATGAAAAAGTGGAGGGACAAGGCAACATAATGGTTGTTGAGGATAGTTTCAACAAGTATGGAGTATTCATACTTATGCCAATAAAATTTACCATAGAGGATGTTGCTCATTTGTTCTTTAGGTACATTGTAATATCCTGATACCCATGTTAAGGCTAGAATAGTAATTTATGAGAAAAAACTGTGAAATTAGGAAACTGCACGTCATGTTTAAGTTAATGTGACATACATGCACACGATATTATTGATTTTTCATATATATAAATAATTGCACATGCATTCATGACATTTTTCCGGGTATAAGTGATTTTTGTTTTTGTTTTAATGTGATTAAAGTGTGGATTTTGGAGTAATTGTGTTACAAAATTTATT
>JAOTAY010000189.1:16378726-16415432 GCA_025629805.1 Erythroxylum baracoense
TGGAATTAATTACATAATAGGTTAAAGATACATTCAAGCCTTATATTTTATTAAGAATGTCTTTTTTGCTATTTATACACTTGGGCATGTGTGGAACATTAGTAATAATATGGGGGTATTTTTGTCCAATAGACTACGTGCTTTGTTTCTGTGACAGGCATAAGAAAGTTGTGCCATAATTTTGGAAGGAACAAAAAATTGTGTTTTTGTGAACTAGAGATGGAACAAAAATGGGCAGTGACAGCAACCAAACACTGCTGGACATAGAATTTTTGTGTTTTGTTATCTGTCTCCACTCACGGAGACATCAACCAAACCCAACGTAAAATCCATTGATTGTCATAAGTATCGGCCAAAGGGTTATATTGAATATTATTATCCTAATTATACACTAAATTTAGAATTTGAATAAGGTTGTTTAGAGATTGAATAAGACCAAATTATTGACCCATTAGACTATTATGGTGTTGAAAAGTATATTAATGCAAGTTCTAATGAGAATGATTGTATTCATATACCTAGATGTGATTTATTGCTACTATAAATAATGAAAATTGGAAGAGCACTAGTATTTTTTACACTTTCATTAGATGTATGGATAAGAAGTGTGTGTTACTATTTTACCGCAAATGCATGACATAGTTGCAGCTAGCATAGGCAAGTACACGTCAATTCATTGAGGTCGTTGATTGCTAGTACTAATAATCTTTTTAGTACTTATATATAGACTTAGATATAGAATCCTCCTATAACTTTTCTATGCTTAACTTTACCTTAATTTAATGAACAATTCAATTTTTTGGACCAACAAAAAATCCTAGATTACAGTTACATTCTTTTTCAAGACATATAACTTACATCCTAAGATTAGTAAATTAAACTTTCTTTCAAATGAAGACAACCTAATAATGCATTAATTTGCTCTATGAGATCTCTTGATAGGTTTTAGCCTAACTTAAGAAGATCTTATGACTTTCTCTTAATTAGCTCATTACTTAACCCTCTTTATCCACGTTAACCTAAGCAGCCATCTTATCTCCTGAATCTTAATTCATAAATTAAGTGATTAAATCTTTCACTTTTTTCCTTCAATTCAATCAATTATAAAAAATTGGATAAATATCAAGAAAACTATATATTCATTAAACCAAAGAACAAATCAAAACATAAATCTTAGGGTTCGTCACATCTATATATATGTATAGTTCATTATAAAACAAAGGAAAAACAAAAAGAACAATGAAGAAATAATAAATAAGAATGAACTTATGGTTCTTAAGTCTTGATCATTCTTGATTAATATTGATGGAATCTTACTTTCCTCCAAGATTATTTCTTTGTAACGTTATCTTTGAGAATCCTTAGCCTTATAACTGATTTAGAGTCCTTCGAGACATCTCTCCCTTTTTTCTTATCTTTTTCCACCTGTTATTTCACAAAACCCAAAATTAGTTCCAGTGCCATGGATTCTCAAATAGCACATCAAAACATGTATGGGTCCCATGTTGTTTTATATTTCTTTTAGCTTCTTTTTATGCAAAAATTATTATTAACGTAGGGTATAACACAACCTTATGCTGATCTAACATAGCCCCTTATTGCCCCAACACATCCCTTTATTGTTCTGGTCAAAAGAGGAGGAAATAGAGTGAAAAAACATGAAATATTGTATGAACATGGGTTAACAGGCACCAATATTAGTTCCCCTATTTAAAACATCCCTTTATATAGCCCTGTTGGTCCCCCTATTTAAAACATCCCTTTATATAGCCCTGTTGGTCCCCCTATTTGAACATCCCCTTACACAACCCTATATAAGTCATTTATTGGTTATGTATTCTAATTCCTTCCTCTAAAATCACCCCAAATCAACTCAAACTTACACGAATTCATTCATTATTCGTTAAAGAGTTAAAGTAAGGCTTTTAAAAAAATATAAACCAAATTAAGTGCTTAATAATATAATAATCATCAAAAACAAGGTAATGCTCTCTAAATAATGCTAAGAACATAATGTAATTAGCACTTATCAACTCCCCTACACTTGAGCCTTCACTTGTCCTCAAGCAAATCAATTTCATTACTCTTAACTTAATATAAAGCAGCTCTAGGAAAGCGTTAAACATAATGAAGATATTAATCAAGATTCTTCATTATTCATCCAATAGCAAAGTTTATTGAATAGTTAATCACTTAGTTACTTTTATCAAATCATAAGTCTTAATTCACTCTATAATTCTTCAAACTCCATCTTATTTCACACTATTTGACTTATTGCATAAAGTGAACATATATGAGAAAAATGCTAAAACCGTTACAAATTTTCACACTTCATTTAAAGAAAAATAAAACACTATATTTAAACAATATAGGAGCATTTAGAAGCTTGCTTGAAAAGTACCCTAGCCTTTTTAATACAAAAGTAAACACCTTTTGTTTTATACTCTCGATTGCTCAACTAGATCACTATTTCAAACAAATACTAGTGCCACTAATCTTTTTACTTTGTTTGAAGCCAAAAAAGTGAATTTATTATGTCTCACTTATTCACACACTTTATCTTTTTTATTTTTCTTTTTCTTTTCTTTCTGTTTTTTTATGTAGGATAATGAAAATGCTTAAAAAGAATTCACATTCAACTTAGTGCATGTAAAAATTGTACATAAAGGTATCATAATGCAAATTAAATATCCATTCTCAAAATTAATGAATTAAATTGAAATAATTGTTTTTAAAATTGAAAGAATTATATTAAGCAAGGTTGAACTATAAGACAATGAAGTTACATATGGTCAAACCAATAAGTCTTAAGGGTGAAGTAAATAGTAACTAAGCCATTACTGATTAGCAATTGAGCCAAATAAGTGAGACCAACATATACAACCAAAAAAAAACTATAAAGCCAATATCAACTTTCCTTACCAGATTTTGGGATTAAGCAACTTGTCTTTAGGATGTTTCCTTAAGCAAAGTAACTAGGTTTATCACAGGGACCAACTCAAAGAAAAAAGGAGGGTTACATTGATCACAAACATTTTTATTCAAAAGTTACTTCCTATTCCATCTTGTTAACTCTAATAGAACCTATTCTTTAGTTTTGCTTTTGTTCTAGAAATTCTAATCATTTCTTTCCATCCAAATGCTTTAGATGTTGCAACCAAGTGCTATGTAACAAATGTACCCATCTCTTTTTGGTTTCCTTACCTTCAATGCTAATTCCATAACCACTCTGAAATATAGAACTTTATAAACCGATGACAAAGTTGCTTTATTATAAATTAGATAAAGCTCAAATAGTCACATGAAAAGAAAAGGTAAGGAGTTGATTTTGGACCTTTCTCACATAAGCATTAAAAGGTGATGTAGCTTAGGAAAGGGAGACTATCCTTGGTCCCAAGACTTTCCTTGAAGACTAGACATAGGTGAAATGAGACCATAGGGAGCAATTTTTTACTCTAAATAATTTTATGCCAAGGAGTTACCTAGGGGTTTCAGAAAATACCTAGAAAATGCATTAGTAAATCTACTAAAAGTATTATTTGAATTCAACTTAGTCATAAAAACTCATAACCATTTTCCTAAACAAATCAAATTACAATTACAACAAAAATTGTAATGGATCATTTTGGTCAAAATCCTTTCTAAAATAATCGAGAGAACTCCAAAATTTTTCATTATTATTAAGCTAATTATAACAAAATTGACAAGCTTAATTATAAGTCATTGGAACTACACATTTATTTTGTATATTTTCCTCAATGTACAAAACACTTAAAAAATGAAATTACTAGGAGGAGGTGAGGATAATCGGTTCTCCCTTAGAAACAAAATTTATCAACCTTATCTAATGTCGTTAACATCCATCTAGTTCCAATAAAATAAAATATCTATCTAAAAATTCAAGTTATTGTTGCCTTTATAACCTGTAAAACTCCATCAACTCTCATATTAAGTAAGAATGATCATTAAGATAAACTTAAAACCATAAGTTCTAAACTACATAGATAAAATAAACTACTATTGAGAATCCTACAAATTACAAAATAAAAAGCATCTAAATATTGGGTTACCTTCTAACACTTCTTTATGAGTCTTTTAGTTTGAATTATTTGCAATAAGTTCATTTAACTTGAACCTATAATCAACAGCTTGCTTTTACCCTCATTAGCCTATAGATAGGTTACATACTACTATATAATAAGGACATATGTTATCAAATTAATAAAACTAATTAAATTACTAATGCCCTTTCTAGTAACAAATTATCAATATAATAAGGAATAGTAAAATCCTTTGGATCTTATATTAACCCTAGCATTTTATTCTGTGGGAAGTAAAAGACCTTCATACTTTAGATGACTGGCTATAATTACCTGATAACCTCTTTCTTTGGATCCTCCTCTTCTTCTTCCTCTTTGTCATCTTCTTCTATCTCTTCTTAAAAAGCAACTTTTTCTTCTTTCTCTTCAACCTCTAACTCCTCTCCACTCCTCGAAGTTACCTTATTCACTTGTTCCCCTAAATTTAGCTTATTGTATCCATATAAAACACTTTGTTGCCTATTAAAGACAAGCTTAATTAACTATACATTGTGGATAGTGGTGAATAACTCTTCAGTTTCTTTGAGGTTAGCCTCAGCTATGACAATGATTTTCATAAGGATGTCTTTAAGACTTTGATCCTCCTTTTGTTGCTATTATTACAAAATCGTGGTCAAACTTAATCATTCCACACAAAAAAGTTACTCTAACCCAAATTGTAAATATCACTATAGGCAATGTTTTAAGGCCAGCTTCCCATAATATTTGGCTACTCCCACATATAGTTCCAATGACTGAAATTCATAATTATAGCGGTCAACTCCACAAATGTCGTAACACATCATCAAAATGCACCTTACATTTCCAGTCATTCCAAGCTTTCAATGTTGCCACAAATGATGGCATCCTGTAATTCCCCAGAGAATATTCTCCTCTCCATCATTTCATTTTGTTTGGTAGACGTAGCAATAAATATCTAATCTTGAAAATAAGCTACTATCAAAAGATCAAGAAAGAGATCTCTAAGGTTAAATAAATAAATAAACTGTCAAAAATGGCTATGTTAATAAAAATAAAGTATTCCTAATATCACAGTCTCTAATAATGGTGCTAAAAACTTATTCTATTATTCTACCACAAGTGCATGGTGTATCTATACTAGCATAAAAGTGTACAGATTAATCCTATGAGGATAATAATTATTACTACTAATTGTTTTTCTATTATCTAATCTTTATAAAAGAGTGATGTAATAAATGAAAATAAAGAAAAATAAGATAACAATAGATAGAATAAAATTAGATATATAATCCTCCTAAAACTTTATAATGTTCAACTTCATCTTAATATAATAAACAATTTTAGTTTCTTCGAGTAAGAAAAATTCCTAAGTTATAGTTATATTCTCTCTCAAGACATATAACTCCTATCCTTAGATTAGTTAATTGAAATGCCTTTCAAATCAAAACAGCCTAAGCATGAAAATAATGAATTAATTCACTCTATAAACTCTCTTGATAGATTTTACCTTAAGCTAGGAAGATCTTGTGGGTTTCTCTTGAATAGCTCAAACTCAACTCTCTTTATCTAAATTATGATATCATCTCTTAAATCCTGATGTATAATCAAGCAATTGAATCTCTCACTTTCAATCCTTCAATTCAACCAAGTATAAGAACATGGATAAATCTTAAGAAACTAGATATTCATTAAACCAACGATTAATTTAAAATAAGGGTTCATCATGTCTAAATCTATATCCCAATTACTTAAGGTGAGTTTGCATATATCAAAATGTCATGATACCATATATCGAAATGTCATGACACTTAAGGTAAGTCTCCTTACTTTAAGAGGGGTTAGTCTCTATTGAAATTTATCTATTTTGAATAGTTCTGACATTAATAAAAAGGTCTATGCATTTAGAAAGAGTCTCCTACTTCTCTCTAAACTTGACTACCTAGGATGCTACAGGTCATATCTTCCTCTTAGTTTATGATTTACATCTTCTTACTCTACTGATTAGGTCTTTCTTTAACTCTATCTTTATTCCGGCCATCACCTCTTCACCTCTTTTTCATTAACCTTCCATTTTTCTCTTCTTAGTGAACATTAAATAAACTTGCTTATCTGTGGTAAGTACATTAGGGGTAGTTTTGTCCACCAAAAATTTTTCAGTTGTTACTTACTCTGTTACCATTTTAAGAAACTATTTTTTAGACTTTTCAACTGCTAAAAAATGAAATATCCCTTTCTAGTTCATAGACACAAACATTGGAAACTTCCTACCCCTACAAAGACCCTCCTCACCCCCACCCCCCTCCTCAAACCTAGGCAAAAACCAAGCTTCTCCATTCGCTATCACCAAAACCTTTTCAATCCTTACTGCTTTTAGCCCCCATAATTTCAATCCCACTTTAAGACCATAAACCATAAGACCTTCTATGATTCTGAGTTAAAGACTATACAAGTTGTGCCTTTGCTTTTAGAAGAGAAACAAGTTACCAATAAGACATGGTCACAGGTGGCTAGAGACAAAGATTGCACCTTTAAGCTATCCTTGATTCCATAAACAATGGAAGTTTAAATAGGCATTATGTCATCACTAATTGAAGTACTTAAGGAAGGACCTTAAGATGGCTGAGCATATTGATTGGTTACTTTGTAGACAAGAGGCCAACATACCCTATAGTCAAAGCATGGGAAAAAACTAACTGGAATCAAGATGGCTTAATAATATTACTTATTAATTAAGGTGATTTCTTTCTATTTACTTTAAATTTAGAAACTTAAACAAAAAAAGTGATTCAAACAAGTCTTTGGCATTATCGTTGAAGGCCTAAAACACTTAAAAGATGGAAGTTAGAACTAAGCAGAGAAAAACTAAAAATAGTTCTTATATAGACACAATTTTATAACATACCTCTAAAATATTGGATTACCATAAGCCTAAGCTATTTTGCAAGTGCACTAGGTAAAGCAATATTCATAGATGAGAACATTGCATTCATAGGTCGAATTGGCTATAAAAAGTTATGCATAGAAGTTGAATCGGAAAAGGAGCTCCTAGAAACTCTCAAAATGAAAAGACATGACCCTTATATAAACCTAGGCTTGTTAATGGGTCGGGGTGGGTTCGGGCTGTCGATGCCTCGACTCGGCCAAACTTAAAATGAATTTAGGCGAGCCTGGCCCACGACTTGGGGGGCCAAAACAACCCATAGCCAGTAGCCATGCAGAGGCTAACCAGCCCGTGGCCAGGTTCGGTTAGCTCGCCCGAGCCACGGGTAGCCCATCGAGTCTCAATCGGCCCGTTTATGACAATTTCAAAAAGTTGTAGTTGTATTTTTTAAAATTCATAAATTATAAATTATAGCATAATCATTTATAGTAAAATGTAAGATGAAATTACCCATAAATTATAAAAAAATATTTATATAAAATAAAAGATATAAAATACGAACCAATTTATATTTATTAAAAATATATAACAATGATAATGCTGTCATAATTATTCCCTGTACAAACAAGTCAATTTAATTTTAATTTTGTAATTTTATTATAACAATTGATTATAATGTAAATGTAAAAAAGTTATTATCTAACTACAATGAATTTATTTCAAATATTATTTTTAGGTGTTTAATAAATTATTATATTTCTTTTTAATATGATTTTTTTTAAAAACACGTTTATTAAATATTATTGTCTTTTCATATTATATGTATTATTAAATAACCAAGTCTAAAATTTTTTATTTTTATTACATATATTAAAAGAAATTAATTAATATGATAATTAATCTTAACACATTTAAACATTTTATTTTATTTTTCATATTTATACAATATATACATTATGCATATATGTATTTATAATAATCTTAAAATCAATTAATCACTTTATTAATCCTAATGTATCAATTCCAAGATAATATATAAGTTATTGAGTTACAAAAACAAATAAGTACAGTATTTTATATTGAAAATAGCTATTATTTTATTAAAACTAGAATACATTTTATAAATACTTTTGATATGTTTTTATAAATTATTTATATAAATACTTTTGATATGTTTTATAAATTATTTACTTTATTACTTTCAAAAATAGTTCTTTTACTTTTTTTTCTAAAATCATTATATTCTAATTAATATAAATTTATATTCATAAATATTAGAAGATTCATTCCTAAGTCACTCTCTAATTAAAAGTTTGTTAAGAGTAATTCCTTACTTGAATCCTTGATCTATGTTTTATTTTAAATCCTTACTCGAAACCTTGATCTATTTTTTATTTTAAATCCTTCTCATCCTTAGAGTGTTATAAGCATACCATATTTTATAAAATTTATAAATTTTTACCTTTTTTCCTTTTAATATATATATAAACACACACACACACACACACACACAATTTTAAATTATAACAACATATAATTATGATCTAATAAAGTTATTAATTTATCGAATATTAAATTACAAAATATTTATATCTTTTTATTTAAATCACTTAATATTTTATTTGAATAAAACTATCATTAAATGAAAGTTTAACATCACTAACTTCTTAATGTTTTTATTAATATTTTAAATATAATGACTAATGAGCTAAATATTAACACAATTTGTGTTAAAAGTCATTAAGTTAGGTTTATATTGAAGGGTGCTACATATATTTGCAAATAATTAAAGAGAAAATGCATTTTAAAATTAAAATCTTGAAATGTATTTATTGATATGATTAATTAGGAAATTTAATTCAATTAATTAGAAATTTGTATGAAAAGTCATTAAGTTAATAATTATAGCTAAGAATTTCAATTCAATTAACTACGAATTTTAAATTTACTTAAATAATTTATTAATTATTATAAGAGAGAATTGATAAAGACAAATTCATTAACTACAGAAAATTTTACTGTAGATAAATGATAATCTAAATCATTTTACAAAAAAGATAAAATTTACAAAATTAAGATAATATCATGCTGGATAGACTGGAGAGTAGAGACTGAGAGAGCATCATCTAATTGACTAATTGTATTTGTTGGTAAGATCGTCAACAGTTTGGATCCAATTATTTATATGTCAAACATTATATTTAGTAATATAGTATTAAAATAAAAAGAATATTTGGTAATGTAATATTATATAAAAAGAAATTTAAAGATACCTTCATCTTTATATATTTGATCAAAATAACTTTCAATTGGTCGATTAATTTCACTAGTCCCCTCCGCATTAATACGTGTGGCTGTAAGAAAATAAAAAACACAATATTAGGTAAGATAATATAAAGATAGATAAAATAAATATATTAAAAAGAGAATAATTTACCATCAATATCTTCATTATTTAATCAACTTTGAGCACATATAAGGGCTTCCATGGTGCAACAATGAAGTAGACCATAATGAGGAGTAATGACCCAACCACTAGTACTAAATGTAGACTCTAAAGCAACAGTGGATGATGGAATAGCTAACAAATCTCATGCAATGACTTGCGAGATCGAATAATTATATCCAAACATCTTCTACCATGACAATATATCGAACGACTCACCTTCAGTTTCAGGAGCACAATCTGTGGAAAAATGTTTATGTAACTCCATCGTATTGTAAGAGATCCTAGCCTTTTTCTCTTTCTAAAAATTTGAAAGAGAATTTGTCAATAACGGGTCAGAAGAAAAGGTTGAACTTGAAACTGAAGTGGGAGTTGAACTGCTTGCAGTACTACTAAGATCCCGATCATTAGTTTGTTGCATTCTGACTTCATAATCATTAAACAATCGATACTATAATTGTTGCATGGTATGTGGACGCTCTTGAGCTCCACCACTGTATAATGCATTATAAATATATTAAACCCCGTCCATCTTATATCTCGGGTCTAACACATATAATACTGTAATAATATCTCCAACCTTAGACTAATAAGAATTAAACTTCTCCGCCATTCACTTCGCCATAGTCTGAATAACTTCATTAGAGTCAAACATTCATAATGATAAAACATGCTTTATGTTGGACATAGTGCTAAAGATATAGTGCGAAGTTGGATATTTTGTTCCTGAGAACAATTCAGTCCAATTATTGAATAATTTCAACTTCATATAAAATTCTCCAACCAAGTCCCATTGATCTTTTAATGGTACATAGGTATACTTAGAATCCCTTTCGGCTAATCTAATAAACAGCTGAGCATATGAGATTGCCGACTCCAATATCTTAAAAGTTGAGTTCCATTCGGTAGGACAATCAAAAACCAACTTCTTTGAATTTGGAATGCATAAAATTTGTGCACCATCTTCAAAAGTTTCAACTCTTTTAGGAGTTGCACTCTAATATAAAACACTATTTTGAATACACTCTATTGCTTCCTTTATCGTCTCCAACTCAACTTTCACAATCAAGTTAAGAATATGCACAAAACAAAGCATATGAAATAACTTACCTCTAGCCAATAAGCTCCCAACCCGTATCTTACCCTTCAACTTCTCAGTCATAGCATCATTTATGCTACAATTATCGACTGTGATGGAGGATACTTTGTTGTAGATGCTCAAATCATCAAACAGTCTTTCAACACGTTTGCCAATTTTTCTCTTGTATGCGGTGTCGGCACATAAATGAACCTATCATGGAAAAGCATACTAACATGAATCATAAATTCATAAAATATTTAAAAAAGTAAATGACAACAATATTAAAGAATATAAATTACCTCAAAAGTCTATTGTATAACTTCCAATCATTATCAATATAATAAGCCGTCACCGCCATGTAACCCTTCTTTTGGTTATCGTCCACATGTTCGTTATTATGGCAATTTGTCCTTGAACACTCGACAATACAATGCTCTTAATGTTTCCCTCTTCTTGTCCTCATAAATTTTGAAAATATCATTTCTCGATGTATTCTGACTTAGAACCTTGAAAGTTAGTTGGAGTGAATTAAGAAATATCTTGAATCTTTTGCTTTCAACCTAGACAATGGTTGTTCATCTCTAATAATCGTATTAGCCATCAAAATTCTTGATCTATGGTTGTCGAAAGTTGTTACGGTCATTTCATTCTTTCCTTTCAGAAAGTTAGGGGGTCAAAAATGTTTGACCTCTTAAACCATTTTTTTCTAGTACATGATTCCTTATGTCTCTTTAAATGAGACGTTCTACCTTTTGAACCACTTGAATACAACTTTTGACAATAATTGCACCATGTTTTTTCAATTCCGTTGATCAATATAGTCATCTTAAAGTGATTCCAAACTTCACTTTTTATGTTGAGTAACTTGAGTTCTAATTGAACTTCTATCCTCACTTGGTATAGGAATAGAAGTTTCCACTTCTACCTCTAGTACTGGATTAGAACTCACAATTGAAGGAATATGCTCATCCATCTAACAAAAAACATATAAATACTTGAGGTTAGAAATAAGAATGTATTAGGAAATGAAACATTCTTAATCAAAATACTTTGCCTACATTCTAGTTAAAATATTCCATATAAAACAAAATGTTCAAAAAAATCAAAGAATGTCCAAACTTTGAATATGCTAGAATGTCCAAGTAAGTTAGGTTGATCATTTAGAGAATTAATACAAAGATGATAAAGGAATTAACTTTATATTCACATGCACATTATAAGATATTGCATCAGTTATGGTTTACTCTACAAGAAAGGTGATAAAGGCACGTTGATTAGATATATACAGTGAATTCGTAGGAAATTTGGATGTCATAAAGAATACTTAAGATTGTATTTCAATCTAGGATTAAAGAAAGTTCTTTGGAGTTCAAAAAATCAGCCTACAGTGACACTTTCACTAATAAAAGCAGAATAGATGACTGTCACTTTTGATTCTTGCCAAATGACATGGATGAGAAAGTAGTCAGAGAGATGGGAATGGAGTATAAAGAAGTAACACTAACGTATAGTCTTCAGCCATTAAACTTTCAAAGGATCATTTGTTTGTTTTATGGAATGACCAAAGATATCGATATTTAGACATAACTTTTTACAAGATTTTGGCAGAGGATGGTGGTATAAAATTGGTCCCTTACAGCACAGCATATATATATTCACTGATTCCCTGAAGACAACTTCATTTAACAAGATATAAATGATGATTGGAGTTTGTAACATCATAGATGTATTGCAATTAAGGGAATTCAGAAGCTTTAAAATGATCTTAAGAGAGGGTAAATAGAGCAGTAGTAGTTAGATGCAGTTGATGTGTTTTGTATCTAACATAAAATTAAGAATGATAACTAGAGATTAATAAAATAGTTTAATAGTTTAAGTTTGTTATTCAATTTCCTAACCTTTAGTCATAAGTTGTATCACAAATATGACATATGCTTCTCAAGATTAACTTCATACTCAGATGCACATTATTGCTACTGTTAGCTATCCAATAACTGATGTAATATCTTATAACTTTGTCAATAATAGGATGAGTAGAGCAACTGTCCATTTATCATGTGACCTAGAGGCTTACTTGATAAATCTCCATATTTACAAAAGCATTAATCTCATTTTTCTTTTGTTTCAATCTTAATTCTCCTCTATTCATTCTTCTAGATGTACAAAACATCCAAAGACATAGTACCTTTCGTATCACTCTTAATCATGATAAACAACTTGTCTTCAACTTATGATTATTACAGTAATATTAATACAAGAGTATTAATATTATTCCAGTAATATTAACACCAGTCAAATTTTGCTTTTCAAACTAGAATCCTTAAATATGTATATACCATTCTCTTTCCCAGTGCAATATACAGTTTATAAGCTTCAAAGACTTTGAATAGGTATTTGAAATGTTAATCGTAGAAAAGTAGAATAACTTTTTGCAAGATTTTGGCAGAGCAGTATATATTCCTAATGCTCTTTATGTCGTTTTACTCTTAAAACAAAGTAACGTAGTTTTGTCGGTGGAAGAAATATTTTAAACATGAACAAATTGACGTCTTTTTGTTTGTGGCCATGAGCAGGGCCAGTTTGATCAGGCCAAACTTATTAACCATGGGCCAGGTCGGGTAAATTTTGACATCCTTATATTGATTTGCCTAAAAATATTAGAAAATTTATATTGAATACTTGAATTTAGAATATTTATTAAAATCACATAAAAATATTATAGAGACAATTAGATGATTTTGATGTAATTGAACTTTACTTCATGTCATATGATTAAAACTAAATTTGTACTAAAGCCCTATTTGATATTACATGAAAACTTATGGTTATCGTTTATAAGATAGTTATTTACAAATGAATTGCCGGTAATTACATCGTAAAAAGTTTACCTAAGTTCTTAATTATATTTTTTATTTGTTAGAGTTTCAACATTATATTTTTAGAACTAATCACCCTAAATTCAATTTATTAAATACCTCAACAGTTAATGGGCAAAAGAATGTGATACTTCGCTGTGGTTAGAATCTTTTTGGTTAATCTTCTTCTTCTTAAAATTTTTTTTTGATTAATAATATATATACTCCAAATGTTGTTAAGAATTTAAGTTATGAAATATGTAATAGAAAAATTGAAGGTATAATTAGTAAATATAAATTAACCCCAAATGTTGATAAGAATTTAAGTTATGAAATATGTAATAGAAAAACTGAAAGTATAATTAGTAAATATAAATTATTGAAGCTAATTAAACAATTTGTTTAAAACTCAGTTTAAACATTGTTCCTTAACAGTATCATCCATGGAAAAGAATCAGACCAATCAATTTCAAAGTAACACCTTACCTTTTCACGATTGGTTGTGTTCTAACTTTGAACATCGCAAGGATTTGTACCCAAAAAGATGACGATTCTGCTTTTGTTTTGAAGTTTTATTGACGAGTTTGTACTGCCAGGTTAAACATAGAAAAACCGTAGCTTTGACACTATTTTATGTAATTTCAATTTTTTTAATCTCGACACCAAAAATATGTATATCACAAAGATACTTGCAACAGTAACTTTTAGTCGTGGATTTATCGTGCATTGGATAAATCCTCATGTACACACAAGATCATCTCCAGCATGACGTGAATATGCATGTGTTTGAAGCCAGAGTCCAGCTACAAAGGTCTCTAGAGTGCACGAGGTTTAGAAAAAAGTTGTGGCCAAGTACTCTTAGAAAAATGGATGCTGTATTGAATCCACTGCTGACATACTAGCACGAATTTAGGTATGTCCATGCAATTACCACAATAACAAAACCATACCCGGAAATCAAAATTCGGAACTTGATCAAAGGCAAGGGTGCACAGAAACCGAATAAAGTCTGAAAAAGCTCTTGATAACAGCTAAAGATTTAAAAAGAGAATCGAAGAGTAAACAACAATGCATCTGATTACGGAAGAATCAACGGAGCCTTCTAGCCTCCCTTTCAGACTCGAGAAGAGTGAGTATATCCCCTTCTCTCACCGGTCCCTTCACGTTCCTCATGATGAACCGATTCTGGTCATCAAGAAACTTAACTCTAACCTGTGTCACTTGCCCCCTAGATCCAGTTCGACCCATGATCTTCACAACCAAAGCATGCTTAATCTGGGAATCCATCCTGCAAGAGTATAAAGAATAGAAACACCAACCACGATTCTTACAATAATCCCATAATTGTCCGTGTGATCAAAAAACTATTTACAATAGAAGCATCTAACGGAAAGTAAAAGACGCTAGTTTCAATGAGATTTCTTCATAGAACAAAAAGGAATCGTGCGGCAAATATTTCTGTGTCCGAAGAAGCCCTAATCAGCAAGTCATGACGTATCAACTGTCCCATAAACCAGAAAAGAGCATCTACCTTAATAACAACTAAGGTGCTTTCTAATTTTATTTCCTGAAGTTTCTCAGCAAACAAACAGAAAACAAGAAAAGGCAGGTTAGAAAAACAAAAAAAGGATCAATCCCTTCAGGCTTTTACTTCACTAAAAACTAGAAAACAACCATCAAGCATTCAAAGACATAGAAGTCCAAAAGCATAGTTACCAGATCGCATTCCACAAAAAAAAAAAAACCAAACCAAAACTAATTAATAAAAGGCACGAATTGTTACATAGACAAAAACATACAAACCACAACCAGTGAACAAGGGAATGAAGTTATGCAATGCATAAAGATTAGATAAGCGGTACCTGAGCTAAGAAGAGAGGGAGAGGAAGCACACGGGGAGCAGCCGCACAGAATCAAGTATAAGTGGAATGGCAAGCATCGAGGTCTTAGGGTTTTAAAGAATGCACTGTTTCTAGTTAAGTTAATTTACTATTTTGCCCACCGTTTTAGGCTTATTTAATAAATATGTGTTTTGAGGTATCAAATTTACGATTATAGCCTTTTATTTTGTCTTTCTCTTTCTTTATGATTGTTTCACAATGCTTTTTCTCTGCTTGTTTCTTTAACCGAAAAGAAAAAATCACTCGTAACAGAACCTCAACCCCTGTTTTGTTTACCAAAGTTGAATGCATGATCCAACACAAAAAAAAGTTCCAAATTTAAAATGGAATTAAAGGGATCCTTTAGTGTGACTATGACCTAAATCCCCAATTCCTCTGCAATTGAAGTGGAGTGGAAAAAACAATTACTTAAATAGTTTTATAACTATGATCACAACTAGATATCATATTCTTATTTTAAGAGGAATTATAAACCGTTATAAAAAAATAGATAAAAGGGAAAAAAAAGAGCACTTCATAAAAGAGAGAAGGCAAATAATATAAAGAGAGAAAATTACTAACATTACATTTGTATCATTTTTGGGTGTTTGAATGTTGCAATGGCTATTATAACAAATAACAAATGACGAAACCAAAATTAAGCTTTTTTAGCAATAAGATATCTAACTTCGTCCTTTTCTAAATGGTGTGTTTAGAACATACAATAGTAATTGAATCAAAGTTAAAAATCACATTTTCTTTTTATATGAACCTCAAGGATGAGCCTTGAAACCTAAAAATTACATAATGGAAGCAAAGACTCCAAGAAAGCTAAAATAGATTTTAGGATAGAATAAAAAAAATCTTGGCTCGATGTCTATAAAAGACAAGAAGCAAAGGTGTATGATACGTTTTGAACGCCATAAGATAATAATATTGATAAATTCACAAGTTCCTAAAAAAATAAAAGAGAAATTAACCTCACTCAATAAATTCTCAAATTTTCTTAAGTATCTTGAACAATACAATGCTTGCCTTTATATAGGCACTAGTTTTTAGCTAATTAAGGTAAGAACTCTCCCTAATTGAATAATTTGACTAGAATCATCATTTAATTGAGCTAATTAGGGTAAAACCTAATTAAGGTAAGAAATCACTCCTAATTTGTTGAGATAACTTGCAAACATAATTGTTTGATACTTAAAACCACTCATAATTTGTTGGGATAGCTTGCATATGTTTGATGGTGTCTAACATAAATCTTGGATAGTTTGAACATGTCTTGAAATGCTTGAAACATACTGAAATAACTTAGACACTCATTAGGCTTCTTAACTAAGTTTGGATCAGATTTATTGGGTCTTGAACACTTTCCAAGCTAATTGGAGCTTGTTTAGCCCATATCCCTTCAGCTAGCCCATTTATGACTTCCTTTATCTTCTTGACTCTAGCTCTTGTAATTGGGCATCCTTGAATGCTTAATAGATCTTCTAAAGTTTTGCTTAGGCCAACTTGATTCTCATCATTTCTCCACTCTTCAGAAGGATTCATCCTTGAATCGTCACCTGCATGAAAGAAAGATAAATCAACAACATTAAAGGTAGCACTTACATTACCATATTCACCTGGAAGATCCAATTTGAAGGCCTTGTCATTAATCTTTGTAAGCACTTGAAATGGACCAGCTCCTTTAAGATGCAACTTTGATTTTCTTTGTTGTGGAAATCTTTTCTTGCCCAAATAAACCTAAACCCAATCACCAGGTTCGAATATTACTTTCTTTTGTCCCTTGTTATATTGAGTTTCATATTGCTTGTTCCTCTTCTTAATATTCAGCCTTACATTCTTATGCAATGCTTTGATCAAATATGCCGTCCTCTTTCCATCTAAACTAACATTTTCCTCAATTGGAATTGGTATCAAATCTAATGGCATTTATGGATTAAACCTATACACAACTTTAAAAGGAGAGTAGTTTATTGCCCAATTGTCACTCTATTGTAAGCAAATTCAACATGGAGCAAACACTCCTCCCAATTCTTCAAATTCCTTTGTATGATGGCACGCAATAAGATAGATAAGGTCCTATTAACAACTTTAGTTTAACCATCAATTTGGGGCTGACAAGTGATTGAAAATAGTAACTTAGTTCCTATCTTTGCCAATAAAGGCTTAAAAACTTCATTTGTCTGTCACTAACAATACTCCTTGGAATGCCATAAAAACGTACAATCTCTTTGAAGAACAAATCAACCATATGAGTTGTATCATCAGCTTTATAGCATGGAATGAAATAAGCCATCTTTGAGAACCTGTCAACAACAACAAAAACAGAATCCTTTCCCCTCTTTTAACTTAGGTACACCTAAAAAAAATCCAAATAAATATCAACCCAAGGTTCTAGGTAAAGGAGAATACAATCTATGAGTCATAACTTGAGACTTAGCTTGTTTACAAGTAATGTAGTTTTCACGAAGTCTCTCTACATCCCTTTTTATGTGTGGCTAAAAGAAGTGATCACTCAAAATGTCTAAGGTCTTTCTAGTCCCAAAATGCCCCATTAAACCCCCACTATATGCCTCCCTCATTAATAATTCCTTTAAAAAAGATTAAGGAATGAATAACTTACTTTCTCTAAATAAGAAACCATCATGCTTATAGAACTTACTAAATGCTCCATTATCACATGCCCCAAGAATGGTAAAAAAGTTATGGTCGTTAGCATAATTCTTTAACTTACTCAAAACTAACTAAGTAATTTTGCATCAAGTTTAGAGAGTAAGGTATAACTCTTTAATAAGGCATCAACCAAAATGTTCTCCTTACTTTGCTTATATTTAATGACATACAAAAATGTTTCATTGAACTCCATCCACTTGGCATGTCTTTTATTTAACTTACCTTGTCCTTTAAGATGTTTCAATAATTCATGATCTGTATGTATCATAAATTCCTTAGGCCAAAGGTAGTGTTGCCAAGTTTGCAATGCCTTTACTAAAAATATAGCTCCTTGTCATAGGTCGGGTAATTCAAAGCTTCCCTATTGAGTTTTTCACTAAAGTAGGCAATTGGATGCTTCTCTTGCATTAAAACAACTCTAATAATTATTCTTGAGGCGTCATACTCAATCTCAAAATTGTTTTAAAAGTTAGGCAATGCTAAACAAGGTGTTAAATGTTGTGTCAAAATAAGTTCTAAAAATACTTAGGCTATCCTACTCGCAAGTACACGAGGTAATTATTGTTGATTACACAGGGTTTTCTCTCAAGAAAGTGAAATTGGTTCACTTGAATTAATCTTTAACCAAAAAAAATATGTAATCCTAAACATTTTATCCCGATTGTTGAGTGAAGGTTTTAAAGAAAGTCACAAAGTTAAATTGAAAAGTAAACTAATTTAACTGGAAGAAAAAATGAAAAGATTAATCAAATTGGGAAACTCTTGAGATTTAATTTCATTAATTTAATCTTCTATGCATGACTAAGGAGAAATGATTGAATAATTGTCTTACTAAAATTACCAATTGGGTTCTAAAATCGATTCAAATAAAAAACTAATCTAACTTTTGTATTTGGCAAGTTTATCATCCAAATTAATTATTAAACTCAACTAATAATTATTGATCATGGATTGTTGTGTGTAAGTTTTAATTATTAACCCTCAATAATCCGCAAGCGTACGCTTCATTAGCATAGCACTAAAGGTGCCTATCCTAAAAGGAGGGAACTAATCTAATTCTAAAATATAAGGCCAGATACAAATAAAAAAATTCAAGATGTAACAAAACTAATATGAGAATTTAATTCAATCAATCAAATTAAGAATCAAACACGAAAATACTAATTATTACACAATTTGCAACACACCCAAGAATCAACCAAAGGAAATTACCAATTGAGAGAAAGGGAATTTTACCTATCCTTAATGCTAACCTAACTGATTATGAATTTTCGGATTATTGGTTCTAGACTATCTTAGGGTTGATTACTCTCTCTCGAGTTATAACCATTATCCCTAAATCAAAAACCCTAATCAGATTATAGAGGTTGCAATATCTCCATTCACATCCTATCCAAAACCCTAATTAGTTTTTAAGCTCTCTAATAAACTATTAGAAATCTATGCAAGATCTCTCTTCGCACAAATTCTCGATCTGATTCAATTCTGGTTTATATTAAATCACCTAACTCTTATTAGTCTAATTTAGTTGTTTTTCATTCGATTCGCCCTTTCAGTTTATTATCGAATTATGCAACCACAGAATCAAACCACAAGAATATCCAATAAATGCATAAACAATCAGATTCTCATTAATTCAAGAATAAAATTTTGATGGTGAGTTTAAAACATCCTCAACATTCTAGATCTTATCATCAACTATTCAATCCAATTATATACAGTAATAAAACTAAAAATAATAGGAAATACAATCGATGATGGGAGGTAGCGATGTTGGGAAGCTTTCAGATCTAGGAAGTACTTCGGGTCAGCTTCTTCTCCTCTTCTCTCTTCCTTCTTTTCTTCCTTTATCTCTTGATGATCTCGCCCTAGGGTTTCTCAAGGTGGTTGATGCAAAAAACTCTTTTATTTTCCTCTTTTTCTTCTTTTTATATCCTATTGTGTTTTGGGTAACTTTAAGATTTTTTGTGGGTCTAAAAGGTCCAAAAAATCCCTCAAAACTTGACATTCATGAGTTTCTACACGTTTGTCCAATGTAGGCCACGTATGTGGGCCATTCCCCGGGCTTCTGTCACGATCGTGGTTTGTGGGCCAAATCTGGTGCTTCTATCACGATCATGGCTTGACATGCCACAATTGTGGACTGTTATTTTGGCTCGAATGTCTCTAAAATTCCTCCATTCTTCGATGCTGACCCTGAAACACTAGCAAACACATCAAAGTACCTAAAAATTATAATATTTAAGCTCAAAGACTTGTACTAACCCATAAAACACTTAAAACACAAATAATTAACAAACTAACATAATTCTAACCTAAACATATACTAAATGATCAGATTAATGGATAAACACGTATCAAACTACCCTAAAACATGATGTAATTTACACTTATCACATCCCTACACTTAAACATTTGCTTGTTCCCAAGTAAACAAAAACAATCAAAAAAATCAAGAAGACACAAAACATGCATATGGAATAATGAGACAATGGCTTCAACTTAGCGAAAGAAATTTAACTATAAACATAATCCTTTAAGTCATTCTAACTTATTCACAAGCTAAATTTGCATCTAAGTACCTTGGACTAAATACACAAACTATTCAAAATTTTAATGCTGAGCCTATTCATCCCTATCACTTGTACACAAACACTGATAATTCATTCAGTCAAAATAAAAGTGTAGCTATTCCTCAATAGGTTTTCATGAAAAATTAAGCTACTAACAATCTTGATAGGTTTTTATTAGAAAACATTCTTTTTGTAGATTTTTTTAAGGACATAAACCTAGTCCTTTTACACAAAGGCAAACATTTGTGGTGAATGTTGATCCAGTTACCTAACTTAGTCATGTTGTTATTACGCTGTTTGGTTGGAATGTCATTATAGGCTTTTTACACGAAGCCACACATTTGTGATGCTTATTGATCTAGTTACTCAGCTATATCACATTCTCAACTGGATACTAGCTCTATTCATAACCCGAAGGCTAGAGGAATAGTTATTTTAGTTAAAATTTATACAACTTATTTTTTTAACACAAAATTTTTCCTAGCTTATTGCTTTAACTAATCGTTCTCATAAAAATGTACTAATAATGTCACTTATTTGATTGGCCTAAAATTATAAATGAGTATGGAAAATTCTTAGGGTGAATGGAGTAACATCGTATCCTAATTAACCAGCATATTATCCCTAAGTAACTTAGGTCACTAATTTCATAAGCTAATGAATCTTCACATCCTAAAAGGCTATGTTTAAGATTAAATCTATCCCGTTAAGTCCTAGCCATTGATGCATTTATAAAATTCACATCATGCAACCTAAACAAACTATCATATAATATGTAAAATTCATACTCAAGATAAAAACACACAAACCTACACTTAAACAGCACATTATCCTTAATATGAGAAGGGTACACAAACATACCAGGGGGAAATAAACACAATATACAAAAAACATAAGAAGAAAATACTAACAAAAATGAAAAGAGAAAGGTTAGAACACGAACTCATCAGGGTGAATGAGGTGGTGATTTGTCAAAAGTGGAGACAAAATGCATTTAACGCCTGAGATTATTACCCTATCTAATAATTGCTTTAAAAGAGTAAGAGAGTTAGCACTCCAAAACATTCCAAATCATTAAGAACTTATTTTTGAAATTTAAAACAAATCTAACTATGCAACAATTTAAACTAACTACTAAACGTGCTAATTTATGGTCATTAGCTTGACTGTGTATCATTCTAAACTCAACCGTGATCAATTGTGAGAGGCTTGCTTCCATCTTTTTCATTTAACATCAGTTTTTTTGCCTATAAGTAAGCTACAAATAGAAAAATGATCAGAAAGACAATATTGATAAAATTATGAAAAATAATTAAGCTCAGTAATTTCCTTTTTTTGAGTGAATTGTCAACAAAGCAGGGAATAACAAAACTCCTTGAACCTTTCATAGAATCTAGCAGTTTTCCTGGTAAGAGGGTGAGTTGTTCTCTTCTTGGGTCTTTTTCATTCGCTCTCATCTCTTCTTCTTCTTTAGCTTCTTGAACAGAGACTTCCGTATCTTCTTCAAACTTGATGTCCATCATCTCTACTTTATCATCTTGTTCCTTCAAAGATTCGAGCACTTCAAATTTTCTGAAATAGTCAATCTCCTCCAGATTCTTAATACATCATTCATGTTGAATGTCACTTGGTCATCACTAATCTAAATGATGTGGTTCTCTTCATGGACATCTTCCCCAATTTTTTCGATGTTCAAGCATGGTATACCAAGATCTAGGGAATAATAAGGAAAGTTGTCATTCTTTTCTTCATCCTCGTTCATAATCTCTTTTTCTTCTACAAGATAAGGTTCAACATGGTCTTCCACTGGTTCTTCTTGTTCTTCCCCATTTCTAAGTGTGATAGCCTCATATTGCTATCGTTGATATAATTCCATATTTCTTAGAGCATCTTCCATACTTCTCTTACAAAATTCACAAGAAAGTTGTCTTACTTGAATCTTTAGGTTATGAATAAAAGCGACATGATTTTTCATTACTTAATCAAATTGCTCTTCCAATCTCTTCTAGTTCTCTTCCATGTCTATTAGCTCATCTAAGATTTTGTCCAATTTGGAATCCCATGAACTGGACTTATCTTGCTGAAATTCAAATAGGTCGTGATGTCCTATATGAGTACTTTCATTGTTCTACCTTCCTGAAGTGTACCAGTTCATATAAGGATGATGATTTCCCCAACTAAATTAGGGCTCATTGAAATCAGTAAAAGTCTTTTACTCCATATAATATACATCCTCCATGATCATTCTTTTTATCTCTTCTTAGCATCCAACTCTTGAGATTCCCCATTGTTGTCTGGTGATATCCAAGTTGATGTGTCCCTTACTTTATGCCTAGTTTTCTTAAAAGAAGTTAAAAAAAACCTTAGGCTACAATAATTGAACTAATCGCCTCCCTGGTGATAAGTGTAAATAACATCATGTTTTAGGGCATAGTTTCATATATGTTTATCTATTAATATGATCATTTAGTATGTGTTTAGGTTAGAATTGTGTTAATTTGTTAATTATTTGTGTTTTATGTGTTTTATGGGTTAGTGCAAGTTTTGGAGCATAAATATTATGTTTTTGAGGTACCTTGATGTGTTTGCTAGTGTTTCAAGGTCAATATCGAAGAACGGAGGAGTTCTGAAACATATTCGGGCTAAAACAATAACCTACAAATGGGGGGGAAGATCATGACTTAAGGCTTAGATGTAGGCCACGATCGTGGCCCGCATCAAGCTGATGCGTAGTCACTTCCATACATTGTGTTTCATGGGAGTTTTTAAACCTTTTGGCCCCCGAAAGAACCCTAAACACAAAAGAACATAAATAGAGCAATAAGAACAGAAAAAAGGAGCTTTTCATTCAGCCACTCTTGGAAACTTGAAAGGGAGAGAAAAAGAAGAGAGAGAGAAGAAGAAGAGGAAGAAGGACGAAGAAAAAGTGGATCCCAACACCACCACTCCCAATGAAGTGGTATTCTGATGCCACTACCTTCCCGATTTATCCAATCTAAGTTCCATTCTCTTCATTTCCATTTAAATGTATAAAGTTAAGATGGATTGTATAGAAATGGAATTCGGGTTGTTGATAATGTTATGAACTCTCCTTTGAGATTTTACTTGGTGTTAATATTGATTTAGTTATTTTTGTGTTTATTAGTTTAGGTGTTGTGATTGATTAATGTATTTGTATGTTTCAGTAACAAACTGAGAGGGTGAGCTAGATAAAAATGATTAGATTGGATTAATGAGAGACAGGCCATCTAATTGGCCACTTAATCAATCTAGTTGGTAATTTTATGGAGATAGATTCTGTGCGAGACCCGATTGTTTATTAGGGAGATTTAGAACTAATTAGAATTGTGGGTAATTTTTGAATTAAGATATTGTAAGTTTTATAATTTTATTAAGGTTTATAATTTAGGGTTTAATGGTTATAACTCAAGAGTGAGTAATCGACCCCATAGTTGACTAGAACCGACACCCCGTTAACACATAAATGGCTAGATTAGCATTAATAATAGGTAAAATCCCCTCTCTCATAGCTTGATTGACTCTCTTGACCGATTTCCATTGTGACCTGTATGGTTGCTCAGTTTAATTTTGTTTTGTCGAAATTTCCCCTTTACAATTCTTGAATAAAGTTCCCGTATTTATTTTCCGTATTCATTTATGAAGTTTTTATTTTTTTATTCTTTTCTTTGAGCATTAGACAACTTAGGATTAGGCTAGTACCCTCCTCGTGGGATTAACACCTCTTATACTACAATTGTGACTCGTGCACTTGTAGTATTTGAGGGATTATAAATTTTAAAGCTCGAACGATACGATCAAGTTTTTTGATCCATTGCTGGGGAGGCAATTAGTTTAATTCTTGTAGTCTAAAGTTTTTCACCATTTTTTGTGTTTAAAAAAATCGAGAAAGAAATTTAGGGCATAAAGTAGAGACACATCATGACATCTTAGAGTGAGAATGAGAGATCTAAAGAGACAGATACCAAGAAGAAATGGAAAGAACAACGATGGAGGATGTATATTATAAGGAGCAAAGGACTCTTAAGAATTTTAGTGAGCCCCAATTTAGTTGGGGAAATCATCATCCTTTTATGAACCCATACACTTCGTGGTGGAAGAACTAGATGAATCCAATCATGGGATTCTAAATTGGATAAAATCATGGATAAGCTAATAGACATGGAAAAAAACTAGAAGAGTTGATCAACTAATGAAAAATCATGCCTCTTCTATTCACAACCTGGAGAGTCAAGTGAGACAACTTTCCATGAATTTTGTAAGAGAACTGTGGAAGACTCTCTGAGCAATATGGAATTATATCAATGAGTGAAATATGAAGGTATCACACTTAGAAATTGGGAAGAACAATAAGAATCAATGGAAGACCATGTTGAACCCTATCTTATAGAAGACTAAGAAATCAAGGAAAAGGATGTAAAAGAGGATGAAAACCCCCATATTTTCCACCAGATCTTGATATACCATGCTTGAAAATCTATTAAACTTTAGTAGATGTTTATAAAGAGAAAATTAACCTTCAGACTAGTAATGATCAAATCACATGCAACATGAATGATATATTCAAGAATCCAAAGGAGGGCGACTCATTCAAAAAAATTGATATGTTAGAATCTTTAAAAAAAAGGAAGAAGAGTAGATGATAACAAACATTGAGTTTGAAGAAGCTATGAAAGGAAGAACAAGAGCATTTCACCCTTTTATCAAACAAACTATTAGACTTAATAGAGTATTCAGGGAGTTTTATTATTCCCTATCTTATTAACAGTTTGTTATTGAAAAGGACATTATTGAAATTAATTGGATTTCTCAACTTTATCAATATTTTCCTCCTAATCATTTTACAATTTGTAGCTTACTCATAGGTTACAAAATTGATGTTAAATGAGAAGGGTGGAAGTAAACCACTCATAATTGATCTGGGATGAGCTTCCAAGGATACAAGGTCAAGCTGATGACCTTAAATTAACACATTTAGTAGTTAGCTTTAAATTGTTGCTTAGTTAGGTTTGTTTTAAATTCTAAAATAAGTTTTGAATGATTTGGACTGGTTTGGATCGCTAATTTTTTACACTCTTGAATCACTTATAAGATAGGGAAACACTCTCGATGTTAAGCAGATTTGGTCTCAACATTATCGCCATCACCACCTCCACCACCATAAATGGTTTCATGTTCTAACCCTTTTCTTTTCATTTTTTTATTATTTTTTCTTATACTTTTCATATATTGTGTTTTATTTCCCCTTGGTGTGTTTGTGTACCCTTCTCACATTGAGGACAATGTGTTGTTCAAGTGTGGGGAGGGTTGTGTGTTTTTACCTTGAGTGTGAATTTTGTATATTGTATGTTAGTTTGTTTAGGTTGCATGATGTGAATTGTGTGAAAGCGTCAATGGCTTGAACTTAACGAGATAAATTTAGCCTTACACATAGCCTTTTAGATTGCAAAGATTTATTACCTTGTGAAATTAGTGACCTATGTTACTTAGGGCTAAATATAATGGTTAATTAGGATATGATGTTATTCGATTCACGATAAGAATTTGCATAGTCATTTATAATTTTAGGCCAATCAAATAAGTGGCATTATTAGTACATTTTCATGAGAATGATTAGCTATAGCAATAAGGTAGGAAAAATTTTGTGTTTAAAAAAAGGATGTATAATTTTAACTAAAAAAAATAATTTGCTAGCCTCCTGGTTATGAATAGAGCTGGTAGCCAGTTGAGAATATGATATGGCTGAGTAACCGGATCGAAACACATCACAAATGTGTTCCTTCGTGTGAAAAGACTATATTGACATTCCAACCAAGTAGCTTAATAACACTATGACTTAGTTGAGTAACCGGATCGACATTCATCACCGTCACGTAAAAAGACTAGGTTCATGTCCCTAAAGAAAAATCAACAAAAATAATGTTTTCAAATAAAAGAAAGTTCCAAACTTTTTAGTAGCTTGATTTTTCATGAAAACCTACTGAGGAATAGCTGCACTTTTATTTTAATTAAACGATTATCAATGTATATGCGCAAGTGATATAGTGAATAGACTCAACATTAAAATTTTGATTAGTTTGTTCATTTAGTCCAAAGTGCTTGGATGCGGATTTCCCTTGTTAATATGTTAGAACGACTTGAAGGGTTGTCTTTATAGTTAAATTTGTTTCACTAAGTTGAAGCCATTGTCTCATTATTGCATATGTGTGTTTTGTGTTGTCTTGATTTGTTTGGTTGTTTTTGTTTGCTTGAGGACAAGTAAATGTTTAAGTGTGGGGATGTGATAAGTGTAAATTACATCGTGTTTTAGGGCATAGTTTGATATATGTTTATCCATTAATCAGATCATTTAATATGTGTTTATGTTATAATTGTAGTAGTTTGTTAATTATTTGTGTTTTATATGTTTTATGGGTTAGTACAAGCTTTTGAGCTTAAATATTATGTTTCTGAGGTACCTTGATATGTTTGGTAGTATTTCAGGGTCAATATCAAAGAACATAGGAGTTTCGGAAGACATTTGAGCTGAAACAACAGCCCATGATCGTGACCGAAGGCTTAAATGTAGGTTAGGATCATGGCCAGCATCGGGGTGACACATAGTCACGTCTAAACTTTACATTTCGAGGGATTTTTTAGATCTTTCAGACCTAAAAAATCCCTAGTTCAACCCTAAAAGTAAAAGTACATAAATAGAACAACAAGAACAGAAAAAAGGAGCTTTACATTCAGCTACTCTTAGAAACCCTAAAGGGAGAGAAAAAGAAGAGAGAGAGAGAAAAAGAAGAGGAAGAAGGAGGAAGAAGAAGTGGATCCCAACGTCGCTGCTTCCCGGATCAGTTGATACTCTAACACCACTTCCTTCACGATTTGTCCAACCTAAATTCCATTTTCTCTTCATTTCCTTTTTCTGTTAAATGTATAAAGTTGAGATGGATTGTATGGAAATGGATTTCGGGTGTTGATAATGTTTTGAACTCTCTTTCGAGATTTTACTTTGAGTTAATTGATTTAGTTATTTTATGTTTATTGTTTTGGGTGTTGTGATTAATTAATGTAATTGTATATTTCGGTAACAAATCGCGAGCTAGTTAAAAACGATCCGATCAAATTAATGAGAGTTAGGCAATCTAATCGATCACTTAATCAATCTAGTCAGTAATTTCATTGAGAGAGATCCCGTGCGAGACCTGATTGTTTATTAGAGAGATTTAGAACTAATTGCAATTATGGGTAATTTGTGAATTGAGAGATTGTAAGTTCCATAATTCGATTAGGTTTTACAATTTAGGGTTTCATAGTTATAACTAGAGAGAGAGTGATCAACCCTACGAGCATCTAGAAATGACACTCGTAAACACACAAATGGCTAGATTAGAATTAATGATAGGTAAACTCCCCTGTCTCATAACTTGGTTAACTCTCTTGATGAATTTCCACTATGACCTGTGTGACTGCTCAGTTTAATTTTGTTTTGTTGAAATTTTCGCTTTACAATTCTCGAATCAAATTATCGTATTTACTTTTGGTGTTTAATTGTGCAGTTTTTATTTTTTTATTCTTTTCTTTAAGCCCTAGACGACTTAGGATTAGGCTAGTACTCTCCTTGTGGGATCGACACCTCTTCTACTACCGTCACAATCCATGTGCTTGTGGTATTTGAGGGCTTATAAATTTTAAAGCTCGAACGACATGATCACCCTATAACGATGCCAAAAAATTGTTGAGCAAGTTTTATAATTTATAAAACCCTCAATAATCCATAAGGGTAAGGGTCGTACTTTGTAGTATTGAAGGGTCGATCCCTCGAGGAGGGTATTAGCCTAATCCTAAGTCATCTAAGGCTTAAAGAAAAGAATAAAATGAAATAAAAACTAGATAAGTGAACACAAAAAGTAAATACTAGAAATTGATTAAAGAATTGTAAAGTGGAAAATTCAACAAGATATAATTAAACTAAGCAGTCACACAGGCCACAATTAAAATTCGTCAAGAGAGTTAATCAAGTTATAAGAGAGGGGATTTACCTATCATTAATGCTAATCTAACCATTTATATGTTTACAGGATGTCAGTTCTAGACGGTCGTAGGGTTGATTACTCTCTCTCTAGTTATAACCATTAAGTACTAAATTGTAAACCCTAATGAAATTATGGAACTTGCATTCTCTCAATTCATAAATTACCCACAATTCTAATTAGTTCTAAAGGTCTCTAATAAACAATAGGGTCTCGCACGGGATCTCTCTCCATGAAGTTATCGACTAGATTGATTAAGTGGTCAATTAGATTGCCTAACTCTTATTAATTGGATCTAATCATTTCTATCTGGTTTACCCTTTCAGTTTGTTACCGAAACGTGCAAATAGATTAATCAATTACAACACCCAAACCAATAAACACAAAAATAACTAAATCAATATTAACTCAAAGTAAAATCCCGAAGGAGAGTTTAGAGCATTATCAATAACCCAAAATCTATTTCCATACAATCCATCTCAACTTTATACATTTAAATGAAAAACGAAATAAAGAGAAATTGCAACTTAGGTTGGACAAATTAGGAAGGTAGTAGCATCGGGATACCACCTGATTAGGGGAGCAGTAGCGTCAGGATCCACTTCTTCTTCCTCCTTCTTCCTCTTCTTCTTCTCTTCCTTTCTCTTCTTTTTCTCCCTCTTTCGGGTTTCCAAGAGTGGCTGAATGTAAAGCTCCCTTTTCGCCTCTTTTCTTGTTCTTTAAATATCCACTTGTGTTTTAAGTAACCCTAAGTTTTTTTCTGAGGTCTGAAAGATCCAAAATATCTCTCAAAACTTGATGTTCTTGAGTGTCTACATGTCTGCCAGATCTAGGCTATAACCATGGCCTTGTAGGCCATGATCGTGGCTACATCTAAGTCTTCTATCATGATCGGGGCATTGTTTCGGCCCAAATATCTTTTGAAACTCCTCCGTTCTTCAATATTGACCTTGAAACACCAGAAAACACATCAAGGTACCTTTAAAATATAATATTTAAGCTCAAAAGCTTGTACTAACCCATAAAACACTCAAAATACAAATAATTAATAAATTATCACAATTCTAACATAAAAACATACAAAATGATTAGATTAATGGATAAACACATATCAAACTATGCAATTTACACTTATCACAAGTGAGTATGAATCTCAAAAAAACATCTCAAATATAGTACTTTGGACTTACTTTAGCTTTTTCACTTTTGGTTTATACCTAAACCTAAATATGAATTAAAGTGAATGTCTTAAGTGTTTCGTATCATTAAACACTAAGTGTTATTGAATAAATGTAAAATAAATTAAATAAATATAAATTTCCCCCACACTTAAATTTTGACCATCCTTAGGCAAAACATCAAACTTAAAGTCACAAACACAAAAACACTTACTCATTTTCCATAGTTCATAAGAATAAATAATTATTAGTAAAGATGAATAACTTTCAAAAACCATAGCAAGAAATCAACATTTAACACTTCTGCTCATGATCAATCAACATTCATCACCTTTAGAAACTGCGCAGTCCAGAGGTAGACTTACAAAATGTTTTTAAATAAGATAAATTCAAAGGTACACTCAAATACCATTTATGATGAAAACATTCCACAACTTTGCATATCATTTCATTTTTCCACCACTAAGAGTCACATGTATAATCATGAATCAAAAGACTTTTCAAAGTTGTAATGTCGGTAAGCGTAAGGTGAGATGTATTTGGGTAAAGTAGCATAAAAGTCATCAAAGCTAGTGAAATAAGAAAAAAAAACTCAATATAATATGAAATGTAAAAACCAACATTCACTCATAATTGTGTACATCAAATATGATGAATGCAAAAGCCATGTTTCCTAGCTTAATTCAATCTCTGACAGCACAAACCATATGAATCATAAGCAACTAGATGGAATCACTCATAAAATTGATGACAGTATATTGATACTACAAGGAGTGATCCTTTAAAGCCACATCTACCTCATACTCATCATATTCAAATTGCACATTCTATACAAATTTAGGAGGAAAGACTAATCATAAATAAGTTTGCAAAAAATATGTATTTCCTCCTTGATGTTTTTATTTAAACATTTTTCTTTTCTTTTTCTTTTTCTTTTCCCTTTTTCTTTTGGTTTCCTCTTTTTTTCTTTTCACATAAAAATTCAAAAAAGCTACATCAATACGAGAATTTCATTGATAAGACATAAAATAACATCCCAATTTGTAACCATCTCACACATATGCACACCCTCACGCTTATGCTTTTGTACATCTACAAACTTAACAATCAATAAATACTCCACTAGCTTTAAGGCTTAGGTAAGACGTTTGGTTATGTTTAAAACATGTAAGGTGGTTAGCACAAAAAGAAAGGCTAATAAAGCTCAAGGAGGCTTAACAAAGAGAAAATTCATATTAATGGGTAGGCTATTTCACTAATGTAACTCATGAAACAAAGAATGCCTAATCATTTTCATGTTCTAGCATGTGATAAAAATATGGTCTCAAATAGAAATTCAAGGCAAAGTTAGGATGTATATGCCATGAAGCCACACATAAATAAAAGACAATGAGACTGATATGGATTTGTCAGTTAAATAAGCCTCAAAATCTCACTGGCTTGTATCTACCACTAGTTACTACTCTTCTAAAGATAATGCATATTGACCAATCACAAGAGTAAAATTAGATGCTAAGTTACTATGGATTCTTCTATCCAATTCACTCTCTAATCATGATTATATAATCCTAGAAGCAATAGAAAACGAGAAAATGTTTGTTTGTTGTTTTATTCTCTCTCTCTTTTAGTTGAAAGCCTAGAAACAAGTAAGAACAAACAAAATTACAAAAACACATGCATATAAGAAAGAAATGTGAAATGTAAAGGAAAAGAAATTAATTTCCCTTGGGTTGCCTCCCAAGAAACACCTTTGTCGATTATTGCTAGCTCGACTCCTTTTTCTCCTCATTTTACAAAATTGCGATCTTCAGGTGTCACATGTGCTTCCTCTACTTAAGGTCCTTCAGGATAAGGTTTAGGTTGATGATTATTCACCTCCAGCATCCTCCCTATCTTTAAACTTCTAATCTGTACTGATTCCATGCACTCTTAAAATATTTTGAACGTCTCTTTACCTTTTTCTTCTTCATTTAACTTCTCTAATCTATTAGGTAAAGCTGAAGGGTTAATTTTAACAATAATTAGGAACTCAGTATTTATCTTTGAGCTAAATGATATCTCTTTTTCTCCTTCGAGTTCCTCTTTTACTTGTTCGACACAAGAAATTACTTAAGTGGTTCTTTCAAGATTCTCAAGCTCCTGTTCACTCTATAAGGTTTCTACACTAACGTCCCTTGGGTACATCCCTGGTTGATATGACTGCTCCTCTTCACTTTGCAATGCTGGATGGTCAAGAGTTTCCATCATCTGATTCATCTGGCTTGCCATATTTTAGAGTCTACACATTGTGTTTTAGTGGAATTGCATCATATTCTGCTGAAGTTACATCATATCCTCCTGGAATTGTTGTACACTCTATTGAATACCCTGTTGAAGTTGAATATTATTAGCAGTCATAATATTAAGCAAGTCTTCCATAGATGTACTTGAGTCGTGATAAGATGCTTATAGTCTATATGGGAATTGTTATGTCTCCTGTTTACTATTAAGAAGTAATTATGTTGATTATCCCATCCATAACTAAATTTTATATGATCACTTCAAACATGGTTATAAGATTGATTATCCCATCCATAACTAATTTTATATGATCACTTCAAACATGGTTATAAGATTGGGAATATGAGTGATAAAAAAATTACTTTCATCCATATAATTTTAAATTTTTAACAAACAAAAAGTGAAAAGATTATAAAATAATTGAAAAGACACTAATTATAAACAATTATGTACAAAACACTAATTAAAATAAAAAACAAAACCTAAAGCACCACAGTCCTCAGTAACGACGCAAAAATTGACGTAGCGCATTATAACACTACTCAAAATAATTAGACCTACAACTATAGTAGTGGCGAGTCTAGGTTGATCCTACAGAGAGTGTGTGTAAAGCTTTTGAATTGACAACAATTTGTGTTTAAGTTAGGGGGTTCAGTTTGGTTTCGAAATAAGGAAAGAGAACTAAACTAATGAAAACAAATTAAATAAAATATTAAAAAATGATGAAAGTGATGAATTTTTTAGGAACCTAGACATGGGTTCTATCTCAGCCTACATTCAATTAAACATACTTCATTTAATTGTTGTTCTCTTACCTCTCCTAGCAACTATTAATTGTGCGTTAACGATAAGCTCTATTAACCCTGACTTTCCTTTAGGTCGTCTTTAATTAAGAGACGTTCGGTAATTAAACCTAGCCATTGAACAACCTAGGATAAGCTCTCTAGATTTAATTAGGCAGCCATATTACGAGTTAGAAAAACTGACTAATCAAGGCAGAAACCATATACGCTTGGGTCATTTAACCCAAGTTATGTTATCCCTAATGATTGACACAGATCAGAAACACAAAAATTAAGGATTGTATCCCTAATGATCTGAAACCATTAGTTGCAATAAAGTAATCTCAACATAATAATTATGGATTATATTAAAGATTCTAGCAATGGGTTCATAATAAAACAATCCAATAAACATGTTAAGATCATCTTAACACAATACCCAAATAGTAAATATAGGATAACATAATCAATTTCTAAGAGAGAAAGAACAATAAAAACAATTAAAGATATGTTTAACTGGGTTCTTTGATCTTGATGTCACCTTCGAACTGGCATCGAGAAGAAAGCTCTCTATAGGTTTCCAAAGGCATGGGGCTTTGCCCCTTTTCTTCTTCAAAACTAAGAGTTCACACCTACGAAAACCCCAAACGAAACGCATGTCTGTTATCACATCATATTGTTTTATACTAAAATGTAGGGTTAAAATGTGACAACTGGCATATGTCTAGTGTCACACCCATGACAAGTGTGTCATGAGCATGACAAACCTCTCATGGCCATGAATTATTTTTCATGGCCGTGAGATGTATCTTATGGCCATAACAATGTCAATCTTCATTCCTTTTGGTGTTTTCTTGTCTTCTTTAGCTATAATCCTTCTCCTTCTTATTCCATGAAGACAAGTGAGTGTGAATCTTAAAAAGATAGCTCAAATATATTGCTTTTGACTCACTTTGGCTCTTTCGCTTCCAAATTGTACCTAAACCCAAATATGAACTAAAGTAAATGCCTTAGCATTTCCTATCATTAAACACTAAGTGTTATGGAATAAAAGTATAATCAATTAAACAAATATCAAATAAAGATAAGAGTGAGTACCCTTCTTACATTTTATCTCCACCAAATCCACCCAAGATTCCATTCTCTAACAAGTAGAAAAGAACAACTGGATGCACAATTTGCAAAGTTCATGGAAAAGTTAAAGACTTTGCAAATTAATTTATCTATTGTGGAGGAATTAGAACATATACCCAAATATGTTAAGTTATTGAAAGACACATTATCAAAGAAGAAGACTTAGGAAGATAACCAAATGGTAGCATTAATTGGAAGTTTTAGCTCCATTATCCCCCTTCATATGCCTTCGAAGCTAAAGGATCTAGGGAGTTTCACAATACCTTGTATGTTTTGTGAATTCAAGTTCACAAAGTGTTTATGCAACTTAGGCATAAGCATAAATATTATGTCTTTATTGATATTTACAAAGGAGAGATGAAACCAACTTCGATGCTTATTCAGTTGGTGGATCAATTAATTAAGAAACCATTTTAGGTGGTAGGAGATCTTTTAATACAGGTGGATAAGTTTGTTATCCTTGCGAACTTCATAGTCCTAGATTTTGAAGAGGATAGGAACTGATCACTAATTCTTGGATGGACTTTTATGAGCATTAAGAGATCATTACTAGACATTCATGAAGGCAAACTAACACTTCAAATTGGTAAGGATCAAGTGGAGTTCAACATGAACAAAGTCTTGAAAAATATGAAAGAAAGTAGCTCTTACGTGAAGATTGATGTTATGGATGAATGTATTAAAGAGTAAGAGGGGAGCTACTTTGAAGAAGTTAAATATGAGGAAGTTAGGAAGGCGAAAGAAGTTGAGTCTGAGGAAGAAATTAAGACCGAAGAGTTGGGTGCTCAAATATAGCAAGATATATTAGTAAGAACCAAAGCACCAATATCATCCTCCATTAGGAAACCACCAACTTTAAAGCTTAAGTCTTTACCCATAAACCTTAGACATACATTTCTTGGTGAGGGCTAAACTTTATCCATTAACTTTATCCATTATTGTTTCTAATCAGGTGTGTAGGGAACAAGAGAGTAGGGTTATAAAGATCATAACGAATTAGATAAAGGTCATGAGACATACGAGGTATAAGCCCAAATGTTGTCATGTATAAGATAAACCTTGAAAAGGAAGTAGAGTAATGAGGTAATGTTAATGAAGTTTAAACCCTCATATGAAGGGAGTGGTTAAAAAGGAAGTAATTAAGCTTTTAGACACTTGCATCATACACCTAATATCAAATAGCAAATGGGTTAGCTTGGTACAATGTGTACCAAAGATCGGTGGAATGACCTTAATGGAGAGTGAAAGTGAAGAGTTGATTTCTACAAAAATAGTCACAAGATGGAGAGCTTGTATTAATTATCGCATACTCAACAATGTGACTAAAAGGGATCACTTTCCTCTCTCATTTGTTAATCAAATGATTGAAAGGTGGTTGGTCATTCATTCTACTGCTTATTAGATAGTTACTCAGGATGCAATCAGATTTTTATCTATCTAGAGGACTAAGAAAAGACCACATTTATACATCCTTATGGAACATTTGCATATAAACAGATTCCTTTCAAGTCATGCAACACACCAGCTACATTTCAAAGGTGCATGATGTCTATCTTTACAAATATGATAGAGGACATTATGAAAGTCCTTATGGATGAATTTTTAGTTTTTGCAGACTCTTTTGAGAAATGCCTAACAAATTTGGATAGAGTACTCCAAAGATTTGAAGAATCACGTTTAGTTCTGAATTGAGAGAAGTGTCACTTCATGGTGTATGAGGGATTAGTGTTGGGATGTAAAATATCTTGTCAAGGAATTGAAGTGGGCAGAGTAAAGATAGAGGTTATAGAGAAGCTTCCATCATTTATTAATTTCATAGGCATGCGAGCATTTCTAAGTCATACAGTATTTTACCACCTCTTTATTAAGAAATTCTCATAAATTGTTAGACGACTGACAAACCTATTAATAAAGGAAGTGCCTTTCAATTTTGATGATAATTTTTTATTTGTGTTTAATCGACTAAAGGAGGTACTAATATCAATACCAATCTTTGGTCATTTCCATTTGAAGTCATATGTTATGCTAGCAACCAAGCTATAGGTTGCTTGTTAGGCCAAAGGAAGGATAAAAAAACTGCATATGGTATATTACGCAAGTAAGAAATTAAATGGGGCCTAACTAAATTACACCATCATTAAGAAGAAGTTACTAGTGGTGGTTTATGTATGTGACAAGTTTCGATCATATCTTTTAAGCACTTAAGTATCTTTTGTTCAAGAAGGATGCAAAACTAAGGCTTATTCAATGGGTTCTCTTATTACAAGAATTTGACATTGAGATTAGACGGAAGAAGGGAGTACAAAATGTGGTAATTAACTACTTATCATGTCTGAAAGGAGGGGAAATTGACTAGAGCGATGATATTTATGAGCAATTCCGTGATGAAACCCTAACATTGCTTGACCGCCTTGTTGCACTATGTCATGCTGATATAATAAACTTTTTTACAAACTGTGGGTTTCCTTTGGATTTATAACATACAAAAATCTTGACTATTTTCTAAGTGAACCATTATCAACAGGATGACTCAATCGTATATCTATCATATGATTACAGGCTGATAAGGAAATGTGTTTCAGAGGAGGAGATGTTAGATATATTGACTGTAACATCCCATTTTCATATAACGGGTTGAATTATAGAAATTGATATATGTGAGAGCAATCGGAGAATTTAGGATAACACATCTCATGCTCATGCATTTGTGAACAGTGATTTCTGTACATGAAAAATATTTGTACATGCATTCATGACATTTCTCGGTATAATTGTGAATAAATAGGATTTTTGAAAAATAGGCTTGAGTGTGTAAAAATTGAATTGGAGAGTGATATTGG
>JAOTAY010000189.1:16415532-16430296 GCA_025629805.1 Erythroxylum baracoense
TTAGAACTATTTTAGGTTGTGGGTAAATTGTGAGTCAAGAGATCACAATTCCATAATTTAATTTAGGGATCATTAGTTAGGGTTAAGGATTATAACTTGAGAGAGAATAATCTACCCTAAGACTGTCTAGACCCATTAATTCGATAATTGCATAATTGGTTAGATTTTCATTAGCTTCGGATTAAAATCCCCTTTCTCTCACTTAATAGTTTCTAGGTTGATTTTCGGATTAGGTTGTGTGATTTTGCTACTTTGTTAATATCTCTACATTTTAATATTCATAATTGATTGTTTGATTGATTTAATTCCTGCATTAGTTTGTTTCTTTTGAATTGTTATAGTTTAGTAGGACCTTAGATTTTAGGACTAGTTTAGCCTTTCTCGTGAGATCGATACTTTAGGTACTACGTGAACGACCCGTGCGCTTGTGAAATTTACTAAGGTTAATAAATATTAAAACTTAGCGTGTGTAACCTTGCAATCATAACCCAACCTTCACAATCAAGTTAATAATATGCGTAAAACAACGCATATAAAATAACTTACCTCTAGCTAATAAGCTCCTAACCCGCATCTTATCCTTCAACTTCTCATTCATAGCATCATTTTTGCTACAATTATCGACTGTGATGAAGGATACTTTGTTGTCGCTGTTCAAATTCATCAAACAGTCTTTCAACATGTTTTCCAATTATTCACTTGTATGCAGTATCGGTATATAAATGAACCTATCATAAAAAAACATACCAATATGAATCATAAATTTATAAAATAATGAAAAAATTAAATGATAATAATATTAAAGAATATAAATTACCTCAAAAGTCTATTGCATAACTTCCAATCATTACTAATATAATGTATCATCACCGTCATGTAACCCTTCTGTTAGTTATCGGCTGTCAATATGTCCGTTGTTATGGCAATTTATTCTTGAACACTTGACAATGCTCTTAATGTTTCTCTCTTCTTATCCTCATAAATTTTGGAAATATCATTCCTCAATGTATTCTGACTTGGAACCTTGAAAGTCAGTTGTAGTGGATTAAGAAATATTTAGAATCTCTTGTCTTCAACCATAGCCAATGGTTGTTCATCCCCAATAACCATATTAGCCATCAAATTCTTGACCTATTATTGTCAAAAGTTGTTCCGGTCATTTCATTCTTTCCTTTCATAAGGTTAGGGGTCAAAAATATTTGACCTCTTAAAACCATCTTCCTTCTAGTACATAATTCCCTGTATGTCTCTTTAAATGAGACGTTCTACCTTTCGAACTAGTTGAATATAACTTATGACAATAATTGCACTCTATTTTTCAATTTTTTCGATTAATATAATCTTCTTAAAGTAATTCCAAACTTCACTTTTATGTTGACTAACTTGAGTTCTATTTGAACTTCTATCGTCAATTGGTATCAGAATAGAAGTTTCTACTTCTACCTTCGATACTGGATTAGAACTCTCAACTGAAAGAATAGGTTTATCCATCTGAAAAAAACATATAAATAATTGAGGTTATAAATAAAATATTGCAATTCGGTTTTGTATTTGATTTATAATGTTTTACCCCCTCTTTTTGGGTTTGGTGTATTGAAATTAAAAGATATTCATCCTATAAATCATTACTCGGGCTTAGACAAAAAGTATAAATGAGATCTCCATAATCGAAATTCTTAAGCAAAAGAGAAATTTAAACAATACATTAAGCTATTACTGAAGGGTTTCATTATCCTGTCACTGAAAATTAAGCAGTACTTATATAATTATTCAACAATTTGCTAATATCGAAAACTTAATGGAAGGGGATTCAAAAGTGAAACTGCAAACTTGGATCCACGATAATTCGTAGTCAATATATCTAGAAACAAAGACCAGAAATGCTGCACGTTGCAATTATAAAGCCAAGGTCAATTATGTAAAATGCGAGATATTTTCATAGGAATAACATCACATCAGATAGATTTTCCATATATTCCTATTTTGAAAGACACTAAGAACCTTCAAGTAACCAATATAGCACTATTATCGACCCAAGTAAATTTGTTAGGATGCAGATGCTTCCGAGAAAGTAAATTCAATCACATCATCATGTTCTTCGATATTACATTCATACTTCTTCCTCCATCAATGATAAATTTACACACTTTATCTATACATCTTATTTGAGTAAGGAAAATAGCAGTACAAAGTCATTTTTCTTGTTCCTCCACCTTAGGGGTTGTAAACATAAAACATGTTAAGATTTGTAGGACTGGCTTGTTCATCACTAAAGCCTCCTTCCAACTCTTCTCTAGCTTCATGGTCGCACATATATTCAACAGATTCTTCCTCTTCTTCTTCCATCATGTGCAAACCTCTATTAGTGCATTCATAATCAAAGTGACCCCTCCTATTACATCAAAGTCACTTCTTGTCATTGATGCCTTCCATTGTCCTAGTCTCAACTGTAGCTTTGCCTTTAGGTTTAGTAATATTGTAGTTGTTTTGTGATGCAAATTTCGATGTATTAGGTGCTAGGATAAAATTTTGCACAATCGTAATTCTTTGTCCACAAAAGGGTTTAGTTCATAGTTTAGAATCACTAGGGTCTAGACATATACAAAAATTTACTTATGACAACAATATAACAAATCTACAATGAACCAACTGGCCAATTTCCTAAACTTAAGTCATGTACAGGTTTGAAAGTACTGAAAGCTACAACATATAATATTCATCTGCAGCAGATCCTTCAGAGTAAAAGAAAATGACAAACTCATCATTCTAACGATCTTGACACTTCCTTGAAGTCTAAATTTAAGGAGTAAATTAAAATCACAGATGGTCCCAGCCGTTGCCACCTCTATACAAGAACACACAAAAGGTGGTTACTGTAGAACAAATAGGGGAAGAAACGGTCAGAATTGGTGACCCAACTAAGTGAACTAACAGATGATAAGATTGAAGACCAACAATCATGTCATACCTTAGAGGAAGAAAAAGCCAGACCTTGGAAACTAATAGGTACAAAAATAGGCAATGTCAACATCGACACTCGCAAAGATAACCTGGAAATAGACAATTTCATTAACAGACATTAGAATCTTTGCACACATATCAATATGTTTCTCAATTTAGCAAATCAAAGAAATATAACAGCTTCAAGAGTTCTAGTATCCTACCCTTGAAGAGCTAAAGGCAATCTGGCGATGGGCATCAAGTTCTCATTTATAACAAAATGCACTTCCACATATATTAAGCATTCTTCCTCCTTTGACGTCTCCAGGAAATCTGGAACATCTTCTTGCTTAATGGAAACTATTTGATGCCTTGTTGGCTATAGAATGATTCTTAACTACCTAATTGAAAACTTTAAATGGAATTGCACTTGATTATGTTCAACCAAAGACGCACCTGTGCTCAAGATAGAAGCAACCAATTTTCATTCCAGAACAGACTATACTTAGCAAACTATATCAGAATGTTGCAACTACTTAGTTATATCCATTAGAGATCTTCTACAATTTTAATATTTATATCCATTAGAGATCTTCTGCAATTTGGAAAGGCTTTTTCAGTAAGTATGACTGAGGTCTCCAATAACAGAATTCATGATCTGGGTCATTTCCTAGTAGAAAATGTATCATTATTTACCCACTCAATTCCCATTATTGCTTTCATATTCTACCTATTTCATCAACCCGTTTGACAAACAACACTTTGATTAATTTTGAAACGAACAATAGATTAAGGTCTAGGAATAAATCTAAAATACTAGCAGGAGGAAATACTAGCAAGACAACCAAAAACCAAAATGACGAAGAGAGAACGAGAGCTTACCTGCAAGTCTGCAACGTTGCCACGACAATCGACAGATGACGAAGAGACTTCTCGTGAACGAAGGGACTTCTCAAGAACGAAGGGAGATGGAGGCAGGCAGGAGGCTGACAGAGGAGATGAAGGAGAGCGTGCGACGGTGCGAGTGAGGGAGGGGGAGGCAGAGCAGGCAGCTAGGTCTGAGTGGGTGGGTGTGGCGTGATCGTGCGAGTGTCGTTTTTGCTTGCAAGAAAACGATATCATTTTGTCTCATATTTTTATTAACTGTCTAGTAAAAAATCGACTCGATGGAACAAATAATTTGAACATGAACAAAACGACGGCGTTTTGCAACAAACAAAACAACGACATTTTGTTCGTGGCCACCGAGTGGGCCACGGGTCGGGCTACTCAGCTCGGGCCACGGTCGACTTGGCCACAACGACCCGTGGCCGGGCCCAATATGCCACAGGTCATATCCAACCAACCCGTGGGCTCCTTTTACCGGGCCAAATTTGTTGACTATGAACCGGGCTGAGCTGGGCCAATTTTGTCATGTCTATATGAAAAAAAAGTAAAATATTATATATTATATTTTTTGTAATTAATAATAGATGACCATTAATAATCGGAGATGCAAAGCATTAACTTTTCGATAGATCAAAAAAGATAATGTTATACTTTACCCAAAAAAAAAAAATGTTATGTCACGTAAAATCATGTTTATCTACATCAAAGTTTGTTCTTTTCCATAGATCCAAAAACGATAATGTTATGCCACGTAAAATCATGTTTATCTGCAACAAATTTTGTTCTGGCAAGACATATCATAACATTATAACATTATTTTAGAACTTCCGATGCACGATATTCTTGAAAAAGGTTCCTATCTTTCTCTCTCCTCGATCCAGATTTCCTTTTTATCCACTTTCTAAGAGTTCCTGCCGCAGTCGAATAGTGTCCTCGTTTGCTTTTATCTTGCAAAATTATTGGTTTGATTTGCAGGTCACTCCTGCTTTTTCTTTTTATTACAAACAAGAACAAAGTTCTTCGGTTGTCTCTGTTTGGAAATTGGAATTCTGGTTTTACATTTGCCACAGCTAATTGTTTATGTAGTTGTGGAAACATAATTGCCCATACGGGCCCTCAATAATTTGCACTTGATTTCCCGTTTCAAAATGTATTCTTTATGTTGATGTATGTGATGACCAAGGGATTGATTACTGTTTCATCTGTTCTCGATGCCTTTTATGGCCTGCTTGACTTACGTCTATTTGCCTAATGAGCTGTTTATATAATTATATTAGAATTAGGCCACTATAAACAATCTAGGATGGAGTGAATGGTCATTAGCACTCTGGAAGATATTCAAGGGTGAGTTTGCTTTCTGTGCTTTCTTGAAGTTTGGTTACTCACGTTATTTTTTATGTATAGAATTAGTTCTTCAGAGCCCCATTTGACGCGATCTTTACTGTTGCCGTAGTTTTTCCGATTCAATCACGAAGTCTAATATCTACTAGTAATGTTGTATTTCAACTCCCAACCTTACAGAAATGGGTTCTCGTTGTGTCAAGGATTAGCAGTAAGCTGCAATCCAATTACGTCGAGTTGAGTTTGAGTTAATGTTGGAGTAACATAGGCCAAAGCGAAACATCTTTTGAGTTTAGAGTTAAAACATAAGGAGTAGGATCTCTTGTTTACCTGTTTGTGCCAATATGAAGAGATGTTTGACAGCTTCTTCTCATATGCTAACATTCCGTCGCATTGATCCAGCGCAGAGGCGTGTAATTACCGGTATGATAAAATAGGATCGACCACAACTTTTTGAAGAAAGAAAAAGAGAGGACATGGATAGCTCAAAGACTAAGGTGTACATTATGTGAGTGTTTCTTCCTCTGCTCTTGACACCTACTGCTGTTCACCATAACCCACTCAAGGTCTCAGTGTATAAAATTGGTCAAGTACTTTCATTTTCCGTTGTGTACGCTTGTCTTTCTATCCGTGAACAATTAAGTTTGGTTTCTAGATATTACTCTTTATATGGACACGTGGAGAGAATGGCAAGAGAAGTGCAGCGCGGAGCTAATGCAGTTGAAGACGTGGAAGCAACGCTCTGGCAGGTAATTAAGATGAGATTATTATGGAAAAGGAGTAAGTTACTTGTATGCATCATGTATAATGATGAAGACGAGATTCTTATGAAAAAGGAACGTGTTACTTGGATTCGTCATGTATAATGATAAACGGGGCTTCTAAAGGGCATGTGTCTTTTTGTGTTTGGTGGTGGAGGGGGACGGGAATCAATATAATAATAATGCATTCACAAATTTTTATGTGATGGAGTGGAATTATTAGGTACCAGAGACCCTTTCCAACATGATAATACAGAAAATGAAGGCCCCTCCTAAAGCAAATGATGTTCCGGAGATTCAGCCGTATCAACTGTGCGAGGCTGATGGTTTTCTTTTCGGTTTTCCTTCTCGTTTTGGAGTTATGGCAGCCCAATTCAAGGCATTTTTTGATGCCACACAAGAGCTATGGGAATCACAAGCACTTGCTGGCAAACCTGCCGGAATTTTCTGGAGCACTGGTTTCCACGGGGGAGGCCAGGAACTTACTGCGTCAGTCATTCCTTCTTTCTTTTGCTTTTATCACCAGTAATTTTGGATATTTCACTTATACTGTTAGAGCTTTTTCTCTTTAACTATGGGCTGCCTAATTCCATCTTCATCTCCTAAATTGATGTGCCTGTTTTGATTCCGCCATTGTAGACAATCGGAAAGAAGGTCAAAAGTCTCCTCCACCAAAGTTTTCAAATCCTGGTGGACCCTTTTATACGCCAAAAATATATACTGTGTTCACTTCCAAATAAGGAAAGCAGATTTAAGTTTGATGGAAAATCTAGTTATCTCCAACAGTTGATTTGGCTAACCAAAATGAAAATAAAAAAATTACAAATGAATATGAATCACATTTTCAACAACATGGCTTTTAACATATCTTCTTCTATTTGCAGATTGACGGCAATAACTCAGTTAGCACACCATGGTATGCTGTTTGTTCCGCTGGGATACACCTTCGGAAGTGGAATGTTTGAGATGAATGAAGTGAAAGGCGGATCTTCTTATGGTGCCGGGACTTATGCAGCTGATGGAACCCGTCAACCGACAGAATTGGAATTGCAACATGCCTTTTATCAGGGAAAGTATGTTGCTGAAATAACAAAAAAGCTTCACGGTCGACCTCTCCCCCATTGAAGAGCAACCTCAAGAAACACGCTCCACTTGATGCTGACAAGGACTAGTTTACCTGTTTCATTTATGACTTCAAAATAACTTGTTATTTGAGGATTCAGTTTAAATTAGAGTTTGAACTACCTTCTAATGTTAAGATTTTAAACTCTTACCTCATATATATGATAAAAGAAGCCAAAAATGGGTTTGAAGATCTCACAATTCTATCACATGTTCTTCTTATTGGCTTAATGTAGGACATGCAAATTTAAAGGATAACTGTCAATCAAATAACATCTTGAAAGATAGGAAAAAGAAAAAGGAGAAGTCTTCTACTTAATTGAAAATGTTAGTTGTAGCATGGAATATTAGAGGTTTTAATTACCCTAACAAACAGCAAGTAGTATTTAACTAATTCAAGTGAATAAAGTCAATAATATTTGGCTTTTTAGAAACAAATATCAAAGAGGAAAACATCACAAAGATATGGACTTTATAGAATAATTGCAAGTTATTGTCAAACCATAGCTCTCATCACAAAGGCAGGATCCTTGTCTACTATAACCCATAACTAATGTGATACACTACAACAACTCTACTTCACAGGCCATTCACTTATTAGCCACACTAAAAACTTTAGATCAGAAACTATCACAAATTTTATTTATGTTGTTAACCTTGCTTTTCAAAGGAATTCATTATGGGAAGAAATTGGGAACCTATCTACAAACTCATTGATATCATGATTAATGATTGGAGATTTCAATTGCATCTTACACAATTCAAAATCAAGGGGAGGACTTGACTCAATAACAACTTGAACTAAATTTAGAAATTGCATAAGCAATATAGTGGTGGAGGATCTGAAATATGAGGGCAATCACCAAACATGGTCCAACAAATAGTGAGTTTAAAAGACTACTTAAGAGAAAGCCAAATAGAGCATTGGTTAAGCAAGCATGGATGGAAAATTCAAAGGAAGCAAAGTCATCTTCAATTAAGAGACGAAAGAGAAAGCTAGATAAAACATTGGTTAAGCAAGCATGGATGGCAAAATTCAAAGGAAGCAAAGCCATCTTCAATTAACCTTTAGCATTAGACCACAGTCCCATTAAGATCAATAATTTGGTTAGCTCAGTAATCAAGCAAACACCTTTAGATTCCTGAATTCCTTGGCAACATAAGATGGATTTAAGGAAGTTGTTGATGAAGGATAAAGATTGGATGCGATGGGATATGAACAGTACAAACGCATGAGGAAATTGAGGGCAGTGAAGGAAACATTGAAAACTTTTCTCAAAAGAATGATGGAGAGTAAATCTTTAAATATCATCGACATAAGGAGAAGACATCAACCCATCCAAGCAACACTCAACTCAAATCTAAGGAATGAATCCTCGGGATAGGGGAAAAGCAAGCACATGATGCATATAATAATCCACTAAATGCTCACAGCTCCACACTAAGACAAAATTTCAAAATTCTATGGATCAATTAAGGAGAAGTTGATAAGTTTTATATAAAAACTTTTATTAACACAAGTATACGAATCGTAACTTATTAACAAATGGTATCGTTCCCATAAGGACTAATTAGAAACCTAACAACTTGAATGCACTTTATTTAAGGTACTAAAAGATTGATTGAATTAAAATAAATCTACTAAAATTAAAATAACTAATAAAACTAAAAGATCGAATAAGTGAATAATTAAGATTAGCAATAAGATTAAAGTTAATCAATGATCGAAAATTAGGAATTATTCTCTCCTTGCTTTGCTTACCTTTAATTTTTTGATTCAATTTATGCTTGGTTATAGATATCCTAAGGTTTTAATTACCTTCTCTTAAGGTCTAATCAATTAATCCCAATCTAAGTAGATAATAATTGATTGCAATCTCTTGATTAATAAAACTACTCCTAACTATTCAATTAGATTTGAAGCAATTCTAAAGATAATTAATTCATAATTAAGATCCCTTTAATTGTTTATTAATCTGATATTTGTAGGTCAATTAAGCTACTAACTTATATTACGCACCATAACATAAATAACTTTATTCATTCTCCCAATTTTTTACCAAGTATAAGTATAACAAATATCACATAGCATTCATAGATGTATTGGATTCAACATCTAGAGTTGCTCTTGATGTCTCCTTTTTTATCTTTTTGAATCTAATATGCAGCCGCATTTTTTTTGTTTTACTTTAGCTTAAATACTTCCTGAGGCTTCTAGGATTTTTCCACATAATTTAATTCCAAAAATAACCCCAAAACATAAAAAAATATAAAAAACTCGTGCTAAAAAGCACCTTACCACGATCATGAGACTTGTCACAATCGTGGCATTCCTAGTTCATGCCCTCGATCACAAGCATGTCTTGGTGCTCCTTTCTCCAAATTCTTCCTCTTTTCTTCAATTTCTAATTTCCACTTACTAACAAACATACCAAACACCTCTTAAAACATAAAACTTAAGATCAAATTCTTGCTTTAAACTAATCAAACAATTAAAAAACATAAAAACACTTATCAAGAACACAATTCCAAGTCTTAAACACATGATTATCATCGAAGAAAACATTTAAAAACACACTCAAACACCTAGAAAACATATTATAATATATACCTATCAACATCCTTATACTTAAAACCTTTGCTTGTCCTTAAGCAAAACTAAAATTGTAAACAAAACAAAACATAAAAGCACATAAACACACAATCATGCAACCAAGCAATAATGGTACAACAGCATCAAATCTCATGGAATTAACTTAACCTCAAACATCAACCATTAAAAAGTGGCCACTTATTAACTTATTCGTTTCATGTTTAAGTGTTTTGATTTGAATATACACATCAATCAAAATATTAACATCCTATTTATACACCTATGGCACTTGTAAATATGCACTTATTATTATTAATCAATTAAAAAGGTAAAATATCACTAAGTAAACTTTCATGAAAATTCTTGCTATTTTTGAACGATTAGTGGGTTAGATTTTATTGTAATCATCATCTTTTTATATTTTCTTTAATGATCACCTAGTCTTTTAACATAAAGGCAAGCACCTTGTCATGAATGTCCCCTGGTTACTCAACTAAATTATATTTCTTATTTAGCTTAATTGGAGTGTCGTTGTAGCCTTTTCACGCAAAGACAAACATTTTGTCATGAATGTCCCCAGTTACTTAGCTATATCACAACTCATAGCTCTCAACTAGTTACTAGCTCATTTTAAACCCAATTTTCTTAAAAAGGGCTAGCAAAATAAGAATTTAACATAGTTGTTGTTGTTTTTGTTATTGTTATTGTTGTTCTTTTTTTTTTCTTAGCCTACCTCCTTTCTTTTCAATTAATCATTCTCGTGAAAGGGTACTAAAATTGTTAACCAATTTACTTGATGACAATTATAAATGTATACAAAAAAAATTCATAAGGTGAAAGAGTACGTGCTATATCCTAATTAACATGAATATTCATCCCAAAGATAGTTAAAACACAAAATTCACAAGTTAATATGCCCTTACAATTTAAATGACCATGTTCAAAAGTAAACCAATTCCATTCAACGCATGTCATCGACACATTCACACATTGTACACATTATGCAACCAAATATTCACACAATGCTAACCTAATCAAAACTAACATGATGCATAAACGTAACCACACTTGAACAACAAATTGTCCTCAATGTGGAAAACAAAACAATACAAATAAAAATAACAATAACAATAAAGAAAAATTATGAACAAGAAAACTTATCGTGATTTAAGAGGTGATGGTGTTAAAGAGGTAACTTGAAGACACTTCATGCTATAAGGATCCATCATTTCAACTCCCTATAAAATATAAATAACAAAGCATCAACAAAGTAAAATGAAAATAAAAATAAAACTTATCCTTTCACATCTTCCATCGACCTTGGTTTATGATTAATGGCTTGCTTTCACCTGTTTCTTCCTATGGTAGTTGAGTAGCTTGTAAATAAGCCAAATATTGTAAGATAATAAGAAGGATATAATTTTAAAAATTTTGGAAATCTAATTGCCTCCATTAATGCACTTTTTCATTAAAAAAACTGTCAATAAAATAGGAAATGATGTAACACCATGAATCCTCATTTAAATCCAATAGTCTATCCTATAAGAAGGAGAACTACTCTTCTTCTTCTCAATCACCCTTGTTCACTCTTCTTCGTTCTCTTCTTGAACAAAGACTTCTTCTCTTTTTCAACCTTTATCTCTTTTGTCCCCCTCTTTTTTTTCCTTCTTGAATTGCAACTTCATTTGTGAATTCGACCTTTATCTCCCTAGTGTATTTTGAGGCCATTTTTTCATACAATATAGATTATCCCATATATAATTTAGTTCTTGACATTGATGATTGTAATGGTTACCCCTAAAAATGTTATAACATAACAAGGATATCAGTTGTGCTTCTGTAGTACTTGAAAGACTCCTCACAATCCTGGTTGACAATGCATTAGAAAGTTACCTCGTTTGAACCTCCAAGATATGAATCTAAGAGGAGCGGTTTTCTATTATTTGATTAAATTTGGTTACCATTGTATTTTGAATTTCATCTTGGCTATCAAACTTAGAGCTTAGCATATCCATTAACTTGTCCAACTTTGACTCTCAGGATCTAAGCCTATCCTGCTAGAAATTTAGTGAACCTTGTGCTCTCACATTATTTCCTTCTTTGTTATTCCAAAAATAATTTGGATAGTTTTGCTACCAAATATTATATGCTTTTAAGTAACTCCCATTCACTGCGTTGGAAGAAAAGGTCTACATAATGCTCAGTTTCCCTTTGTGAGTTTGGTGTTAATGTACTTAAATCACATAAAAAAAGTAGTAAAGTCCTTAAATCAATATAATTCAAATTGTATGGCATGCTAAATCAATTATCGACAACAATTGCAACTTGTTTAAAGTTTTATATAGAAAACTTCAATATGGCAAGTATACAGATCGTAACTTGTATTACAAAGGCGTCATTCCTGCAAAGGCTAGTTAGACACCCAACAACTTGAATGCACTTTGTTTAAGGTAATACAAGATTGATTGAATTAAAATAAATTTACTAAAATTAAAACAACTAATAAAAATAAACAATCGATTAAGTTAATAATTGAGATTAGCAATAAGATTAAAATTAATCAATGATGAAAACTTAGGGATTATTTTATCTTTGTTTTGTCTTCCCTTTATCTTATTGATTTAATTTATGCTTGATCCTAGGTATCCTAAGGTTTTTATTACTTTCTTTCAAGATCCAATCAATTAATCCTGATTGAAATCGATAATAATAGAATTGCAATCTCTCAATTCACAAAAGTATTCCTATCTATTCAATTAGATTTGAAGCAATCCTAAGGATAATTAATTCACAACTAAGATCTCTATTCAATTGTTTATTAATTTGATATTTGCAAGTCTATTAAGCTACAAACTATTATTGCGCACCTTAACACAAATAACTTCATTCACTCTCTCGATTTATTACCAAGTATACGCATAACAAATATCACAAAACATTCATGGATGTATTGAATTTAACAAGAATAAGGTTTAACAAAATAGATCAAGAATAATCTCTAATATAAATTTAGAACTCATAATCATGTTCAACATCCTAATAATCCAAATCAACATCCAAGATAATAAAATATATGAAGAGAAAAGAAAGAAAAACAATTTTGTGTCTTGATTTGGAAATTTGGAAAATTTGAAGTTGCTCTTGATGTCTCCTCTTTAATCTCTTTGAATATCATGTGTAGCCTCCTTTTATGTTGCCTTAAATATTTCTTGAGGCTTCTAGGGTTTCCTCACTTAATTTGGTTCAAAAATAACCCTAAAAAACCAAAGTATATAAAACTTGCATGCTGGAAAACACTTTACTATGATCATGGTAGGTGTCATGATCGTATTCCTAGTTCATGCCCTCTATCACTATTGTGTCATGACGTTCCTTTCTCCAAATTCTTCTCCTTTTCTTCAATTTCCTGTTTTCACTCGCTAACAACAAATCAAAAACCCTTAAAGCATAAAAATAAGATCAAATTCTTGCTCTAAACTAATCAAACAATTAAAACACATAAAAATACTTAACAAAAGCACACTTCTGAGTCCTAAACACATGATCATCATACAAGAAAACACTTAAAAACACACTCAAAATCCTATAAAAACATACTATAATATAACCTATAGGGAGATAGATGCAATTCCTTTTCTTTAAAAAAATATTAGCTTGAAGGAATCAGAACAAGATCTCTAGTCTAAAAAATGAGAATAGAGAAAGAATACGGGGACGAAAATCCATTAAAAGCATATAACAAGATTATTTCAAAAAGCAATTGGATTCGAAAGCAATATTGAACCATATGCTAAGACACTAGAGATATACATATCATATGTGATTAATTCTAATCAAGAAATTCATCTCACTGATCCCTTTAATGTAGGGGGATTAACAAAGCTTTATAAAGGTTGAATTCCTTCAAAGCTCATGGGCCAGATGCACGAAATGCTTATTTCTATAAGAAAACTTGGCTAAGCCTCAAGGAGCATGTATAGAAAGAAATCATAAAGTTCTTCAATAGTGGAGCATTGGTGAGAGAGGTAAACCAAGCTCATATATGCTTGGTCCCCAGTATCCCAAAACCCAAGGTCCTTGAAGGAATGCAAACTTATTTATTGTTGCAATACCCTCTATAAAATAATCTCAAGCATACTAGTATAAAGGATTAAAAATGTTATTGGTATCCTAATCAATAAAACTTAAGTTGTTTGTATAGCATATAAGAACATTGGAGATAATGTTCTCTTGGCTTAGGAAATTCTGCATAGATATTAAAGTAAAGGATTTGGAAAGTGTTGTGTGCTTAAAATATACTTTCGGGAAGCTTTTGATTTAGAATATTAGGAACTACTCATTCAAGCTCTCAAATGTTTGGCTTCCCTAGCAATTATGTCAGTTGGATCAAACAATGTATCACTACAATTTCATGCAGTGTATTGGTCAATGGGGAACAAACCTAATGTTTTTAAGCAAAGAAAGGAGCGAGAAAATGAGATCCATTATCTCCATTTATCTTTTACATATGTATGGAGATTTTGGTTAATTCATTTTCGAATTACAAATCACAACCACCACCATAAGGGGAGGATAGTAGTTGCTTATGACCCTGATCAGATCAAAGTATTGCAGATGCAAAGCTCAGTGTAAGGAATTCATCTACACATAGAGAATGGGGAATTGGGGAAGTTCTGGATCAATTTCATATATGCATCTAATCACCAATTTCAGAGGGAGGATTTATAGAAGCAACTTACCAATCTTAGCTCACTGATCTCAGGCACTTACATACTCTTTTATGACTTTACTACGTTCTCTATAATTATAAGTCAAAGGCGTAAGAAGCAATGCCAAACCATAAATAGAGTTAGGATGTTGTTTATCCTTAATAGAGTGAATGGCTTAAGCTCCATTAGGTTCCTCTTTACCTAGACCAACAAGTATGGGGGATACTCGAACATAATGAGGCGGCTAGATAGAAGTGTAGCAAACCAAGACTGGTTTCAACACATTCCAAACGATAAAGCACAGCTTCATGAGCACATATGTTCTAATTGTCAGATCGCGTATGGCCCAAGTATTCACAATACGCTGCGGAAAAGACCATAACACAACATAACGTATAACCGAAAACATA
>JAOTAY010000189.1:16433192-16444766 GCA_025629805.1 Erythroxylum baracoense
TGACTCGAACTCAAGACCTCCTTTTAAAGGAGAGCCTTAAGTGAGGAGCTGAAGCCATTAGGCCACTCCTCGTTGTCCTATTAGGTCTCTTCTCTAGCTTTTATGTTGCATCTGGGCCTTTTCCTCCGATACCCATATGTAACTTTAGGATATGCATTTGTTAGAATATTAGCACTTTGATTTTCAGGTTTGAGTAGATCAGCTACACATGTCTTTCCTTTCGTACTAATCTCAAAAAATAAAATAGAACTTTAATTGAAATGTTTACGAATGTTTGATTCAAGTGCAATTTTTAATCTTTTTATTTTATTTTTAAATTCAATAAAAATATATGTTAGGATAATTTTCTATTTAACTTAAGGAAATCATAAAAATTGGTTCTTTTATTTTCATTGTCTTCTCATAATTTGATTTATCACTAACTAAATATACAATATTTAATTAATTATTATTTATTACTAATAAGAATTATAACTAATATAATTTATTCTAATTTTTATAATTTAAATTTAAATTATTGAAATAATTTCATATTTGATAATTATTTAATAAATAAATAAATTTCAAAATTTTAAACTAGTTATTTACATAAAATAAGTTTAATGAAATTTGTTTTAATAGTTAAAATATATTTATAAATAAAATTTTTACGTAATTAAATGTTTATTTAAGCAAAATATAATAATTACATTAACACAAAAATATTGCATAAGAGATTTAATTCAAAATTATTTACTTAATTAATTCATAAAATTAAATTATTCTATCAAAATTGGACATTTATAGAGCATACAAAGACTAGCATATGTTATATTTCTTCTTTATAAAGGAAGTAGTTGATCTTACAGAGTAAAGTGTGGATATAATTAAAAAATATATGGGTGTTTGTTATGTCTTTGAAAATTTGTATGTGAAGATTATATAATCGATCCTTTGATTTAAGGTCATCAAAATATCTCATATAGGAGTTGATATATTTTGATACTACTTATTACCTATTTTCGTTAAAGTAAGTTTAGATAGTAATCATTGGATAAAACATAAACTATATGTTAATAGTTGAGTAATCAATAAATAATTCATTACCCTAAATTTATGAGGGAGAATGTTAAAACTTTCTTTTTTCCCTAAAAAAAGTCATTTAGTCTCCCTTAATAAAACATTTTTGAAGGAGTTTGCTCACTACATAATGGATGATCCAACTAATACCAATTTTAAAAGATCGATATTAATTTCTTCTCATCATTTTATTAATTAAATTTTTGAGTTAATGATTTAGAGCAAAATTAGAGGAGAATCGTGACAACTCTTCTAACTTTTTCTTCCTTTCTTTTTTTTTTGTATTAAGATTATTTTGTTTTAGTTTTATTTCCATGATGCTTATGAATTTTTTCTTTTTGATCTTAATTATTATATTTATGCCTGATCACCATAGATTCAATAAAAAAAAGAATTACATGAAGGACTAGGAGGTTAAGTATAACCTATGCATTAAGAGAATAAAACACTTTAGATCTAAAAGTAAGGGTATCATAGACTATTGTAATAACTAAAGAGATTAAGTATAATTAATGAGTTTGATTAAGTAGAATAAGCATCATAAGGTGGGAATTACCTAGCTGAGCATACATGTGTCCCTTAGGAGAGGGCATAGATGCTTTTAGTTAATTGTTATTTTAATCTTAATAATAAATCTTGGAAGATAGTTGAATTTATTCATAAGTGAATTATAAAATCCTACAGCTTATTATCTTGATTTTCCTTTGCTATTTAATTAACTTACTTTAATTAGTTTCATAATTTTTTTTCCTTTATTTTCTTTACTTAGACTAGGATTAATGAGCATAATCGTGGCAATACTCTAGTTTTAATTACTTACTACAATTGATTATTTACACAATCAGTAAAATTTTGAAATGTTTGAAAACTCAAAATTTTAAAGTACATTTTCTTTAAGTAAAATTTGAGATTTTAACAGATTTAATCTGAATAATAATTAGTTTTTAAAATTTTTTATGTAAGAAATTTCAACTTAATTTACTTTGATAAAAAATTTAAATAGTATTTGAATTTAATATTTAGTTTTTCAAAATTTGAGTACTTTTATGGAAACTTTTTGCTAAATTATATGTATTTCAAAGATAGAATAATATGGAGTTGAATGAAATATAACCTATATATTGATATTTTTAGTAAATATTTACCTCTATTTTCAAGTAAGTTTTTCCAAATAAATCATAGGAAGTACAGAATGACTTTATATATTATTTTCCTCCTCTATCTCCAACTTTTTCAGATTAAGTATTGAACTTGTTGGTAAAAAACCATAACAAATTATAATATAATTTTATACAATAAAAAAAGAAAATAACCAATTATAATTTTCAAGATATTCTTTAATAAATCATCTCTTCCTGTTGTAAAAAACTAACCAATCATCTTTTACCTTTTCTATAATTTCAAAATTTTAGACTTGAAAAATAAAATGCCAGATATATTTAAAATGTGAAACAAACAAAGTCCCATCTAATCACAAATTAGTTATAATCAAAACGCAGACTCGGAACAAAAAACACACCCCTCTCTCTCTCTTCTTACAATGGAGTCTTTGCTGAGGTCCTTGACGGGTCAAGACCCGAACCCGGAAGACTACAGGAACGTCGAGTTCTGGTCGACGCCGGAGCGAGCCGGCTGGATGACCAAGCAAGGTGACTACATCAAAACTTGGCGACGCCGATGGTTCGTGCTCAAACAAGGGAAGCTTCTATGGTTCAAGGACAACCTGGTGACGAGGTCGTCGATTCCACGTGGCGTGATCCCAGTGGGCAAGTGCCTCACAGTGAAAGGCGCAGAGGACGTGCTCAATAAGCCCTTCGCTTTCGAGCTGTCAACGAGTCAAGAGACTATGTACTTTGTGGCCGACTCCGATAAGGAGAAGGAGGACTGGATCAATTCCATTGGTCGCTCTATTGTACAGCACTCCAGGTCTGTTACTGATTCCGAGGTCGTCGATTATGATACCAGACGTTGATTTTAGGGCTTCTTCTTCGTTTTCTGATTATCTGTATGAATTTGAATTAAAATGGAAGAAAAAAAAAACAACGGTGTAATTAGTAAACTCATGGTTTTCGGTGTGATTTATGTGGATATCAGCGTATTTGCTTTGGATCTGTTGAGGGTTTATTTACTTGACTTTATGTGTTTTTCATGTTTTATGGTTTTAACTTTTCTCGACAGATTCTCTTTCTTAGAATGTTTGTGGGGTTATTTGGCCGGCAAACACATTTTTGTGGGAGATCTCTTGGAATTATGATTATGGATTTTTATATTGATTTCTGCCTTTGATCGGTTATTAGTGTCTGATTTTGGGCTCTTCCAATTCCTTATTTATTTTCCATTATTAGGAATCGCAGAGATTGTGGGGTTTTAGGTTCAAGTTGCTGGTATTGATAGAGAGATTGCGGTTGTACTTCTTCTAGAATTACTTACCGGCCAGTGTGTTCTTCTGTTTATAATTGTGGAGGGCAGTTGGAACTTTTCCTTGCCCAATTGAAATTGGATGTTTCAGTGCTTTCTTCTTCACCTCCACGCAATGAAGTTGATGCCTATTTAGTATAGAGAAATTAGGTTATTAGGGAGGTTTAACGGACTTCCCGAAACTTTATTCTGAGATATCCATTGGAACCACATATATTTGACGGATGAGTTTGTTGTTCTAATCAATTCTGTGAAACGAAAGGAGTCAAAAGACCAAAAGAAGAGAGAGTTCTTAGAACCTATTTCACCCAACAACATGCACGCTGCCTCCTTTCTTTTGCCGATTCGGTCCCAATGGATCATGCTTATAATGCCTATCCACGGCTTGATTCAAACAGTTTCTTTAATAAGTTCTGTTATGTGCTAATTAGTGACCAACTAGCAGAGGGATCAACTATTAGTGGCTACCCTTGCGTCGTCGAATGTATGCCTATAGTATCATCTTAGTGTAAATGGTGTTTCGAGTTATTTTCATCTGATTTAAAAGAAGAATATTATAAAAACTGACAGGGGAACAACATTTTCTACTCTGTAATCCTGAAAAGTATTATATCAAATAGAAATGCCCCTTTTAGCTGGAACAACATGATCGTCTTGTTATGAAACCAGAGTGGGAGAATTTTGTCAAGCGGCGGAGGCATTGTTGAAGGGGAGATTGAGGCTTTCGCTCATCCCCTAGAATTTCTTACATAGCTCCGCGGGTAGTTTTGTCTATTCCTGATCCTATACATCGTCACCGTTATTGCAAGGTCCTAGTCACAATAACTAATAACCGATCAGGAAGTCTTTAACGATCCGACCTGAACCAAAATATGTTCTTATCCACGTAGATAAATGACAGAAGGTGAGATGAACCACTTTCTGCCCTTGCATACCAAGCCAGTCTGAAGGCATTTACTTTCAACAAAAATCACATTTTAATCCCCAGTAAATCAATGAAGAGGGATTTCGCTAATTTGTGATTAAACCTTAAGTACTACCAATATGCCTACGAAAATCTAAAGCATTGACAAGATTATATGAGTATGCAATTTCACTTACTTCTTCCAAAATACCTAGGATCATTTGACTTTGCTTTTTGAAAGTTAAGGAAATTGTATAGATAAATAAGTTCTAGAAGGAAAACAATTTGTCAGTACAGAGGAATGTTCAGTGAGATTTATCCCGCAGCAAGATAGAAGTTAGCTCGATATTGAGTATGGTTATAAACTCAACAAATCAAAATATCCTATCATTTCCTGGAGAATCTTGTTTCCTACAAAACTTCTGGTGCTTTTAGCTCTATCAGTTTCATGCTAATCCTTCTCTGTCTCCATATCCTTTACTATTCTTGCTCTGTTTTGTATGTCATCTTTGCTTAGAATCGCTGAAGGGTCCCTGGTTTAGCTGCTATTTCTTTTATTTGTTCTTTCATTCTTGAGTTTTGACCCTAGTTTCGCTGTTATTTCTTTTATATGTTCTTTTATTCTCTTTAACTTTTAATTAATCTCATCCCCTATGTGAGTACAGAACCAATCAATTCCCCCTCTAATGGTAGCTTATTTTGGTCTTTCACTTCTTGTATTGCCATCACTTTAGGCTCCCAAGCCTTAGAAAAGCATCCGTAGATTTATTTTTCTAACTATCCCTACATTAGAGTAATTTTTACCCAAGTCCTTACAAGGCAATGGTATCTTACTTCATATGAAATAATTCTTAATGATGAACAAGCATTCTTACTCTACTTTCTTTACTTCATTCATGTCTTCATGTGTGATTTCTAGTGTATGTCGAATATTATGCGTAATGTCACACATTCACACTTTATTGAATTCATTTAATCTCAAAGCATTAAAAAAGAATGTGGACAACTTTATTGTTTAACTCTACTAATCTCCTATCTTTATCATCCCACTTAAGTGAGTCTTAAGGGAATATTTAGTCACTCCATCTAAAGTAAAAGTTTTGGTTGGGATTATGAGTTCCTTTTAAACAATATCCCACAACTTTACTCATTCCACCATAGAAAATAATCTTATCACAGATTTCCAATATAAACAGTGATTACTAGAAAAATGTGAGTGACTTTGTTTTATCCCTTCATTTGTATCGTTGTCTTTTCTCTCTTACTGCTAGATATCTAATAAGATAGACATGTTGTGATACCAATTCTTCACCTTAATTCACCTAAAGGAGGGAAGATGAGTTCGTTAGCACAAGCTAAAATAAATTAATGACAATTTATTAAACACCTTCAAAAGCAAATACAATAACACGTAATAATATTGAGAATAATCACAACGTAAACATAATAGTTTCAGAAATTTTGTTTCATACTTGGTACCTAGAATTGTTATACTAAATTCAATGATAAAGACATTATCAAAGTACTCCTAACCTCTTGGAGCCATTAATTTTATAGTCTCGGTAACTAGTCGACACATCAAATTAACCAATTTCAAAAGACAACATTCGTAGCAAATATGGTAAGCAATCACAAAAGTAAAATCAATAATGTAAGAGATAAGGGAAGAGAAATACTTATGATTTATAGTGGTTTGGTACTCCTTAACTTATTTTCACTCCCTAAGCTCGCTTAGAGATAGTGAATTCACTACAACTCTTCTTCGATGGGCGAAGATGAAAACACACTACACATTATCTTTTTTAGGAATAAAAAAGAAACTTACAATACTTTAGGCATTTGGAATTCAATCTAACTCACATCCAAGTGTCACAATAATATAAGCTATCTCAAGAAAGCACAAAGCTCAGTAAAACAATGATTTCTTACTCTAGACAAAAACTAACTCAATGTTTACATAACTTGAATTCTCTTATATCACTTGTAATATTTATTTTACTCTTGTTTATCTTATTTCTTTTGCTTTAAAGGAGGCTTCTTGTAAATGGACTTAACCTTTAGTTGTTACTAGGATCCACCTATTTCATATTGCACAAAATATAAATATTTGTACAATAGAAAATGAAGCTCATCAATTCAGTTAATTGGATTATTATTCACAGGGATATCAACCTCTTTATTTTGTATACTAATCCAATTTGACCTAGTTCAATTAATCAAGCAAAATTTTCTTTTAAGTAACATTCTCTATCATTCATGTGCTCTATGAGGCCCCTTTTCTTTGGTATCTTTCCTACTTGTTTCTTAGTATGTGAACACTTCTTGTAATCTTAGAAGTAACCTAACAAGATTTTTAAAACTCATCTGAATCAAATCAAATCACGCTATGGTCTTTAAGCCTTGTATCAGCTTTAAGATTTAAGCTTGTTCATCCTTTAAATAAACAAAATATTGTTTACACATACTTTCTCATGAAATTACTGTACCTATCACGCTTAAATAAAAATGAGTAGTAGTTTAATCTTTTATAACCTAAAAAAATTAGGTATGAACCCACTTTTTTCTTATTCCAAGATATTTAAATTTCAAGAAGAGTCATCCTTAAGAGCAAATAATTGAATATGTTCAAAAAGGGGGTAACTTTAAATATCATATTTGAAACTTGTCGTATCTTTCATTCTTAAATGGAGCTTAGAATATCATAAAAAGGGGGTAACTTTAAATATCATATTTGAAACTTATCATATCTTTCATTCTTAAATTGAGCTTAAAATATCATTGACAGCCCTTACTGATAAAAGTTGGTTCTTATTGTAAATCATGACTTGAATTAATTTAAGAGTAATAAGATATGGATATTAGTACCTAAGCCAAAACACCATCAAATTACAAGTACCAAGTGGGCATTTTAGAAACAAACTAGATGAAACATGTACCATAATTGGAATGAAACTAAATATGTGGCCAAAGGGGTACAAAAAAGAGGGATGTAAAGATTTTGGGAAAATGTTTTCACCATTAACTAGATTAAAAGCTATTAGATTGATACTTGAATTTCTTTCATACTAAATTTCAAGCTTTTTCAAATGGGTGTCATAAATATATTTTTAGTAGTTTTATTCAAAAGGAAGCTTATGTTGATCAACCTTCATTTTTAAATGACATGATACACCTAACCCTATTTGCAAACTTTTATAAATTTTGTATGGCTTTAAGCAAGCTCTTAGAGCTTTAATATGAAAGCTTAGGTACATTTCTTTTGAAAAAAATTTCATAAAAAGGAAGGTTGATACATCTTGTTTTGTTAAAAAGTATAGACATGATATTCTCATTGTTCAAATTTATATTATTAACGTCATTTTTGTTACAACTAATGAAAGCTTGTATATTTTAAATGAGTATGTTAGGAAAGCTCAAGTTCTTTCTTAGACTTCAAATCAATCAAATCAAAGAGGACATTTTTATGAATCAATCTATATAAATTGATGAATAACTCAAGCTCTTTGGATTGGATTAAGACAAAACATTGAGGATGCCTATAAGTATCACAAAAAAGTTGAGCGAAGAAGAAGAGTGAAAATTTATGGATGTAAAGCTCTGTTAAGTTATGATTGGTACTTTTTTTATCCTAACATAAGTAAGCCAAATATCATGTTTAGTGTCTGTTTATGTACTAGATTCATATTATCCTTATGGAGTCCTATTCACTAGTAGTTAACTATATATGAAACTATACTAATAGGATATTTACATCCTAAGGATGCATTCTTTGACTTGATTAGTTATTTCAATAAAGACCTTATGAGTAGTTTATCAAATAGTAGTAAGAGAACATGTAGCACCCCACTCCCATCTAACACGTGCCCGTATGTCTATCAGACATTCACGCACATGCCGGGTGGAAGCAGTGCGCTAGAGCAATTACATCACTTATCATCATATCATAATTAAAACACAATACTCAATATCTAAACTCAATTTCTCATTTTCATTTCATAAAACAAAGTGTACATCTTAGCATTACATACATCATTCCTATATATACAATATCAAAAACTTATCAGACTCTATAGCTCTGTTTACAAAATATTCTACATAAATGAGGAACTATACAAAACTTTATTTATCGCTGCAGTCTCAGTTAACCAACCTTTAAGATATTTCTTCTATCTAAAAGCAGTATTAAGCTTCTTTTAGAATGTCTTAGTAACTAAGTCACCTTTCTCATACTTGAAAAGTCAACATTGCAATTTTGATGAGTTTTGCGAACTTAGTAAGCTACCTATCATTGATGACTCACTTATATCAAACACAACATAATTTACGATTCACATTCAATTTGTAATTGAGTAATAACACATATGACACATCACTTCACCAATTCATCATATAGCATCATATATCACTTTTCACATTTAGAACAGTTCATACAACTCAATTTAATCATTCATATAATGCATATCAAATTGTATGTGCAATACTTATGAGACTTACTTTCAATTATTACGTTGTTGTGATCGAGTGCCTTTTTTACTATCCCGTACCCATTGTGGATACCAAACTCATTAATAACTGTCCCGTATCCCCAACCGAGCTTATTATACATAGTGAGCCAGATGCTCTTACCATATTCTAAGCTTTAAGCTTTTTTTCGCTAGCGACTCAAGTCACAACTGCATTTAACTTATCATGCATTCATGTAATGAAATGCATCATATGTATTCCATCAATTACTTGTGTTCGATCATTCACGTTCATATTCACATTTTTCTTCAGACCTAAGTCTGTCATTCAACAATAATATTAAGTACACTTATGTCAAATTCACAGATAATGAGCACTTCCAATATTATTTTCATGCATCAAACACCTTGGACAATAATTGTCCAGAATTAACACATTAATATCAATAATATTTCAATACAGAAATTTAAGCAAAACAATTAATCAATGTGAAACTAGGCTTATCAATATTGGCCCAACCTGACCCGACTCGTGATCAACAAGATTGGCCCGATCAAACTGGCCCAAGGGTCGGGCTGTGGGCTGGATGGATATGGCCTATAGAATGGCGAGCCAGGAGGGGGCGGGCAGTGGGCAACCCGCAGCCCGCAGAAAACGTGGATGGGCTGGTTGGATAGGCCTGGCCCGCGACCTACCCACCATTATAAACATAAAATGACGTCATTTTATGTTTGCTAACTTATTTCTGTTGTGGGTGAAACAACGTCGTTTTGCTTTAAGAGTAAAATGACGTCGTTTCTAGGTTGAAAGTTTGCAAAAAATAAAGACAAATGACGTCGTTTTACTCTTGGAAAAACGACGTCGTTTGTCTGTCTAATGAAAAGCGACGCACGCATCGTCTCCTTCGCCAGTCGCCCCTCCCTCCTCTCTGTCACTCACTCTCGCAGTCTCGCTCCGGTCTCTCTACACTCACCAGTCACTGCTGTCCCTCTCTGTCACTCTCACCTTGTCAATGTTGTCTCGCTGCCTCTTTGTATGTCCCAGCGTCCCGGCGTCGCGCACTTGCGCCATCAGTAACCAACCAACGTCTGCTTATTATTAAGGTAGGTTTTTTCGTATTATTCATGAACATTTAAACTTGTATGAAGTTGTGAATGTTGGAGATGAATGTGGACTAGACATTGGTGTTGGTTATGCTTTGAGTTTTTGACTAAGGAGGACGAGTGGTTATGGTTGTGATTTGAATGGTTGAACAATTAACATGTATGTCGTATGCACGTTAAGTGTTTGATGAAAGTTCAGACACATATGTCGTATATTACATGTATGGCAATCAAATTTCTTTTTCATATCAACTTTGGCAATTTTTGTAGCTTAGTCGTTTAGGCTTAAATTCAAGAGTTTCAGGTTAGATTTAGCTTAGTCGTTTGGTTTACCTCTCAACAGGTTGATTTAAATTTGGTAACACATTGATAAATGAAGATGCTTTTCATAGATATAGTGGGAGTAAGTCTTCCAAGTTAAAAAATTTAGATCAGTAAAATGAGTTATGTTCCTGGTAACTTTCTAGGCTAAGTGCTTATGCTAATTTGGATGCCTAGTGATGATAGTTATATGCTATTATATCCGACCAAACTAGATTTTATTAATCACAGAGAAATCATAATCAAATACTAATGAAGACAAATAAAAATTAACTATAAGACTATAAGTAATTACTTATCAGCTTTACAACCACTGGGACCTCTTTAGATCAATTATTTTCTTCTGTTAGTACCTACTAATTGTTACTACTCCAATTCCTAATAAAACCACAGTAACATTTTGGGTCAATAATCAAGTTGTTTCCTTGGAACATTATAGGACTAACGGTAATTGTAAGATGAAAGAATATTTTTGAATTGATTTATCAAACCATACAAGTGTGAACCATAAGATGATAGGAAAATGTATTTATGAGACAGTAGAACCTTTTATGCAGTGCAGATGTTGAATTTAATTTACCAAAACTATGACTCTATGAGATTGCTAGATTGTTTAATGTTCCATTTCTATAACAGGTTTATAGTTATGCATATCCCTTTTAATAACAAGTATCTTAGGGGAGTTCATGGGAGGTCACTTTTAAAGTTTTAATGGTTATCAAAGATAATAAATGAAGTCATAACTGAACAGGTAATATAATATTGTTTTTATTTCGAGTATTATATTACTAAACATAATGTTTGCACATACAGATGATTGGAGCCAAACTGTTGACGACCTTACCAACAAGTACAATTAATCAATTAGAATCAGATGATGTTCTTTCAGTCCCTAGTTCACTCTCTAATATAACTGTTAATTTTTTATTGTATCTTTTTTTTTTAAAATGATTTTATAAATTTTATGAAACATGAATTTTGCTTTATCAATTCTATCTTATAATAATTAATAAATAACTTAAGTAAATTAAAAATTTGTAATTAATTGAAAAGATAATAGATTAACTACAACTATTAACTTATTAACTTTTCATATTAATTTCTAATTAATTGAATTAAATGTCATAATTAATCATACCATTACATACATTTAAATAACTTTATTATATCGTGATTAATCACTTATATGTTTCTATAATTAATTATCAATTCTATCTTATAATAATTTATAAATAACTTAAGTAAATTAAAAATTTGTAATTAATGTAAAAGATAATAGATTAACTACAACTATTAACTTATTAA
>JAOTAY010000189.1:16457483-16474646 GCA_025629805.1 Erythroxylum baracoense
TGCAAATTTTAAAAATTTCAGGGACTATTTTATAAATATAAAAAATTGCCCGAAACGGTACCCGGTATTGACCGGTATCGGTACAGTACCGTTTCAGAACTCAATCCGGTATCGAGTCTGGTACGGTATTCGCAACATTGGTTCTAATACATATGCCTTGATGGCAGTATTATATTGATTTTCAATTCTAACGTGTCGTAACCTTTTTCTTAAAATATAGTGTAGTTCGGTGATGTACCCTTCACTGGGACATTATATCAAACAATTAATATGCAATTTGAGTTTAACACTTTGGGACTTGGGCAACTGAACCTAACATAACATATGTGAAGGGAGATGTTTTAGCAAGATTACAAACAATTTACCAACAATTATGTGTAAGGAAACAAGGAAAAACTTCTTGTTAAAAAATTAGAGAATTAAGGTTCTTGGTCCGCTATCCCGATCATGATTTTCCTACCTCCCGAGAGAAAGGTCCTTCCTTTTTTGGCCGGTTGTGGGCGAGGAGGGATTCGAACCCCTGACGCCGTAGTTCGTAGCCACGTGCTCTAATCCTCTGAGCTATAGGCCCCACCCTGTCTCCACTAGATCTGTTCCCGGGAGTACCCTAAAAAAGGAACCTTTCCTCTTCCCAGCCGCTTACATATTTTGAACTTTTAGGTAACTTTTCTACCTAAAAGTTCTTGGCAAAAAAGTCACATTTAACTACGGTTACATCCTGACAAACTTAAGACATGTTAAAGCTCGTTTTCTTAAATTATAAATTTTAAAATTTATAAATATTTTTAAATGTGGGACTCACGAAACTTATTTATCCCTTAACAAGTTTACTTAAAGCTTAAAAGACAATTAAAAGCCAAAACTACCTAATTTACCAGTAAATTTTCACATTTCAAACAAACGTACAAAGTGAAGGTTCATCTTTCTGTCTCGTACATGAGCCAGCCTATGCTTAAATAAGCAAAGACTCCAGAGCATTGGCGCGCTCACTTCTTAAGATTATCCAAAAGTAGTTAAAAAGAACTAAAAGCAATTAAATATCCACATGAAGACAAAAATCAACCCTTTTTAGGATTATCCAACTAGTCCTAAGCAAACCTAGAAGAGCCAGAACTACGAGAAACTCAGTGATTTATACCAGATTGCACACCAACATCACATGGTAAAAAGAAAAAAAGAAAACTTGAGATGTGCAAGGGTTTACATTTCCAAAGGATTCGAGCGAGATCACATAATACTTACTAATTCTTAACCCATCTTTTATATGCTTCCATGGCTTCCTAATCTCAATCAAAAAATAGAAAAAAATCAAATATAGACTCAGCTTCACAAATCATTAAATTCAAACACGGCAATGAAGCACCCACAAGCTAACTCTATGGTTTATGGGGAACAAAACCCAGAAGATAAAATTGCAGGAAATTGTTACAGGTCTTATGAGATAACCAACCTTAAAAGCTAGCTTGAAGGGTGGGAGAACCCATAAGTCTATAAAACTCACATCGGTCTCTTTTTATTACCGATGACAATCACAGCATAACATCTCACCACGCTTCGCAACCCAAGCACTGACGGGCTGGCTATGCACTAGATCTTTTCTAGCCCCAAGCGAATACTGCTATACTGGCATCACCACCCACATACCCACATTGGTTGTATGCTAGATCTTTTTTAGTTTCAGGCAAACACTGCAATGCTGGCGTCACCACGAGTGGGCGTGGCACGAGGACTTGAAGGAATCGTGTTAGTTCTAATACCAATTATTACAGGTCTTATGGGAGAGCTAACCCAAAAAACTAACTTGAAGGGTGAGAGAACTCATAAGCCTATAAACCTCACATCAGTATCTTTTTTATTACCAATGTGGGACAATTAGACCGTAACAGAAATACAAAGCCCTAGCATAAAAAATTGAACTTTAAATAGGCATACTAAAATAGGAATCGAACAATAAAAGGAAAGAAGAGGCAAAAATAGCGGTAAAAATAAATATTGTCTTTTTTTTTGTGTTATGGAGACATTGTAGAAATTCAAGTTCTTAGCCAGTCAGTGTACGGTCATTGGAACTCCAGCTCAAAGCCCCATGACCAACACTGTTTTTCATACCCACAAACAAAGGAAGACTTTACAGATGCTACTCTCCTACTCCATAAACTGCGGCCTAAGGTTCCCCTGTCACAACGATGAATCGGTGCTTCAGATCAGTGAAGATCCACAAGAGAAGCGAGTAAGGAGGAAGTTGAAGGATTTGTTCGTGCCTTCACCACCGTTAGAAGTTAAGGAGAAGAACTGGGACGATAATGTGATAGGGTTGTTATAGGTCAATAATGGAAGCAGCAATGAAGGAGGTGTGACCGACGCGTCGTAACACTAGTCAAAATAAAATAACTAGACTACTACTATAGTAGTGGTGAGTCTAGGTCGATCCCACAGGGAGTGTTCGGTTAGCTTATGAAATAAAATTAATTGGTGTTTCGGAAAAAGGGGGAGTTTGGATTTTGGAATAAGAAAATAAAATGAAACAAACAAACAAACACAAATTAAAGAAAATATACAAAAAATGGTAAAATTGGGGAATTTGGTAGAGATCCGGTTCTTTGGTTCAATCTCAACCTACACCCTAATTAAGCATATTTCATTGATTTGTTGTTCTCAAACCTCTACTAGAAACTATTAATCATAGGTTAATAATTAACTTGAGTTTTCTCTTAGGTTTTGTTTAATCAAGATATGATCATTAATTAAACCTAGCTACCGAATAACTTAGGATACGATCTCTAGATTTAATTAGGCAGTAGCATTATGAATTAGAAAAACTGATTAATCAAGGTAACAACCACATACAATGCGTCATTTAACCTAAGTCATGTCATCCCTAATAATTACGAATCATTAGTCGCTACACATAAATTTCAACATAACAATTATGTATTATATCGAAATTCTAGCAATAGGTATGCAATTAAACAATTCAATAAACGCATTAAAATCATCCTTTCATAATCCCAATAGGTTCATACACAAATAACCGAACAATAACGAAAATTCGATTATCCATATATAAAACCTAAATCAATTAACATAGGATAACATAATCAATTTCTAATGATAGAAAGAAACAAAAAAAACTTAACTCAGGTCGTCGGCGTCGATATTACCTCCGAAGTAGTGTCAGGATCTTAGCCTTCTATGGGTCTATTCCAAGAAAAATGCATCAACCGCTTACTTATTTCCCCAGCCGAAAACCATTTTTATCCTACGCCATTGCCTCAAGCTTCTCTTCTCCACTTCACTATTCACTATTCACTATTTACTGATGTGACAAATTAATATATATATATATATATATCCATGCTCACTGTTCACATCTTTCTTTCTTCTCTGCACCACTCTCTTCTCTTCCTTGTTTCTGCCACTCTTCTCATCTCTTCATGCCACTCCTCTCTTTCTCTTGCAAGCCACGCCGCCTACTCCTTCTATATTTTCTAGTCTAGCCGCAAGCCTCCAAGCCACCTCTCTCCACTCTACTCCTTTCACTGTAGCTGATGGGATGAATAAACTTCAATCCTCCCTCGTTGCTGTTCGTCCTTTACATTTTACCCTTTGCAGCTGCCTAATACGCCAGCGTTTTATGCTAGCTTTCAACGCTAACGTTAATGCTAGCGCAACGTTAGCTTTCAATTGCTTTGTCCTCTGCGTTTTATTCATTTTGTAGTGTCGTTTTATTTCTCTTTTTTCTAGCCGTCCATATTCATTAACTTGTTAAACATTTGTGCTCTACTTACAAACCCTTTAACATTTTCATGTTTAGTCAATATAGGATACTCTAACAAGTCTTAATATTAAGCATTTTTCAAATTTAAAATTTTGATTCATTCGATTGTTAATGTCATAAATGTTGCGTCACACAATAGGTTTTATGTGGTTTGCTGATGTGCCATGCACATGATTACCTACCTACTCATCCATGTGTTGTGTCGTACCATATAAACTTGTTAGAGAAAATAACAGTAATAATTAAAATTGGAATGACTTATCTGAAATGCAAGGCATCGTAAAAAATCATTGCGCTAAGTCAGAAATTCCCCCTCTACAGTGCAACAAGATAACGAGATCCGACCCTAGGGTTAACGCCTTCTTCACCAGCTCAGTGCACTCCAAAGGGTAGAGTAGAGTAGGAATTGTCTCCACGAATTAAGCAAAAGAATCAATAACAGAGCAGATTTGAAGAAGATGGGTTACACTAGCATTAAGACAAGAAGCATGATGTTTTAAGATGTTATAAGCTTCTTCCATACCTCCATATATATATAGAGAAGGAGGGAGAGGTGTAAAGTTAAGAATGTTAGAGAGTAGAGTAGCGTGCATCTGTGTATATGAAAAACCAACACAGAATGGGTTTATATATATACTGAAAAATAAGAACGTTGGAGGTTAATAACAATGGCAATTAAAAGACATAAATATAAGAAACATTATCAACGTTATAATAATAAAGTTTAAGAAAATGATGGACGTTGCATAAAATGTTGGTAATTGAAAAATAAAAATTGTATTCAAGTTTTGGAATAACCAAAATATCAACAATCCCCCACTTAGTCCAAAACTTGAGAAACAAGCTGTAACAATTTAGAAGAAGAAGAAAAAATAGGTGAACAACTAGGTGAACTAAGTCTTGAACTTGGTGTCCAAGAGAATCAGAGACAGAACCTGTTAGAGAATAACAACATCAAAATGCCTTGGTCTTATGATCGCTCTAGAGAGATAGCCCAAATACTCTCATAGGAGGGTGGCTAGTCCTCCATAATCACATAGGTAAGTCCATCAAGTGTGTACTACTCATACCACCCAAACTTGGGCTATGGAACTCCTTAAGACAATCCAACCTCATCAAACACAGTAAAATCATGCTGAGGGATGCAATTCAACAACTTAATATGTATCAGTATTATTCCAGAAACAATGTACAAGTAAGTATTCACCATATAACTTCGTTTGACCCATTCAACTCGATTTCCCAAGATGGGTGTCCATCACGAGGTTACTATACAATTGGGCTCAACCCCATCCCTTTAACATGCTCTGAAACTAGTTTCCTGCTCAAAGCTTTTCTAAACGGATCCTCTAAGTTTCTCTCTGACTTGTCATAGTCTAGAGAAATTACACCATGTCTAATTAAAGTACAAACAATTTCATGTCTCAATCTGATATGTCTACTTTTGCCATTATATGCCTTTTTTGGCAACTTGATGGCATCCTGCGAATCACAATGAAGGAGCACATAAGGAATTGGTTTTTCCTAAAGTGAGATATCTGCTAAGAGATTTCTTAGCCACTCAGCTTCTCGTCCTATCAATTCCAAAACCATAAACTCATCCTCGATTGTTGAACTCGCAATACACATTTCCGTGGATGATTTTCAAGACACAACATCTCTTGCTAAGGTAAAAAAATATAACCACTGGTAGAGTGTATATCATCACTCTCCGTAACCAAGTTAGCATCAAAATATCCCTCCAATACAGGAGGATGACCACCAAAAGATAATTCATAATTCATAGTACCTTTCAAATACCTCATCAAATGAATCAGTGCATTCCAATGCTCTTGACTAGGATTATAAGTATACCTACTAAGTCTGCTCATATAGTATGCAATATCAGAACGAGAATAGTTTATGAAGAACATCTCACAACCAAGAATTTTTGCATACTCAGCTTGGTTCACACTATCACCAAAATTTTTCTTTAAAGCAACACTAACATCATAGGGAGTCTTGACTAGATCAACATCATAGTAACTAAACTTCTTCAAAATTTTCTCAACAAAATGAGTTTGATTCAACCTAAAACTAGAGTCAGTCCTATCAAATTTGATTACCAAAATGAAGTCCACAGATCTAAGATCTTTCATATCAAAGGAGTACTTTAATCACCTTTTGGTAGTATTAATGACAGATAAATTAGTACCAAAAATAAGCATGTCATCTATATAAAGAGTTATGATCACATAGTTGTTGATATCAGATTTCACGTAAATGCAAGAATCAAAATCATAAAAGGTGAAACCATGTTTGAAAATCTCACTTCCAAATTTTTCATGTCACTGTTTGGGAGTTTGTTTAAGTCCATACAAAGACTTAACCAACTTTCACACCTTTTTCTCTTAATCAGACACTCTAAACCTCTCGGGGTAGACCATATAAATTTCCTTATCTAGATCACCATTCAAGAAAGTTGACTTAACATTTATTTGGTGCACATGAAGTTTAAATACTGAGGCAATAACAACTAACATCCTTATAGATGCAATTTTAGTAACGGGAGAGTAAGAATAAAAAAAGTCCAATCTTTCCTTTGTTTAAAGCCTTTAATCACAAGTCTTACCTTGAACTTCTCAATGGTTCCTTCAGGTCTCATTTTCTTTTTGAAAATCTACTTACACTCTAAAGGCTTATACCCTCGAGGTATATCAACTAAAACCTAAGTTTTATTAGACATGATTGACTTTAATTCACTATCTATGGCTTCCTTCCAAAATGTAGCATCCACATATCTCATTGCTTCCTCATAAGTTTTAGAATCTTCCTCAATAATATAAGTCACCAGAAAAACATCATCTATCTCCTTAGGTTTTTTTACCATAAAGGAAGTAATAAAGTCAGAACCAAAACTAGTGGGTACTCTAGCTTTTTTGCTTCTCCTTAATTAAACAATTTCCTCTTCCTCATTGTCATCATTGGTAGAAGAACTAGGGACAAATTCTCTAGGGACTTGCACGCTCACTTTCATAGGAAATATATCCTCAAAGAACACTGCATCTCTTGACTCCATAATTGATACATAAGTGTTAGACTCTTCTTCCTTAACCATGAATCTATATGCAACATTATTAGAGTCATATCCTACCAAAATTGAATCAATGGTCTTAGGCCTAATTTTCTTCCTCTTATGTTCAAGTAGAGCAACCTTAGCAAGACACCCTCACATTTTCAAAAAATGCAAGTTAGGTGGATAACCTTTCCAAATTTCATAAGGGGTTTGATCTAGTTCTTATGAGGGACGCTATTGTCGCAAGCTTCTCTTCTCCATTTCACTATTCATTATTCACTATTTACTGATGTGACAAATTAATATATATGTCCATGCTCACTGTTCACATCTTTCTTTCTTCTCTGCGCCACTTTCTTCTCTTCCTTGTTTCTGCCACTCTTCTCATCTCTTCACGCCACTCCTCTCTTTCTTTTGCAAGCCACGTCACCTACTCCTTCTCTACTTTCTACTCTAGCAGTAAGCCTCCAAGCCACTTCTCTCCACTCTACTCCTTTCACTGTAACTGATGGGACAAATAAACTTCAATCCTCCCTCGTTGCTGTTCGTCCCTTGCATTTTACCCTTTACAGCTACCTAATATACCAGCGTTTTATGCTAGTTTTCAATGCTAGGGTTAATGCTAGCGTAATGCTAGTTTTCAACTGCTTTGTCCTCTGCGTTTTATTCATTTTGTAGTGTTGTTTTGTTTCTCTTTTTCCAGCTGTCCATATTCATTAACTTGTTAAACATTTGTGCTCCATTTATAAACCCTTTAACATTTTCATGTTTAGTCAATATAGGATACTCTAACAAGTCTTAATATTAAGCATTTTTCAAATTTAAAATTTTGATTTGTTAGATTAATATTAATGTCACAAATTTTGCGTTACACAATAGGTTTTATGTGGTTTGCTGATATGCCATGCACATAATTACCTACATACTCATCCATGTGTTGTGTCGTACCATATAAACTTGTTAGAGAAAATAACAGTAATAATTAAAATTGGAGCGGCTTATCTGAAATGCAAGGCATCGTGAAAAATCAGTATACTAAGTCAAAAATTCCCCCTCTATAGTGCAGCAAGATAATGGGATCCGACCCCAGGGTTAACGCCTTCTCCACCAGCTTCGGTGCACTCCAAAGGGTAGAGTAGGAATTGTCTTCACGAATTAAGCAAAAGAACCAATAATAGAGCAGATTTGAAGAAGATGGGTTACACTAGCCTTAAGACAAGAAGCATGATATTTTCAGATGTTATAAGCTTCTTCCATACCTCTGTATATATATAGAGAAGGAGGGAGAGGTGTACAGTTGAGAATGTTAGACAGTAGAGTAGCGTGTATTTGTGTATATGAAAAACCAACACAAAATGGGTCTATATATATACATACTGAAAAATAAGAACGTTGGAGGTTAATAACAATGGCAATTAAAAGACATGAATATAAGAAACATTATCAACGTTATAGTAATAAAGTTTAAGAAAATTATGGACGTTGTATAAAATGTTGGTAACTGAAAAATAAAAATTGTATTCAAGTTTTGGAACAACCAAAACATCAACAATCTCCCACTTAGTCCAAAGATTGAGAAACAAGCTGTAACAATTTAGAAGAATAAGAAAAAATAGGTGAACAACTAGGTGAACTAAGTCTTGAACCTGGTGTCCAAGAGAATCAGAGACAAAACCTGTTAGAGAATAACAACATCAAAATGCCTTGGTCTTATGATCGCTCTAGAGAGATAGCCTAAATACTCTTATAGGAGGGTGGCTAGTCCTCCACAATCACGTAGGTGAGTCCATCAAGTGTGTACTGCTCACACCACCCAAACTTGGGCTATGGAACTCATTAAGGGTTAAAAAATCCAAGCTCATCAAACGCAGTAAAATCATGCTGAGGGATGCAATTCAACAACTTAATATGTATCAGTATTATTCCAGAAACAATGTACAAGTAAGTATTCACCATATAACTTATTTTGACCCATTGAACTTGGTTTCCTAAAATGGGTGTCCATCACGAGGTTACTATGCAATTGGGCTCAACCCCATCCCTTTAACATGCTCTGAAACTAGTTTCCTGCTCAAAGCTTTTGTAAATGGATCCTCTAAGTTTCTGTCTGACTTGACATAGTCTAGAGAAATTATACCATGTCTAATTAAAGTACAAACAATTTTATGTCTCAATATGATATGTCTACTTTTGCCATTATATTCTTTTTTTTTGGCAACATGATGGTAGCCTGCGAATCACAATGAAGGAGCACAGAAGGAATTGATTTTTCCTAAAGTAGGATATCTGCTAAGAGATTTCTTAACCACTCAGCTTCCCATCCTACCAATTCCAAAACCATAAACTCATCCTCCATTGTTGAACTCGCAATACACATTTCCTTGGATGATTTCCAAGACACAACATCTCTTGCCAAGGTAAAACAATATAACTACTGGTAGAATGTATATCATCACTCTCTGTAACCTAGTTAGCATCAAAATATCCCTCTAATACAGGAGGATGACCACCAAAAGATAATTTATAATGCATAGTACCTTTCAAATACCTCAACAAATGAATCAGTGCATTCCAATGCTCTTGACTAGGATTATGAGTATACCTAATAAGTCTACTCATATAGTAAGCAATATCATGACGAGAATAGCTCATCAAGAACATCTCACAACTAAGATTTTTTGCACACTCAGCTTGGTTCACAATATCACCAAAATTTTTCTTTAAAGCAACACTAACATCATAGGGAGTCTTGACCAGATCAACATCATTGTAACTAAACTTCTTCAAAATTTTCTCAACATAATGAGTTTGATTCAACCTAAAACCAGAGTCAGTCCTATCAAATTTGATTACCAAAATAAAGTCCACAGGTCTAAGATCTTTCATATCAAAGGAATACTTTATTAAACTTTGGTAGTATTAATGACAAATAAATTAGTACCAAAAATAAGCATGTCGTCCATTTAAAGAGTTATGATCAGATAGTTATTGATATCAGATTTCACGTAAATGCAAGAATCAACATCATAAGAGGTGAAACCATGTTTGAAAATCTCACTTTCAAATTTTTCATGTCACTGTTTAGGAGCTTGCTGAAGTCCATACAAAGACTACTTACACACCTTTTGCTCTTGATTAGACTCTTTAAACCCCTCAGGTTGGACCATATAAATTTTCTTATCTAGATCACCATTCAAGAAAGTTGTCTTAACATTTGTTTAGTGCACATGAAGTTTAAATACTGAGGCAATAGCAAACAACATCCTTATAGATGCAATTTTAGTAACGGGAGAGTAAGAATAAAAAAAGTCCAATCCTTCCTTTTGTTTAAAGCTTTTAATCACAAGTCTTGCCTTGAACCTCTCAATGGTTCCTTCAGGTCTCATTTTCTTTTTGAAAATCTACTTACACTCTAAAGGCTTATACCCTCGAGATAGATCAACTAAAACCTAAGTTTTATTAGACATGATTGACTTTAATTCACTATCTATGACTTCCTTCCAAAATCCATAGATCTCATTGCTTCCTCATAAGTTTTGGAATCTTCCTCAATAATATAAGTCACCAGAAAAACATCATCTATCTCCTCAGGTTTTTTCACCATAAAGAAGTAATAAAGTCAGAACTAAAACTAGTGGGTGCTCTAGCTTTTTTGCTTCTCCTTAATTAAACAATTTCCACTTCCTCAATGTCATCATTGGTAGAAGAACTAGGGACAAATTCTCTAGGGACTTGCATACTCACTTTCATAGGAAATATATCCTCGAAGAACACTGCATCTCTTGACTCTATAATTGATCCATAAGTGTTAGACCTTTCTTCCTTAACCATATATTTATAGGCAACATTATTAGAGTCATATCCTACAAAAATTGAATCAATGGTCTTAGGCCTAATTTTCTTCCTCTTATGTTCAAGTAGAGCAACCTTAGCAAGACACCCCCACATTTTCAAAAAATGCAAGTTAGGTAGATAACCTTTCCAAATTTCATAAGGGGTTTGATCTAGTTCTTATGAGGGATGCTATTTAGAACATAAGAAGCTAAAAGAATAGCTCCCCCCTTCTCCAAATAAACAAGAGGAAACCAATATTGCATTCATCATATCCTTAAGTGTTCGGTTTTTCATCTCAGCTATTTTATTTTGTTCAGGTGTATAAGGGGCTGAAAGCTCATAAATAATCCCAACTTTTTCACTATAATCAGCAAGGAAATAGGTACTATACTCACCACCTCAATCAGACCTTAATCTCTTAATTCTCCTTTCTAATTAGTTTTCAACTTCAGCTTTGTATTTCATGAATATTTTCTCTGCATCACATTTATTTTTTAATAAGCAAATCTTAGTAAATCTAGAACAATCATCCACAAAGGTAATATAATATCTCATGCCTCATTTACTCATACATTTCTTAAAATCACCCAAGTTTGTATACACTAAGTTCAATAATTGTGACTCTCTCTCGGTCAATGACTTAAAAGGTTTCTTAGAGTGTTTATCCTCAACACAAATTTGACATTTTTCTATTTAATTAGTGATCTGGTTAGGTAATAAGTTTAAGCTTTGCATCCTCTTAGTTGACCTCACATTCACATACATACCATTCTTAAAGACTAAACAATATAAGCAGAAGAAGTAGATACATTCATTTCAACGTCAAGTACAAATAAGCCCCCATTATAAAACCCTTTTCTAACAAACTTCCCATTTTTAGTTAGAACTAGCTTATCATAATCAAAGGTCAATTTAACACTGGCTTTGTTAAGCAATGCACCAGAAATCAAGTTTCTACGTACATCAGGAACAAATAAAATATTTTCTAATGCCAACACTTTTTCAAAAGTGAGTTTGAGAGTGACTTTGCCAACTCCTTGGACATGAACTCTGCTAGAGTTGCTTGTGTATACAAATTTACCATCAGTAGCATCGTTCAACTCATTGAACAGGTCCTTATTGGTGCAGACGTGGCGTGTGGCTCTTGTGTTAATGATTCACTCGACCAAATTTCCAACAAGGTTGACTTTGGATGCCATAGCAGTAATGATCTCTCCGTCATCACTAACTTAAATCATATTAGCTTCAGGTTTACCAAAGCTCTTCTGGTTACCCCCATTAGTACCCCGTTCGGTTTCCTTTCTCGAACTGTCGCAGTTTCTGTCTTTGACCTTTCTTCTCATAATTGATTCTAGCTTGACAATTGGCAGCAAGACAGTCTGGCTTGTGACACCACCAACAGTCACCATCAATCCTTTTGCATATAAACTGACCTTGCTTATTGTTGAAAGACTTGTTTTGTCCATCATTCTTCTTAAAGTTATTAGCATTTTTATGTTCTACCATATGAGCCTTAATAGTAGGGACAAGGGTGAGTGTTTTGGTCTTATCTTGTGCATGGTTGGCATCCTCATTCTTTATATGTCCTATCAACTCCTGAAGCTTTATGTCTTTCTTCTTATGCCTCAACTGGTTTTTATACTCATTCCATGAGACAAGTAGTTTCTCAATAAAGGCATTGGCTTGAAACAACTCACACATGTTCATATCCTCAGCAAAGATTTCAGCAACTAGATTTTCATATTCATGTAATTGGTCCATAATAGGCTTATCATCAATAACGATAAATTTTAATCACCTAGCAACTGCATATTTCTTAGTATCGGCATCATCCGTCCCATATTTCATTTCTAAAGCATCCCAATTTTCCTTAGCAGTTTTGTAGTTGTAGTAGAAATAAAACAAAAGGTTGATCATATAGTTGAGCAACACTCCCCTAACGGTACGATTATCCTTAGTAGTCTTAGGGTTCGTATTGTCGCTAAGAATCTCTTGAAACAATACGTAATCAATTTCGTATTGTTGAAAGTAAAACAGAATTTTCTCAAACCATCGTTTAAAATTTCTCCCATATAGAAGCTCTAATCTAGTTAGGTCAGGTATAATTTTTGGGGCTATGGTGATAGGGGCTGAACCTATGTGGGGAAATAATTACACAAAATAATCAACAATACGAAGAAAATAACACTGTATTCTGACTTCTACCGAAATAGATATGTAGCAGCAAAATCACAGTAATTTCCAACAAACAACAGTAACAAAATAAATAATTTTTGATTTAGATTGTTAGAGAAAATAGCAATAATAATTAAAATTAGAACGAGTTATCTGAAATGTAAGATGTTGTGAAAAATCAATTCCCTAAGTTGAAAATTTCCCTTCTACGTTGTAGCGAGACAACGAGATTCGAACCTAGAGCTAACGCCTTCTCTACCAGCTTCGGTGCATTCTAAAAGATAGAGTAGGAACTGTCTCTAAGAATTAAGCAGAAGAACTAAGAAAGAGTAAATTTGAAGAAGATGGGTTACACTAGCCTTAAGACAAGAAGAATGATGTTTTCAGATGTTGTAAGCTTCTTCTATACCTCTGTATATACAGAGAGAAGGAGGGAGAGGTGTGAGGTTGATAAAGCTAGAGAGTAGAGTAGTGTGTGTCTGTGTATATGAAAACCAACACACAATGGGTATATATATATATATACTGAAAAATAAGAACGTTGAAGGTTAATAACAATGGCAATTAAAGAAATGAATATAAGAAACGTTGATAACGTTATGGTAATAAAGTGTAATAAAACGATGAATGTTGCATGAAACGTTGGTAACTAAAAAATAAAAACTATGTTCAAGTTTTGGAAGAACCAAAACATCAACAAAACTTGTACTAACACGAAACGTTATACATATATACATTTTTTAGTTTCGTTAATAAAAATATCTATTAAAAATAATAGGATTCAAATAACAAAAATTGATTAAGAAATTGGTCATTAATAGAAATATTAAAATACCAGGAATAATGCCTATTTTAGCAACCTAAGTATGGAGTGGTCCCTTATTGACTTGCTGCATTTACGATGCTCCAAGCTAAGAAAATGAGTGTTCATGCTCCATGGACAATAGTCTGACGTTCATAATCATTAGGCGGGAAGATTTGCACAAGTTCTGAAGCAAATTCAGCATTTACTCTTATAAAGGTCCCTCCAAGTGAAGCTATCATTAGCTTGAGCTCCAAAGCATACGGAGGAACAAATAAGTAAAAAGGAACTGCGGCTTAAAAATCAAGAAAGGAGTTCATACTCTTAAATAAACCAATAAATCGGGAGAGATGGGCTTCCCAGAGATAGGCTTAACTCCTGAGCAGCCTAAAATTAAATAAACATTAGTTATTCTCTTAGTTCTCATCACACTTGACCAAGCACCAATCAATCACACTCTAAAGATCAAGCTAAGAAAACGCTTAAAGATGCTTGAAACTCTCGGTCAGCTAACAATTAATAGAAAATCAAACTAACTTAAACCAAGCTGATTCTTCCACGTGTTAATAACCAACCAGTTTCTTGTCAGATCCATACCCTTCTCATTCCTTTGCCTGTCTTCCCATGCATGTAACTATATAATGCCAACCTACACATTCCTCAAACTCCTATAGGGACAGAGAGCTAGTTTTTGTTTTATAATTAAATGGCTGCTGTAACTGGCTTGGCCACTAGCATCTTTGCCAGAACTAGATACGGTAACACACCCTCACGATTAACTTTACAGGGTCCATCTGATTTTGGCTTTTCAACTTCGGACAAATTCAAGAAACTACATTTTGATCAATCGATTGTGCTTCCAAGTACAAATGCTCGTTCCGCTCCTATTCTTCGTGTGGCTTCAAAGGCAGAGGTACCTTTGCTTTGCTCTCAAGTAACAGTCTAATTAGATATGTACATACGTCTACACAACTCCTCCCATTTTGGTTTTCATTCCATCTTATTTTAGGGTAGGTTCATGTTTTGTGATGGAATATATGTTCAGTTACTCCCTAGTTCCCACAAAGCTCATGGTTGGTTATACGCGATCCGAATTTGATTATACAAATAGTTCTGCATTCTACATCTCAAGAGGATGAAGATTGAATTCCCATTGATAGACTTCATGGACTATGTATTTGTATAATAGAAATATGATTAACTAATCAAATTGCTTTTTACCAAAAAAAAAAAATACAGAGAGAGAGAGAGAGAGAAATGGACGTTCGCTCCTTTCATATTGATAGCTACTGACCTGTGGCCTGTCGTGAGATCTGATAATGAGCACTTCTAGTGGTAATGAAGCGAAACACTTAAAAGTGGAAATGTTAATCACAACTAATTGCAGTTATGTAATTCAAGGTGGCCTACTAAGTAATTCAAGCAACATGAAAAGGTATAAGCATCTGAATTGTTACAGTAAGCATGGGAAAGGAACAACGCTAACAGCTCACTTGACTTCTTGTTCTCTTCGTATGGCAATTGTCTAGTGTTGAGCGCGCTGGCGTTAAAGAGTCTTGTGCAAAAGTCATGCCTTTGCTTAAGTCTTAATTTAATATGTAATCTGGAAGGAGATTTCTTATTCAAGTACTATATAAGATCCTCCAATCCAGCTGAACCTATCATTAGATTTTGTATAGGCTTACAAATTCAAGTTCACGGAACTTGGTGTTTCAGTTGAAAATGCTTATCTTATTGTTTCACCATTAAAGTAGCTTACGGTAGGAGCTTAATTAAGCTAATCTACAACCTTTGCTTGATTTATAAAAACTTTCAAGCAGGTGATCGTAGGCTTCGACAATGCCATCGCCGGAATCAAAAGAAAACGTAAGATTATAGTTATTAACATTCTGAAATGTTTCTCACTTGCTCTCGGTTCCAAAAAAGTGATGTGGCTTTGTTTATTGACAGAGCCGTCAAAGACAGTCCATTTGAAATTTCAGTTGCAGAAGGAGTGCAATTTTGGCGAACATTTTCTCCTGGTGGGTGATGACCCCATGCTTGGTCTTTGGAATCCTTTCAACGCCATACCATTGAACTGGTCAGATGAGCACGTATGGAGTGTTGAGCTGGTAAGAGGAACTTTTGTCGCGAGTATTGGATGTTGAGTAGGTAGCAACTGATATCTGACACATATTACGTACCTGGGCAGGATGCGCCTATTGATTTGACTATGCAATTCAAATTTATACTTAAACGAGAAACAGGAGAAATTATTTGGCAGCCTGGTCCAGACAGAATCTTTAAGACCTGGGAAAGCAGGAGCAGCATAATTGTAGTTGAAGACTGGGAAAATGCTGAAGCTCAAAAAATTATGGAGGAGTTTACTGTTCAAGTGAAACCAGGAACTGGTCCTGAACTAGAACTGAGCACTGCTGGAAATGTTCATCATCAAAAAGACGAACTTATCTCCACCATTAGCAAAGACGTTACACTTTGTGATAGCATTGTCCAGGAAGACGACAAACGCAACGTTAAGAATGATTTAGTCACTAGAGAAAATATCACTCATCCATTGGAGGAACATATTAACAATGTAAGCAAAAGTCTCAAATTAGAAGAGTCTGTTGGTTACAAGATGGAGGAAACTATGAACAACCAGAGGCCAATAACTCAAACTGGAAGTAATGCAGGAGAAGAATCTATTGGCTATGAGATGGCAGAGACTAGGAACAACAACAAGCCAATAAATCTAACTCGAACGAATCTAGTAACATCAGAGGAAGAAGAAAGCTTGCTCAGGTATGAAGAACGTCAGCTTCTCATGCCTGGTCTGACTCCTATACAGTCGTCATCTACCAAGGAAGCACTCTGCGAAGAATTTGGATCCATTCTTAATGTTGACTTGTCAGCTAGCGTTGACGAAAGCAATAACCAAATTGCCTAAAGCAACTTCTTCATGGATCAGGAACTTCATTTCATCTGACTTTTGGCAGCAAGACTTCATGAACTAGATCGTTTCTACCGGAAAAAGCATGGGACTAAATATAAATATTCCTGTGGTCCTCTTCTGAATTGCATTTGCTACCCTCAATCAATTTCTTGACATTTGATTATCTTTTTGAAAAGGAAATTTTTTTTGCTATTTGATGTGCCTTTATAAGCTCCTGGACTAAATAATAATATTTGGACAACCGATCTTATGGAGCTAATATTATTGGTATCCTACATGCATTATATTTTGGTACTTCCAAGATTATTGTTTTGCTGTTTTGAAGCAAGAACAATCATGTTATCACGCCTTGAGTTAGTGCCAAGTGGATTCGACCTATAGCAGATTGTTACTTAATCAATGTTACAAATACCGTACCAGACTTGATATCGGATTAGATTTTGATGTGGTACTGTACCGGTACCGGTTAATACCCGGTACTATTTCGGGTAATTTTTTAAATTTATGAAATAGTCCCTGAATTTTTTTTAAAATTACAAAATAGTCCATTATCATATTATACAGTTGTACTCTGTCTCCAAAAATCATAA
>JAOTAY010000189.1:16476264-16486837 GCA_025629805.1 Erythroxylum baracoense
TTAAATTAAAATAAGAAAATATAAATAAAATAAATTTAGTAAATTAAATATTTCATAAAAATATATTATTAGTCATACAAATTTAAAATTATAAACAATAAAATATTAAATTAAAATAAAAAATATATAAATAAAATAAATTTAGTAAATAAAATATTTCATAAAAATATGTTATTAGGCATATAAATTTAAAATTGTAAATTATAAATTATTGAATTAAAAAAATAAAATATAAATAAAATAAATTTATTAAATTAAATATTTCATAAAAATATTATTAGTCATATAAATTTAAAATTATAAATAATAAAATATTAAATTAAAATAAATTTAGTAAATAAAATATTTCATAAAAAAATATTATTAGTCATATAAATTCAAATTATAAATGTTAAATTATTAAATTAAAATAAGAAAAATGTAAATAAAATAAATTTAGTAAATAAAATGGACTTGCTTTCTATTAGTCGTGGGGGGTATTTTTGTCCAACTTGATGTATTTTGTTTCTGGGACAAGGACAAGAACTCTTGTTTCTTGGTTTTGGAAGGAACAAAAAATTTCTGTTCTTGTCATCTGGAGTCAGAAACAAAATAAGTAGAGTCAGCAACTAAACACTGTGAGACATAGGATTTTTGTGTTTTGATATCTGTCTCCACCGACAGAGACAGTAACCAACCCAACGTTAGAGCATGTAGTCTCTGAAGCTGTATAGTGATTAAAGAATGGCATTTAGATCAGATATGGTCCTATGGAGATCAAACGACATACCCGTGTGCATATGCCCATGTACCCTGGAGCGTGTAACTATTTATAACCATATGAAGTCATGATTCTTAATGTACAACTTTCAAACAAGACCGTGAGCACGATTGTGTCTGACACAAAAACCCTAAAATCCCTAAATTCTCAATGAGCTATCAGACATCTGGTCTCCACTTATTGCTCAAACAATGCCTTGATGAGCCACTCACTATGCACCTTTACTAAATTTCCCATATAAAATAAAAAGAAAAACATAGGAGTTTCTTTTTGTTCTCTTTTTCATTTTTTGTCCTCTTTTTCATTTTTTGCGCTTTACTATTAAACATAAGGGACAATGTTTTAAATAAGTATGGGCGATTTTTTTTCTTGTTATGAATTAATAGTATATTGAGCATTTTTAGGCTATATGTATAACATACCACTCCCATAGAGCATATACCTGACATACCGAAGGATATTCGGGAACATACTCTATGAAAATGGCACGCTAAGATGGTTAAATCAATTCATTTTACAATTTTATTCACAAACATATACAGTCTCAAATGTCATTACATTTTTAAAATTCACATGTACAATATACAACAGTTGAGAGATACAATCCTTAATACAACATAACTAAGACATTTGTAGGTACAACTGATCCCGAAACTGACCCATATCCAAATGCAGAAGTTACTTCAATTAGACTAGCTAGATTTATCCTGAACCTGAAAAACAATGGTGCAATTTTGGTGAGTTTGCGAACTCAGTGAGCAGACCATCATCGATGTGCTCACTGAAAACAGACATAAATATTGCAAGTATATATCACAATTTAATTAGTATTTCATATCACTTAAAATCAAATCTCATATATCAAATCATTCAGAATTTAGTAACTGATCCCAAAACACATCATATTCCAACATGTCCGTTATGCACAAGCATTTCCATCAAGTCTATTATGAGCACAAGCATTTCATATAATCATTTCAGGATAATCTAATCATTCATTTTATCTCATTCATATCATCCACATATACACAAACATAGCATATCATTGTATCCACACAATTCAGTCATTCTTTGCAAATATTCACATGGTACATGTAAAGATATGGATGTAATGCACATAAGACTCCACTTTCATTTTATTTTGTTGTGATCAAGTGCCTATTAATTGATCCATATCCCATGTGGATACAGGGTTTATTTCAGGTACTGACTCATATCCCTTTTAAATATTAAGCTTATTTCAAGCACTAGCTTATATCCTTTGTGGATATCGGGCTTATCTCAGGTACTAACTTATATCCTTTGTAAATACCGGGCTTATTTCAAGTTGGTTACTCTGGTCACAACTCCTTTGGTGCACAGTCATTTATGACAATCATCGGATCAGAGTCTTGCATTCAAAATTTAGTTGAGTATCACTTATTCCATTCACATTCACATTCATATTCACATTTATGATTGGACCTTAGTCTGGCATTCAACAATAATGTTAAGCATCACTTATTTAGTCTAATTCATATATAATGAGCACTTCTAATATAGTCCCGAATAATGATCTCTTCAGATAATTGATGCCTAAAATTATCACAATCAAACTAGTAAAAGTTTATTATGTAAGAATTAAACAAGAGCAATTCATGCATAGTGAGATATATCTAAGTCAACTTGCTAGACATATAACTCAAACAGAAAAACACATATAATTGAGTTGACACATTTAGGTTAACTCACATTATATTCCAGGTGAGCTATTACCTTGATGGTTCGGTAATGTCTAGATGTTGTCGATCAACTTATGCTTCTATATCATATAATACATACATAATCCACATATTACTAAGTTGATCAATCATATAATTGTTTAACCCTGTATATGTATATATATCAAGTTCAATGTATGCTCAATTGACTATCCCAGGTGTTTTTCCTTTATTCACATCTCATAATCATTTAGTAACATCTTTCAATCATTCTTTAATACCTAATATCCTTTACTTATTTTACTCACCTCATTCATCATCAACTAGGTTCACTTAAGATCTTATTCAACCCTGACTATCTCATATGGAAACACCTTAGCATTGGTTGGTCCAAACTTCACTCAAAAGACAACTTTTTTTTCTCCATAGGTCTACCCATGATTGTGGTATCCTTGCCATGATCATGACAGAAACATTTTCTGGTTAGGCCATGATCATGATAGAAACTTTATTTTGTCAGGCCACGATCGTGGGATAAGAGCCACAATCGTGCCCTATACTTTTCTTTCTTCATCCACACGAATTTAACACTTATACAAAAATCAATCCTACTTCGAATTTTCTAGAATTCATACATTAAGTTATGTCCTCGTTTAACACTATAAACATTTCACATTTAGATGCATTGCCATCAACATCCTTTTCCTTAAAGTATAATATCAAGATCAATCTAAACTTGTCACATATTTAACCAACTTTTCAAAAATCAAATTATGTTCATTTTAAGCCCCAATTAAGTCTAAAAGCATCATAGTTATATACCTTATCCTTAATTAGTTCAACCATTGAATAATCAAAACATTACGATGAAAAATCACTACTCACGATTGTGGCATCCCCTACCATGATCGTGACAGAAACTAATCTCCCATTTATCATGTAGTTTTCTAGTTTTTCTCAAGACAGATTTTCAGATCCATTTTGTATGATTATTATGACCTAGAAAATGAAGTGGTTAGGCAAAACCTTCTTCTAAACAATTTTTCCTATATGTCAGAGTTTTTAATGACATAAAATATATTCAGATTGGTTTAGTATTCTACAAGTTATGTTCGAAATACTAAAGACTATTCCCAAGCAATGACAGCACCTGGTACTCAACATCAAACCAAATTTAGAAAGCCATAGAGATAGAATTCAAATTCAAATCCTTCATGAAAATACCGTATGTCACTATTTCAATCTACATTAAAAATCATCTGATTTAGGTATCTACAAGTTAAGATATGGCTAAAATACAGATGCATGTTTAGTGGAAACACTCCATCTAACATATTTCAGCACACTTCATCATCAACCTTCAATTAATCAATATCAAGACATCTCCTAACCAAAAAGTTTCACAAAAACATTAATAAAACATCATTAATCATTTTTCATGTTCTATACTTACACTAATTTAGACTCTAAGGCCCTCAAAATTCAAGAATCAATGAAAGGGTCCTATACAGGGGTCTATCACAGGCAGTATTGGGGAAACAAACATAACTCGAGCTCTAGTCAGTTTTTTCTCAAACTACTTTCACAGAGGTGAAGTTAAGACCTATATCTACAACTTTCATTATTTGAGTTTCTTTTGTGCTCTAAGGATATGAAAGACAGATCGAATGAGAAAAATGAAATTGAAATCAAAATTCCAACTTGCCTTGATAACCTCTTTCCTTCTCATCTTCTCCTCACCTTTTTCTGTCCTTCTCTTCTAATTTTCATTTTTCTTCCTCTTCTAACCTTATGTTAGACCTTCACTCTAACTTCTATTGCCTTTTTCATCCATTTCCTCTAGAAAATTAAAAGAAAGTCAAATTAATCCATGTGTCACCATTCCAATGGTCCATGTGTCGCCATTCTATTTGTACATATGTTATCCTTCTGTTGGTCCCTATATTACTATTTTATTCATCCATGTATCTCTTACTTTAGGCTCCACATGTAACTCATTTAAGCCTCCATATTTCACTACTTACAGAGCTACACATGTCACCATTTGTAAGGCTACACATGTCACCATTTGTAAAGCTACACATGTCACCATTTTATTGCTCCATATGTCATAAGTCTAAGGTGCCATTTGTCACAATTTTAAAGGGCCACTTGTCACAATTATACTCAAGCCACTTGTCGTCCATTTAACTAAACCATTTGTCACTTATTTCCAATGCCACATGTCATCATTTGATAGGCCTAATCAACCTAACTTCCCATGTATCAATTTGTCTTGCTCTTTAACATTTTTCTTTGACTAGATACACATATCACCTCATCAATTACTCAATTGTAACGATAAATTCCCAATTTACTAATTATAATCCATCAATTCATGTTATTGGTAAATCAAATGTGAAACATTAGGAATGCATATTCATATCACATTTATTTTCATTCCATACCTCAAAATGTGTTACTTGAGAGCATATACTATCTTGCAATGTTTTCTAAATCATGATTCATATGTGTATACAAATATTATGCATGTGAATGAAATGCACCTCGTAAATTTTTAAATGAAATAACTTATGTGACTCAATCTAACAGTTTAATTTCTTAACAATTTTAGGTGGTAGGATATTACAAATCGAGATCTAAGTGTTAATTTATTTACCCTTTTCAATTGTACACACACATTAATCATTCTTTGGTCCTTCAGACTTTGTAACTGTTCCTAAGTACATTTTAATGAAAATTCAAGCTTATTACAAGTCTGGTAGGTTTTTGTTAAGAACACACATTTTTTATTTTAAAACATAGACTTAGTCTTTTACTTGGAGGAAAAAATTGGTGATGAATGTCGATCCAATTACTCGACTAAGTAATTTATTAACAACTTGGTTGAAACATCATTATAGCCTTTTGACGTTAAGAGACACATTTGTGATGCGTGTCAGTCCGGTTACTTAGCTATTATTATGTTTTCAACTGGCTACTAGTTCTATTCATAACCAAAGGTCAACAAAATAGTGATTTATTAACAAAACATAAATAATTATTTTATTATTTATTTTTTTAATTACCTACCTTGCTGCTTTTAGCTATTCATTTTCATGAAAAATACTGGTTAAGCTACTTAAGTTAAAAGGCCTCAAATTATGAATGAATGTGACAACTTAGAGGGCGCTAAATTTACACTAAATTCTAATTAAGCTGCATATTTATCCAAATAACCTTAATTCACTATTTTTGTGAGCTAATGATCATTTGCAACCTACTAGACTATGTTAAAAATTAAAAAAATTTCACTCCATCTAAGCTATTGACACATTCAAACAATTTGCACAATGTAACCTAATAACTATCATACTGTATGCAAAATCACATAGAAAAGGAAAACACATAATCCCTCCCTACACTTGAATGACACATTGCCCTCAATGTGAGAAAGAAGCACATACCACATAAGATAAGATAAGATAGAAATTAAAGTAAGTAGATAACAAATAAAAGTAAACATAAAAATAAAATACAACTAAAGGCTAATTTGGAAAAGAAAAAATTGGGTTAAGCGTAAATCCTATGGAGATGGAGTTAGTGATGGTGTCGAAGGTGGCAATTGAACGCCTTGAGACTTGAAACACCAATGGATCCATCGGATATCCCGGCTTTGGGATCATTTTTTTTGTGCCATCTCCACAAGTGTCTTGTTAGTCTTGGTGATTGCATCCAAAACCTTCTTCCAACCTTATTCTTCTTCCTCTTCTTCCTTGGATTCTTCACTAGACTCTTCTTCCTACCGAGGTGGCGCTAAGCCCGAACTCGCCTGACTTGCCCTTATTTGGACATGTGTCTTCTGACTAATATCCCTAAGTTCCATATTATGGGACTTTAGGATTTTAGCCTACCATAAGTGTTGATAGTTTAGAAATTCCAGGAGATGAACAGTTAATCCCCTCCATTTCACACTAAAATGTTTTGCAATAGTAGACACTATATACCCCATTCCTAGATTGTTGCTCCTCTTGTTCTGAGTTGCAACTTTGGCATTAAGCATATGTGTAGATGTGTAAACTGGAATACTGTGGTCTATGCACCATAACATAAAAAGTTCCGTTGTGGAACACTTGTTAGTTTCAGTCTTGTCAAAGACTAACTAACACATAAATTTGTGCAGCAATAATTGTTCGTGAGACCTTATAATATTGTTATGAGCATTCTTGGAATGAAATTGCTTAATTCCAGTAAGCTCGTTCCAGTATTAAGAAGGAAAAAAATCATCATGTTGATCGATGATGGAGGATTAGAGGAATCCACACATCTTACACATAATTTCTATATTTAATTCATAGGCTCGTCCTCTAAATCTAAACCACAATTCTTTTGGATTCCTAGGGTCATAGGTTAGGGAAGTGAAAAATTCTAGTATAAGCTCCTAATAAATAGGAAATTGAAACTGTATGAATTGGGCCCACTGGATCCTTTCAGCTAGATTTTCTACTCGCTCATGCAACTCTAGCCTATTTAGTATGTCAAAATCAAAGTACCTAGGAACTAAAATTTGTCTACCACGAAGGGATCAGAAACGAGTACCTTCCTCCTTTGTATAGATCGAGGAAGGCACGCCAAAGTCTGCTGTGCAATTCCTTCTCCCACATCTCACAACTTGTTGTTGTCCATAAGGTTCCTGTCGGGCTTATTGTTTAATGTGCGGCATAATTGAGTAAAATGTGGAAGAATTTGGTAGTTGAAAAAATTTTTAGAGAGAAATAAAAGTGTTTGGATGCTTGAATTCTAGAGAGATAAGGTGAAAATAAAAGTGAAGTTAGAACTAAATATATAGGTGGTAAAAATAGTAAAATAGTAATAGTTCTTTTAAAGATTTATGCCCTCCCTCTTTACTGCGTAGTCGCATGCCACAATCATAACCTAAATACTGATGTTACTTCTTTTTCTAATCTTTTCACTTTCACTTTTAAATTCTTTTGTGGCCCTTTTCACCTCTCTTTTTATACTTGCGCAATCATCCACATAATTTCAAGATCCTATTCCTTTCTCGATTTAACAAACTAATCCTAACTACAAAATTTCAAATATTCTAACAAAATTAAACAATGAAACTAATTTTTTTCCATGGGTTGCCTCCCATGCAACATTTCTTTTAACATTAGTAGCTTGACGCTCCTTTAAGCTCACGGTGGTCAGAATGAATGGTACGATGGTAGCGTCGTCATTAATCTCAAAGTTTGAACTTTAGTTACCATGCTACAACCCCCACCTTCCTTGCAATTCTATTTTCCTTGCTTTCTCCTTCGCAAGCGCTTCTTCCTAAAAACATTCCCCAGATCCTTGATATCCTCCTATTCTCCTCGAGGTTCGGGTTCCTTAATATTCACTGGAGGTGAAGGGGATTCGTAATCTTTTCGTGACACTGGGAAGGTTATCTGTTCTTTTCCAATTCTCAAAGTTAATTTGCCCCTATCCACGTCGATTATTGCACGCACAGTGGCCAAGAACAGTCATCCCAGAACTATTGGAGTCTCCACATCTTCTCCAAAATCCAATATGTAGAAGTCTGTAGGAAAGGTATATTTATTAACCTTAATTGGCACATCTTTTATAATCCCCATCGATTTATGCGTTGTTCTATCGGCCTTCTTTACTAGAAACTTATTGGGTACTAACTCTCCTAACCCTAACTTTAGATTAAATATGTAGGGCATCATGTTTATACTCACGCCCAAATCTATAAATGCCTTATCTATGATGATTCTATTGATACTACAAGGGATGAAAAAGTCCCTTGGGTCATCTTTCTTCTCTGCGATGTTGGGGTCGTCTTCCAGCGGTCACTCCTTTCCCTTCTTCTTGATGGATTCCTATAAATTGAGTTCCGTCACTTCCTCGACCTTGTTTTTCTCAATCTATCATAATTTTTCCACCATATAACTCCTGTTGTTACATAACAGGGAATGGAAATACACGTCAAGTTGATTTAAGTGACTCGATCATAGGCACATTTGGAAGGTTTTCTTTAATTACTTAACTTCATCCATGTTCTTCTACCTTCACTCTCCGGTTCTTCATCTTGGGTCTGACTGATAACTATGATACGTTCTTTCATATTTGACTCAATGTTGCTTAGAAGAGTTTAAGCAATCCAAGTAGACATTGCCTCTGCTAATTGCTCCACTTAGACTTCTCGATTGTGTACAGATAAGGTATGGTTCTTTGTTACTTACTCGAATTTTCTTTCGAGCCTTCTACCCGAATCTTCCATACCTTTTATCTTATCTAAGATTTTGTATAACTTTGATCCCATCTAGCTTGCTTTATCTTACTGGAAGCCTGATTGTCCCTGAGGCCTGAACTATCCTCCATTGTTGTTTGACCAGGAGAAATTAGGGTGATTCTTCCACCCGGGGTTGTAAGTGTAGGAGTAGGAATTGTTTCCCCCTCTTTGTCTATACTGCACCCCCATGTAATTCATTTGCTCCTGATTATCTTCTTTCATAAGATAACAATCTACGGTATCATGATCTAACTACCCACAGAGCTCACATTTCAACTGTGCAGCCTTCGCCTGAGCTGAGGATGATGCCTTCATGCTGTTAAGTTAAAGTGTCAAATTGTCAATCTTCGCTTGCATCTCCGTCATCTAATCGACCGTGATAATTCCTTTTTACTCTTTAAAAGTAGTAGGCTACCTACCTCATTCATTTGTCCGTAAGAAACTATTGCTTGCCATCTCCTCAATTAACTCCTCTCCTTCATTGACAATTTTCGCATCGACGTTGCATCAATCGTGCCTCCAGTTGGTGGGTTAACTCCATTATAAAAGGTCTACAAAAGGAATTTCTTAGGTAGGTTATGGTGTGAGCACTTCCTTTACAAATCCTTATATCTTTCCCATGCTTTATAAATCCACTCCCTATCACCTTATTGGAAATTGGTGCTTTCCTTTATAATCTTTATGGTCTTCGTCAATGGGAAGTATTTGTCCAAAAGGGCACATATAAGTTGCTCCCACATCATGATGTTAGCTACGCTCAGTGAATGCTACTAAGTATTCACTCTATCTCTATATGTAAAGGAAAACAACCTAATTCTAACCACATCCTCTGACATCTGATGATACTGGAAAATATCACATATCTCGAGGAAATTCATAATATGTGCGTTAGGATCCTCATTTACCAATCTATAGAATTGTATGTTTTATTGAAGCATATTGAGGAGGGCTAGCTTAATCTCAAATAAGGCCGCTTGAACTGGCGGCCTAGCTACTCCTTGATTTACAACATTGAACCTGAGCCTTATGAAATCCATCAAGGTCCTCTGCTGTCGACCTTGGTTAGCTTCCTGATTTATATTTCATTGTAATTCTTTGGCCATTATTAATTTTCCTATCTCTTCTTCTTCCTATCGCTGAGCTTTCTTAAGGGTTCATTCTAATCATGTAATATCTAGATCTACCGTCTCCGCTATATGATTCGAGCCTCTTATGACTCTTATGTTCATGCAAGAGCACGATTTCTAAAATGAAACAAAAGAAATGAAAACAAAAAATAAAAACTAATCTAACGCCTTAAACTATAGAATTAAACTATCACCTCCCCAACAACAGTGCCAAAAAGTTGATCGCAAGGTTACGTACGCTAAGTTTTAAAATTTATTAACCTTGGCAATTTTGTAAGCACACAGGTCGTTCGTATAGTACCTAAGTTATTGATCCCACGAGGAGGGCTAATCAAACAGTAACATCCCATTATCCCATGATTAGGGTTAGAACCCTAAGATACTAAACATGAGAGTTTACTAACAATTTAGAAGTCCATTTTATGCATCATATGGAATACACATACATATGAATAATACTGACGCTCATTAAAATAATTATACATACATTCATTGCCATTTTGCAGGTATAAATGATTTTTAATGCGAATAAAATGTGAATTGGATTATTTGCTTTGAAAAAATTGAATTGGTGTGTATTAAAATTATTTTTGCATTTTTTGGTGGTATTTTAGATATTTCTGAAATTTTTGAAGATTTGAAGTATTTTGGACTAATAAAAATATAGAAATAAGAGACAAATGAAATTGAGACAATTGTATCAATAATT
>JAOTAY010000189.1:16486937-16555628 GCA_025629805.1 Erythroxylum baracoense
AAACATAAGAATTTCTTACTAAGAATTATACCTTTGGCTGTGTTCGTTTTCTATTGATTTGATTTTAGTTTACTGCTGTATTTTTTGTTTTATTTATTTTTGTTCAATTCAGCCCCCTTCTTTTCTATTTTAGCACTTTAGAAATAAGCTTGACCAGTCTCTGTGCGATCGACCCTGCTCATCACTATTTTCAAATCTTTTAGAGTAGGTAATTTATTTTTGGTGGTTTCGACACCCATCAGTTATGTAGTAGAATGAAATCAATTGATGAATTTATATGCCATTATGGGAATTAAAGGAAGAAGAAGGAATAAATGTGCAATTTTGTCAAAAATCAACTTATGGACCAATAGGATTGAAATATGTGTGTAAGACTAGAAACTTCTTAAAGTGAGTGGGAAGAGGGAAATGTATGGAGTTTTTTAACTCCAGAATTTTCTCTTCTCACCTCCTTTCCATTTCATCTCCTTAATCACATCATTTTGTATAAGGAAACAAGCTAACCCTAGGTGAAAATCAAGGTAAAAGTTTGTGGTTTTTCTTCTCATCTTTATCTTTCTTGTTTTGCTCATGAAGAGCTGGAATTATAAGGATGGATATGAGATTGATATATGTATTTATGGTGTCCTAGTTGGTGAATCAAGCAAAGCTAAAGGAGAAGAGAAGGAAGAATACTAAAAGAAGAGCTAATTGGAAAATTTTAAGGTTTAGGACTACACTTAATCTAATTTCTCTTTATGTGTATGTTTGAATGGATCCAAAGATTCATTTGGATGTGGAATGGTTACTGGGATGATGTTTTCATGTTATTTTGGTGTTATCTTGCATAGAATTGGTTGAATATGACAAGAGAGTATCGTGTAGTGGAATTCTATCTAGGGTTTGTTGAACTAATCATATTGATTGAGTCATAACTTAGCCTATAAACCTTTAAATTATGTGATTTTAATTGCATATGAAAACTAAGACATATAACTAGAAATCTCTAGAAGAAACTCTAACTTAGTTCTAGCTTTATGACATCAAAAATTGAGATGAAAAATGGTGACCTGATGATGCCCCTATTTTGGAGCAGCTTGTGATGTTTGGTCTTATCTCATAACTTAGAAGTCCAAATTTCCTGATCTTTGGTGATATGGAAACTAGATATATAAGGAAATAAATATTTAAAAGATCTTAGAGTCTATATTGAATTTTTATGTGAAAATGTCAAAACAAGTGGAAGCTATCGTGTGATTTGCTTCTGGACTGATTTGTTTGTCTATTTTTAGACCTGACATATTGTGATGCGAATCATTTGTCATTTATAAACATTTGACTCAACTCATTCTTTATCAGAAAAAAATACTAAAGTGATAATGAATTAATTACAAACTTGGTTATAGTAGGACGACCCAAATTTCTTGTGGCACCCTACTCTCATAGTGTATATTCCCGTACATACCGTTGGTATTCGAGAACATACTTTACGAGGGTGGTATGCTAGGACAGTCAGTCAATCATACTCATAAAAAAAAATTTTCACACATCACACGCATATTTTAGAAAACAATAATCAATAATGGCCCATTTTACTCATAAACATTTCCAATCACCAGTATTACAATCAATATGCATATCATTAGAATTTCAATAATTATTTGGGCCCATTACAAGTACAAAATACTTTAAGCCAAAATATCATTTCATTTCTGAATCATTCACATTTACATTGTATAGTACTTATGAATACACACTTTAATACAAAAATAATGAAATACATATATAGACTCGAACTGATCCCTACCTCTATCTCTTATTTGAATGCAGTGGGTAGACTCCAATTTGTCTAACTGGAGATCTCCTCTAAGCCTGAGAGACAACGTTGTAATTTTGGTAAGTTTTGTAAACTTAGTAAGTGGACCATCCTCGATGGCTCACTCAAATCACATAATACATCAATTCATACTTCAAGTTCACATACACTTTATGTCATCATATAATGCACATCATTTCACCAATAGTCATATGGCATCACATAACACTTTGATCACCTATTCCACATTTCACATTTAGAGCAGTCAAACAGTTCATTTCGATCATTTAAAACATACATATCAACTATATATATGCAATGCTCATGAGACTTACTTCCAATTGTTATTATTGTGACCAAGTGCCTGTAACTGTCCCGTATCTATTGTGGATACTAGGCTCATTAATAATTGTCCCTTATCTGTTGGGGATACAGGGCTCATTATACATAGTGAGCCTTTGGCTCTTAATCACTTTCTAAGCTTTAAGCTCTTTTTCGGTGGCTACTCCAACCACAACAACCTTTATTTGTTCATGCATTCATGTATTAGATTGCATCACATTCACATAGATTCAATCAATCATTTGTGTTCCATTTACACCTTCACATTCACATTTTTCATTGGATTAATGTCCGATATTCAATAATAATGTTGAGAATCACTTATTCTGTCAAATTCACATACAATGAGCACTTCCAATGATTTTCATGCATTAAACGCCTCAGACATTCAATGACCGGAATCAACACATTCACATCACATAATAATTCATTACAGAAATTTAAACAAAACAATCATTTAAAGTAAGACCATCTCGGTGGACTCACTATACGCTTCAGATTAGCATTTACTTCTATGTTCCGAAAACATCTGGGCACTGACATTCAGTCCTGCGTGTCAACTTCATGCAATACACAGTGTACACACATTACTAATTGTACAATCACATGAACATTCAATTATACACATACGTATATGTGTAATGTATAATACATGCTCAATTTGACTATTCTGGGTATGTTTCTTTAATCACATCCCTTGATCATTAACATCAGTTATGTATGTCAAGCTTACACTTAAGTTCATAGCTCAAAGAACCTAGTTATTCTAATATCACCAATCATATATCTATCACATACATGCTCTCTAATCTTTTTTTTCTAGTATTATATGATCACATAATATCCAATTTCTTGTTCGAATTTACTTAATACACATTTCTCAATGTCTTTGAATCACATTTGCTATATAAGATCACTTTCATTTTTATAACATTTCCAATTTTCCAGAGTTGAATGCTTGATGTATATCCATCCATTCTTAAGTTATATCCTCTATCATCACTCTAAACATATCACTAACATAATCTCTTATTCCCTCATCAAACTAAGTACATTTCAAGCTCCATTCAAGCCTAAATGCATCATAGGAAAGCATTGATAAATTAATAATTTATGTATATGATTCTAGGACAAGAGGCATAACTTTCTCTATGGATGTCAGATTGCAGTCATTCAAGTATGCTTTCGAAGAGGACCTTAAGTTCTATAAATTTCGTGCAGACTCTGAGGAGAGATTTTTCCATCTAAAGGGTCAAAATCGCACATTTGTGTAGATGTCTAGTGTATGTCTTCCTAACGGAAATGTGTCCCTCCAAACAAACATGAACGGAGCTGGGAAGCTGGAAAACCCCAGAATGTCTGCCCAGTAGACATGAAGTCTGCCTAACGGACTTGTAAGAAGCATATCCCACTTAACAACCATTCCCACAATTTCCACATATATCCTTAAGTACAAAAATTTCTCAACTTAATAAATAATTTCCTACATCACCAATTATCATTTATTAACTAGAATTCAAGACATAATAATTATAATCCACATTATAATCACATTAAAATCATTTATACCCGGAAAATGTCAAATGAGTGCATGAACAGTCATTGTACTGTGTGTGAAAATTCAAATATACGTGTGTGTATGCTAATATTATGCATGAGTATGAAATGCATTTTTCCAATCTTTAATTGCTATTTCTCATTCATAGAAATCTAGGGTTCTAACCTTTAGTTTGAAAACGGGATGTTACAATTCTCCCCCTTAATAAATTTCATCCTCGAAATTCTTATCTGATTGATCATATTGATAAGGTTTTGTTTCATCATATCTCCTTCGTTTCTAATGTAACTTCTTCACTCGAATGGATCCTTTCAAGGGACAACAATCGATGGAATCATTCGATTTTTCAGTCGTTTATTCAGATACCACACTATTTTAACTAGTTCCTCAATATATCTCAGATTACTTACAAATTTCATTTCCTGCATCAATAACACCTATGTCGGATCATCTCGATATTTCTTAAACATGCTCACATATATCACATTGTGAATCCAACACATCCTTGTTGGTAATACTAACTCAAAAATTAATGGTCCTCTTTTCTTAATATTACATATGGACCAATACATTTCGAGCTTAATTTATCCTTTTTAACGAACTTTAGCAAACCTCGCCAAGACGGTACTTTAAGAAACACTTTATCTATCTCTCAATATTCCATATTTTTGGTGTTAATCCATCTAACTCGTTTGTCTTTCTTGAGTCGCTTAAATTCTATTACAAATCAATTTCACTTTTCAACAATATCTTAAATCAATTTTAAGCCTTTAAGAATCTTTATGCCCTTTTCATCACAATATAAGATGAATGAAACTTTCTATTATATAACACCTCACACAGTGTCATACTGATGCTACTGGGATAATGATTGTCATAATTAATTTCAATCAGAACTGTATTTTGATAACATGTTCTTAAGAACTCCAAAATATAAGCTCTAATCATATCTCCCATAGTTAAGACTGTTCGTAAATCAAACATTTAATCATACATTCAGCCATTTGCTTCTTCATCCTTGGTTGCTAAATATTGTTTCAGCGTATTACTACCAGGATGTATAGCATAGGCTACTATATGTGCTTCATCCAAAGTCTCTTTTCTCAAATTATCTATATCGGATACATATAATCTTTATTTCTATCACAAAGTCTCATTTTCTAATTTAAACTCAATATTCATATTCAATTTCAGTTTCTCAATAAGATTCACAAAATCTGAATCCTCATTTTGGGCTTTGCTAATTCTTTCATATGAAACTGATTTTAAATTTAATGTAGCTCATAATACTTCATTTTGCCCCAAATTCAACTCAATATTCTCTGCTCTTCATTGTACTAGGTTTGGTAACCTCAATATCTTAATTTTTGTTACACTACTATTAGATTGTCTACTTAATACATCAGTCATAACACTAGCTTTACCAGGATAATGCTTATTTACACAATCATAATTTTCAAGTAACTCTATCCATTGTCTCAGTCTGGTATTCAATTCTTTCAAACTCAATAATTACCTCAAACTTTAATGATCTGTATATTTATATATATATATCTAAAATGTTTCATGTATCAAATAATCAACTCATGAAACTTTAATTGTCTCGATGCATACAAAATCACTTTATTATGCGGCATTGGATTACATCTTAATCTCTAGTGTAAACATCATTATATACTACAAAATCTCCAAATCCAAATGATGTAATTACATAGGTGTTATTAATTACCCAAAATTCCTTTTTACATTCAGTAGTCCATTTGAATAACACATTTTTCCTCAGAAGTCTTACCAAAGAGCAAGATCTGTAAAAACCCCTGACAACCTCTAGTAGTATCCAATATCTAGCTAGTTCTAGAAAACTCCGGATCTCATATATATATATTCCTTAGAGTTTCTTACTTCTTCATTACCTCAGTTTTCTTTGGGTTTCCCAATATACCATGTTTAGGTACTATATGACCCAACATATTAGTTGATCAAGATACAATTCACTCTTATTGAATTTGGCATATAATTTTTTCTCATTCATGATATGTAAGATTTACCTCAAGTATTTAAAATATTCCTTTCAACTTTTCGAATATACTCAATTATCATCTTATGATCACAGTCATTAATTGATCCAAACAAAGTTGGAACACTGTATTGTTCAATATTATAATATTTCCGGAGGCATTTGTTAACTCAAACAAATATTTCCAAAAAACTTAATTTGCCTATAACTAGTTCTCAAAATTCTTAAGTAACTAGTTCCTCAGATGGGGTAAAATTATCTCATGTTGTTCTCAATCTCCCAATTGACTTCTTTCCTCAATTGATTTTCTCCATTCATTTGATTTCTCAAGATTTCTTGTCAACTTATTCTTATGTATAACTACTTGTACTAGTTTCTTCACAAATTTCAATTTCTTTGTAACTTTTAATTTTCTGGATATAACCGTCAAATCTAACTTGTATCTTCTGAATATACAAATATGGAGCACATTTTGGACCTAAATTCCTTTAGCAATATCAATAATATCATCCCAATTTCCTGAACCTAATAATATAAATGGGTTTCCTTTCATCAACAAGATACATTTGCTCTCTCTCTATAAGTATTATTTTCAGCTTCTTATGCCTGAGTCTCAATTAGAAATGGGACTCCAATATTCACTTTTGATTCATTCAATATTCATTCATTCTTAGAAGTAAACCATCTGATCTACTTGACCTAATTCGGTGAAAATCTTCTTCGAAAGAAGATTTCTTGCTACTATCATCTACATTGTTCATGTAATCCTTATTAATCAACTATTTTCATCATTGCTTATTAGCCACTTTACCTCAATAAGATCAATTTCTATCATTTCTTACAAGATCATAACATTCTACTTATTGAAACTCGACGAAGTAGTAGGCATGTTTATTATCTCAAATGCTTAAGTATGTATCATCAAGTTCATCCCATCTTATCCAGAGATGTTGACAAGTCACCAATTAATATCTTATGCTAATGATATCTTATTCTCAATTTATTCTAGACAACACCTCTCCCTTGGTGCCTGCCCATGATCATGTTGGACCTTCCCACGACGGTGATATAACTAAATAATCTTAGCGACGATCATAGGGACTATGCCACGATCGTCCGCTACTTTTTTTCCTTCCTTTTTCCACGAATTCATCATACGTAGCAACATCATCTACACTTTCAATCTATCCTCAATTAATCACTTTAAATGATTTCTTGTGCCACTCTGATTTATCTCATAAGTTTAACTATGGGGACTAAGACTTAAGAGCACTCAATAGGTCATAGATCACTTTCTATACCATCTCCAAGAATATAATACATAAGTGCTTAATAATATCATTCATCAAGGTAATCACATTATCTAGCTTGCACTTACAATAACAAATCAACTTAGCCTTAAGAACTTCTACATATGTCATTATCATTTATCTCATCTTCCAATTATCATTTATTCATCTTACATACATACCTTCTCAATCAATTCAAAATTATAGAAGTATAACCATCATAAAGTTCTGATCTCATATCCATTGACATATTCTTATCTTAAATCACAACTCTTATCATATTAATCAAGCAACCGTTTTAATTTCCAAGTTCAACCTCTCAAAGTCATAATAAATTTTTTTTACTATAAACTTTTCTTGTACACTTTAAATCTTGTCATTAATACCTATATCTCTACTTTTCTTTAAGCAATCCACGATAAGGTATTCACATCTATATCACATTCAAGGATACATCACCACAGTACAATATTGATATCATATTCAATAATACATCCACCAATACAAATGCATTGAATCTTTATCTGTCATATCGAACCATATACTATTTCTCATTTCTAAATATCCACAAACTTTCATTTTCTCACATTCTGCCTGATCATCATTCTTTTCACTATTTCTATCAGCTCAAACTCTTAAAAAATGCTCATGCATATGACTCATGTAATTGTGAATTAGACTGGGGATCAGTTACTACTATCTACTATGACATGTCAAAAATGCATGTAACTTGACATATATTTCGAAAAATGCCATGTAAGACACTAAGTCTAGGCTCTGATACTAACTCTATAGCCCCCTACTCTTATAGTGTATATTTCCACATATACCGTCAGTATTCGAGAACATATTGTACGAGGGTGGCATACTAAGATAGTCAATTAATCATACTCATTAAAAAAAATTCACGCATCACATGTATATTTCGAAAAACAATAATCAATAATGGCCCTTTTTTCTCATAAACATTTCCAATCACCAGTGTTACAATCAATATACATATCATTAAAATTTCAGTAATTATTTGGGCCCATTACAAGTACAAATATTTTCAATCAAAATGTCATATCATTTATGAATCATTCACATTTACATTGTACAGTACTTATGAATGCACACTTTAATACAAAAATAATGAAACACATATGTAGACTCAAACTGATCCCAACCTCTATCTCTTATTTGAATGCAGTGGGTAGACTCCAATTTGTCTAACTGGAGATCTCTTTTGAGCTTGAAAGATAACGTTGCAATTTTGGTGAGCTTTACGAACTTAGTGAGTTAATCATCCTCGATGGCTTACTCAAATCACGCAATACATTAGTTCATACTTCAAATTCACATACACTTCATGTCATCATATAATGCACATCATTTCACCAATAATCATATAGCATCATATAACACTTTGATCACTTATTCCACATTTCACATTCAGAGTAGTTAAACAGTTCATTTTGATCATTTAAAACATATATATCAATTATATATATGCAATCCTTATAAGACTCACTTCCAATTGTTATTGTTATGATCGAGTGCCTGTAACTGTCCCGTATCCATTATGGATACTGGACTCATTAATAACTGTTCCTTATCCCTCGCGGATACAGAGCTCATTATACATAGTGAGCCTTTGGCCCTTAATAACTTTTTGAGCTTTAAGCTCTTTTTCGGTGGCTACTCTGGTCACAACAACCTTTATCTATTCATGTATTCATGTAATGGAATGCATCACATTCACATAGATTCAATCAATCATTTATGTTTTAGACCTTCACATTCACATTTTTCATCGGATTAATGTCCAGCAATCAACAATAATGTTGAGAATCACTTATTCTGTCAAATTCACATACAATGATTTTCATGCATCAAACGCCACAGAAATGTAAACAGAACAATCATTTAAAGTAAGACCATCTCAGTCGACTCACAGTACGCTCTAGATTAGCATTTGTTTCTATTTTCCAGAAACGTCTGGGCATGACATTCAGTCTTGTGTATCAACTTCATGCAATACACAATGTACACACATTACTAATTGTACAATCATATGAACATTTAATTATACACATAAGTATATGTGTAATGTATAATGCATGCTCAATTTGACTATTTAGGGTATGTTTCTTTAATCACATCACTTGATCTTTAACAACATCATTTATGTATGTCAAGCTTACACTTAAGTTCATAGCTTAAAGAACTTAGTTATTCTAATATCACCAATCATATATCTATCACATACATGCTCTCCAATCTTTTTTTTTTCTGGTATTATATGATCACATAATATCCAATTTCTCATTCACCTTTAATTAATACATGTTTCTTAACTTCTTTGAATCACATTTGCCATATAAGATCACTTTCATTTCTATAACATTTCTAATTTTCCATATTTGAATGCTTGATGTATATCCATCCAATCTTAAGTTATATCCTCTATAATCACTCTAAACATATCACTCATCTAATCTCTTATTTCCTCATCAAACTAAGTACATTTCAAGCTCCATTCAAGCCTAAATGCATCATAGGAAGGCACTGATAAGTCAATAATCTGTATATATGATTTGGGACAAGAGGCATAACTTTCATTGTGGATGTCAAATTGAAGTCATTCAAGTACGCTTTCGAATAGGACCCCGAGTTCTACAACTTTTGTGAAGACTCCAAGGAGAGATTGTTTTATCTAAAGGGTCAAAATCGCACATTTATGTAGATGTGTAATGTATATCTGCCCAGCGGACATGTGTCCCTCTAAACAGACATGAATGGAACTAGGAAGCTGGAAAACCAGAGAATGTCCACCTAGCAGACATGAAGTCTACCCAACGGACATATAAGAAGCATATCCTCTTAAAAACTGTTCCCACGATTTCCACATATATACTAACATCATTTTATACCAAATTCTCCATTATTCACATTCATTCATGCAACTTCATTACATTCTAATTAACTACCATATTAGTTACAATAAAATCCACAGAACTCTACTCTTCATCAATCATATATATAACAAGACATATCACCATCATTTTCTAGCTTACTAAATCCTTAATCCTTCCCTTTCCAAGAGTATTATTAAACACATCTCTTAAACCTAAGTTTTTCCTCTGCATTCTTACCTCCATTTCAGTTCAATATCAATCATAACAAATCATACTCTATGATTGATTATAGACACCAAAATAGAACATTTATACATATACATTCATCATCAATTTTCTGCATATATGTTTTACTCCATTATCACCTTCATTCCATTTCTAAACTATCACCTTAATTCATCTCATTTTAAGACACCATAGTACTCTTTTTCATTAGATTCAAACTTATTTTAACTCATCTTTATAACACCCAAAGCAATCCACATTAATACAAAGAAAATAGAGCATTAAAACATCCATTCATCTATTTAATTTTTTGAACTTTTGCTACACCATTATTGGGATCATTCTGTCTCAAATCATCACTAAGCCATCTTATGAATCATTAATCATCATATATATCATATATATATATATACACACACAAAAGCAAGAAATTTATATATCCATTTCTTAATTCACGTTATAGCATATAATCAACTCCATTTAACTCATAAATCTATCACTAACCATCATCATACATGATTCATTTAACAAATCATAGAGAACAATATGCTACTTACTTGTTTTAGCTTCAAGATCTTCAAATCACACTTAACCCTAGCTTCCAAACATCAATCGATCATCATCATGGAGGTGGTAGGGTTAGGTCTTTTAGTGACAAATGAAAAAGGCAACAAGATGGAAGTAGAAAGAAAAAGGGTGAGAGCAAGCTTCAAGGTCGTGAGGTGAGATGGGTATCGTGAATGGAGAAGATGAAGAGTGAAGAAGATGAAGAAAAGAAGCATGTGTCGTGAAACAAGAATGAAAGACAATAAAGAAGTTAGTCTTTCATATGTAAGAATAGCGTGGGATGAGTGGTGAGTGGTAGTGCCACTTGTCACTGCCACTTGTCACCTTCCTATGGTCTCATTTGGACCCTTTTTAATAACTAGTCTATTTGTCTCCAATTTTTAATCCAATTGTCTCCTAATTTTCAATGATACTTGTCATTAAATCCTAATGTCACTTATCTTAATTTCTACTACCATTTGACATTTATTTCTATTACCATTTATTTTTTGTCTTAGCACGTGATATTTTTCCTAGTCCAAAAATACCCTGAATTCTAGAAATTTCTCAACTTAACAAATAATTTCCAACATCACCAATTATATCTATTAACTAGAATTCAAGACAAAGTAATTATAATCCACATCATAATCACATTAAAATCATTTATACTTGGAAAATGTCAAATGAGTGCATGAACAGTCATTGTAATGTATGCAAAAATTCAAATTCATGTATGTATATGGTAATATCATGCATGAGTATGAAATGCATTTTTTTAATCTCTCATTACTATTTCTCATTTACAGAAATATAGGGTTCTAACCCTTAGTATGGAAACGAGATGTTACATTTCTACTATTAGTGAAATCCTTCCTCATCAAATTTAGGACCTATAAATGATTATAGATAAACTTAGTCACTTTTTTTGTTTTCTATACAGCCTCATCAGTGATAGAAAAATATCTAACATCTTTTATATTTTCCAACATCAGGTTAATGCAATGTGGAACATAAGGAATCTAATAGAAAGAATTATACATGCTTTGCAATCTTTTCCTAACTACTTTGTAAGCAAAATCATTATCAATAATAAACTAAACAATGTTTTTAGACCAACTTTATTCATAACTTCATCAAATATTTAAAATAAAGTATCAACATTTTTAATAAGGTCAGATGCATCAATAGACTTCAAAAACATTTTCCACTTAGCAAAATAAACTAAAAAATGGATAATGGTTTTATGTCTTCTATTTGTCCAACCATTACATATGATTAAACATCTATAAGCAATCCAATTAATTCTTCTTTCATTCAATTAACTATTTATTTTTTAAACAAAGTTACTCAGAAGTTTACCTATACAGTCATTAATTGAAGGAGCCTTATATCCTCAATTGTAAGAGGAAATAACATCCACCATAGGTTAGTAATAACAAGATTGTGCAACGTTGAATGACACATCTAAATCATACCACCATCTAACCATTTCCATGTCCACTTTATGAGCTACTTCTTTAGATTGTAAGACACTACAGATTGAAGGCTAAGCTTCAAGAGTTGTTAGTAGTGAAAAAAATTAGACAATGGTCTCCTTTTCCTCACATCATATGCAACATTTCCTTTTAGTTAGCTAAGAATTACTCCACCTTCGACATCCTCACTATCATCCTTACCACCAGAAAAGAAATTCCATAACTAATTTCATAGTTTAGCCTTTGTTTTCTATTTTTTATTGTTGATACTCTTCAAGTAAAATCTTATTCCATTTTATCTCATAGCTCATTTTTTTATAAGGCTCTATATCACCTTTGATCCCAATTAAATGCTTCTTTAATCTGGTGATTCACCCATATTTTAAATACTTGTTATAGTATAAATAAATGGTATGGTTCTTTTGTTGGGCCCGAGTCTCAGTACTTAATTCATGACTAAAACATATAAGGATTGGGTAAAAATCAAGCAAGTAAAGAAAAAGAAAATAAAATAATGAAGAGAAGTCTCTATTGTGAGTAAAAAAACCTTTAATAATAAAAGAAGTCATGGTTGTGACTACTCAAGTCATGGTCGTGCACATGAAGAAAAGTCACAGTCGTGACTTCTCAAGTCACGACCTTGTGTAATAATGAAAAAGGGATGGTGCGCGATCGTGCATAAGCATGATCGTGCGCCCCAATTGAAAAATAGACTTTATCATAATCGTGCTAGTGCACAATTATGCATTCCTATTAAAAATGGGGTCAGTCGTGATCATGCTTATGCACGATCATGTACCCTTGTTAAAAAGGGTTTCGGTGCAAAATCATGCACCCCTGATGTGCACTCAAACTCGTAAAAATAATATCTCTCAATTCTGATGTCCAAAAATTACAAACTTTATACCATCAAAAAGATAAAAGAATAAGCTACAACTTTTATGAGACAACTTTCTCTGATTCAGCCTACATCAATACAGTTTAATCAATGAAAATTAGGTGACAATTTCTGTTAGGAATAGTATTATAGCTGTGTCACCCTTTTTCTCGTTGCCTATTTGTAGCTTCTACATATTCCAAAAGAATCCAAGATCCAAAAACATAAAACGTACATACAGAACTTCCAATATAACAATTCATTTTAAAACTATTTAGGGCCATCTATCAACATACAATTTTATTCTCAACCACAATTAACAATCCAAACACAGAAGATAGTTTTGAACATGTACGAAGGAAACTTCTTCTACTCTTACTTTCATTTATAAAAAAAACAGAGTTTGTACATGGCTTTAATTACTTATCAAAGGTCACAACTATATTATAATACAAAACGTATATGAATGCTTATGCTTTATATACTTATAAAGCTACCAAAATTACTCAAACTAACTTAGTTACAAAAGATAGATATCTTGGAGTTTGACAAAGCTTTCCAAGGATCAATTATCCGCTCTTTCTGCACCTGAGGAGTGGGAAAAATAATGGGATAAGCTACGAAGCTCAGTGGCTAATACGTCTATAGCCATTGGTAATAAGCCACACACAATCAAGCATATATATATATGTGTGTGTGTGTGTGTGTGTCTCATTTTAATCTAGTAATTAAATTATCCACAGTTCTAGCTCAAAGAACTCATAGACAAACATGTTATCACATAAATCATGTCATGTATATTCAGCCATCAAAACATAACACTTAAATGTATGTCATGCTCAATCAAATCACAATTAAATACATAAACATAATGGCTTGAGAGAATCCTATGGAACGAAATAGAAAAATCAAAGTTTACACCATGACCGAAATGATTCTGATTCTTAGGAGCTCATATCCACAAGTGAGCAGTCGGGAGAAGGCTTTGAGTCAACATGCATATGACAAACGAAATGGTATCTCTGTTGCCCACACAAGCAAATTTCAATGCTCATCTCATTTCAACATATATTCATACTTTCATGCTTCTTATTCTTTTTCTTCTTTTCATTTATATAAAATGCAGTAAAATCTTTCAAGACATAATAAGGTAACAATTCACAGTGCATTTTCTAATAATCATAATAATTCAAAGTCAAACAATTTAAGCATGTAAGCAAACAAGAATTCAGCCTATCATCACAATAACTATAAACATATTATCCACCTAATTTATAATAGGTTGAAACTTAAGTTTGCCATTCCTCTTGCTCTTTCCTTGGATTTTCTTGGCTTCCTTCAAACAAACAAACCTTCATTTAAACTAATATACAAATAGAAAATCCATAAAGCTTTAATATCCAAAAATGAGCTTAGAATTAATCTACTCATGGTTTATCTAATCTAAAATAGCTAAGATCTAGTTTAAAATTCATGAAAATCAATAATAGGTTTCTTGGTTCTCTCCTTTCTCCCTTTATTTTCAGCACATAAAACTCATTCTCACTAGTTTCTTCTTTTACCAAAGCAAGAAGAAAAGATGCAAGTTACCTAAACTTAACTGAATCATTTCCTTCATCTTCTTCCTCCTTTTTCTTGCTTTCATTCTTCTTCTTTTTCTGGTTCATTTTTCTCTCTCTTTCTTTTTCGGATTTTCTTTCTTTTTCTTTCTTACTTCTACACGACTCTCTTCATCTTTCTCATTTCTTTCTTATTAATTTAAGACAACTTTTTTCTTTTGAAGCTTACCTTTTCATATTTGATTTAATGCCTACTTTCTCCTTAACTTAATTCTGACATTTCTATTTTTGATGCCAACACTTGTAAATAATATTTATTCATAACTAAACTCCAATAGATTCTAATTTAATAAATTCTAATTTGTAAGAAAAAGTTTGGGGTTCAACATTTCTTTCCCCCTTAAAGAATTTCGTCCCTGAAATTCTTACCTGAGTATATAATTAGATGTGGATGTTTCTCCTTTATGGCTTCCAAAGGCTCCCATGTTGTCTTTTCTGTTGCATGGTTCTTCCATAAGACTTTAACCAACTTCACGGTCTCATTTCTCAAGACCTTTTCCTTTGAATCTAGAATCTCTATATGTTGTTCTTCATAAGTCAAATCCTTCCTTAATTGACCTCTGAAGGTTGGACTATATATGAAGGATCCGATCTATATCTCCTCAACATTGATATATGGAAGACATTATGAATCTTAGATAATTTTGGTGGCAGGGCTAACTTATGGACTAGAGGTCCAATATTCTTAATAATCTCATAAGGGCCTATGAAGTTGGACTGAGCTTGTCCTTTTTACCAAACCTTAAGACTCCTTTCTATGGAGAAGCTCTAAAAAATACTTTATCTCCAAGTTCATATTCCATCTACTTTCTATGTGCATCCGTATAGCTCTTCATCCTATCTTGAGTTGCCTTCAGTCTCTGCTTCAGCAAATTAATCTTGTCAACTGTATCTTCTACCAACTCAGGTCCTAAAAGTCTCCTTTCACCTTCCTCATCCCAGCAAATAGGAGTTCTGCACCTCCTACCATACAAAGCTTCATAAGGCTCCATTTGAACTCCTGATTGGTAAGAATTATTATAAGCAAACTCAATTAAAGGTAGATGATCATCCCATGAGCCTTTAAAGTCTATAACACAAATTCGTAATATTACCTCCAATGTTGTTATTGTCCTCTCTGATTGGCCATCAGTTTGTGGATAGAAAGCTGTATTAAAATGCAACTTAGTTCCTAAAGCCTCTTGCAAACTTTCCCAAAATCTAGAGGTGAATCTGGGATCTCTATTTGAGACTATAGAACTTGGAATCCCATTAAGTTAGATTATTTCATCTATGTATTTCTTAGCCAAGGCACTTAACGAATCGGTTTGTTTAGTTGGCAAGAAATAGACTAACTTGGTTAGCCTATCAATAATTACCCATATCATTTCATGCTTCCTACTGGTCCTTAGTAATCCCATCAAGAAATCCATTATATTCTTTTCCCACTTCCATTCAAGAATATACAAAGGTTTAAGCTTGCCAGGAGGTGCTTGATGTTCTGCTTTAACTTGTTGGCACATCAAGCATTTTCTAGCATACTCTGCAACATCTTTCTTCATTACTCTCTACCAGAAGTGCTCTTTTAAATCTCTATACATTCTTGTACTCCCTAGATGTATTGCATATAGAGCATTGTGTGCCTCATCAAGAATTTCATCCTTCAACTCCTGCATGTCTGGAATATATAATTTGTTGCCTACCACCATCAATCCATCTTCTCTTATCTCTATTTTAGAGGGCTTACTATTTTTAATTTCTTCTCTGAGCTTGCTTAAGTACTCATCTTGCTCTTATAATTCCTTAATCTTCTCATTTAATACTGGCCTTACTTTAAAATTAGTCAATATACAACTAGATTCGGCTTGCCTCAATGTTACCTTAAGTTTGGTTAATTCCTTCAACAAAGGAAGATATACTAACTCCATATAGGCCATAGTAGATTTTCTGTAACATACCACTCCCATAGAGCATATACCCGACATACCGAAGGATATTTGGGAACATATTCTATGAAAATGACACATTAAGGCTATTAAATCAATTCTTTTTTTACTTTTTAATTTATCACACGTAACATAAAACATTCTAATAATCATATTGTTCCATTTTTATTCACAAACATATACAGTCTCAAATGTCAATATACAACAGTTGAGAGATATAATCCTTGATACGACATAACTAAGACATTTTTAGGTACAACTAATCCCGACACTAACCCATATCTAAATGCAGAAGTTACTTCAACTAGACTAGCTAGATTTCTCCTTAACCTGAAAAACAATGGTGCAATTTTGATGAGTTTGCGAACTCAGTGAGTGGACCATCATTGATGTGTTCACTCAAAATAGACATAAAAATTGCAAGTATATAACACAGTTCAATTAGTATTTCATATCACTTAAAATCAAATCTCATATATCATATCATTCAGAATTTAGTACCTAATCGCAAAATACATCATATTCCAACAAGTCCGTTATGTACAAGCATTTCCAACAAGTCTGTTGTGAACACAAGCATTTCATATAATCATTTCAGGATAATCTAATCATTCATTTCATCTTATTCATATCATCCATATAAACATAAGCATAGCATATCATTGTATCCACACAATTCAGTCATTCTTTGCAAATATTCACATGGTACATATAAAGATATGGATGTAATACACATGAGACTCCACTTTCATTTTTATTTCGTTGTGACCAAGTGCCTATTAATTAACCTATATCTCTTGTGGATATCAGGCTTATTTCAGGTATTGACCCATATCTCTTATGGATACCGTTTTTATTTCAGGCACTAGCCCATATCCCTCGTGTATATCGGGCTTATTTCAGGTATTAGCTTATTTCCCTTATGGATATCGGGCTTATTTTAGGCACTAACCTATATCCCTTGTGGATACCGAGCTTATTTTAGGCTGGTCACTCTAGTCACAATTCCTTTATCTGATCATGTACATTAATGTCATGAAATGCATCATCTCACATAATGTGCCATCAATCACTTTCATTCAGTGTGCACAGTCATTTATCACAATCATCATATCAGAGTCCGGCATTCAACTTAGTTGAGTATTATTTATTCCATTCACATTCACATTCACATTTATCATCGAACCTTGGTCCGACATTCAATAATAATGATAAGCATCACTTATTCAATCAAACTCACATATAATGAGCACTTCCAATACAATCCCGAATAAAGATCTCCTTAGATAATCAATGTTCAGAATTATCATAATCACACCAGTAACAGTTTAATACGTAAAAATTAAATAAGGAAATACATCTAAGTCAACTCACTACACGTATAACTCAAACAGAAAAGCACATATAATTAAGTTCACACATTTAGGTTAACTCACAATATATTCCAGATGAGCTATTGCCTTGATGGTTCGGCAGTGTCTAGATGTTGTCGATACACATATAATCCATATATTACTAAGTTGATCAATCATATAATTGTTCAACCATACACATGTATATGTATCATGTTCAATGCATGTTCAATTGACTATCCCGGGAATTTTTCCTTTATTCACATCTCATAATCCTTTAATAACATCTTTTAACCATTCTTTCATACCTAATGCCCTTTAATCATTTTACTCACCTCATTCATCGTCAGCTAGGTTCACTTAAGATCTCATTCAAGCTTAATTACCTCATATGGAAGCCCCCTAGCATTGGTTGGTTCAAACTTCACTCAAAAGACAACTCTTTTTCTTTATAGGTCTAGCCATGATCATAGGGTGAGGCCACGATTGTGACAAAAATTTTATTTTTTATCCGGCCACAATCGTGGGATAAGAGCCACGATCGTGCCTTGCACTTTTCTTCCTTTATCCACACAAACTTAACACTTACACAAACATTAATTCTACTCCGAATTTTACAGAATTCATACACTAAGTTATGTGCTTATTTAATACTCTAAATATTTCACATTTAGATGCATTGCCTCACATATTTAACCAACTTTTCCAACATCAAATTATGTTCATTTAAAACCCCAATTAAATCTAAAAGCATTATAGTTATATACCTTATCCTCAATTGGTTCAACCATTGCATAATCAAATTATGTTCATTTTAAGCCCCAATTAAGTCTAAAAGCATCATAGTTATATACCTCATCCTTAATTAGTTCAACCATTGTATAATCAAAACATTACCATGAAAAATCACTACCCCCTTCCACGATCGTGTCAGAAACTAATCTCCCATTTATCCTGCAGTTTTCCAGTTTTTCTTAGGACAGATTTTTAGATCCATTTTGTATGATCATTATAACCTAGAAAATGAAGTGTTTAGGTAAAACCTTCTTCTGAACAATTGTTCCTATAGGTCTTACGTTCCTAATGACATAAAATGTATTTAGATTGGTTCAGTATTCTGCAATTTATGCCCGAAATATTAAAGACTATTCTCAAGCAATGATAGCACCTAATACTCAACTTCAAGACAAATTTAGAAACCCTTAGAGATAGAATTAAAATTCGAATCCTTCATGAAAATTGTATCCGTATGTCTCTAGTTTAATATAAATTAAAAATAATCCCATTTGGATATCTAAAAATTAAGATATGGCTAAAATACAGATGTCTGTCAGTGGAAACACTCCATCTAACATATTCCAGGACAGGGGTCTATCACAAGTAGTATTGGGGAAATAGATATAACTCGAACTCTAGTCACTATTTTCTTAAGAAACTTTCACAGAGGTAAATGTAAGACCTATATCTACAACATTCATTCTTTGAGTTTCTTCAAATTCTGGCTCTAAGGATATGAAAGATAGATCAAAAGAGAAAGATGAAATTGAACCAAAATTTCAACTTACCTTGATAACCTCTTTCCTTCTCCTCTTCTCTCCCCATTTTTTCTCCTTCTCTTTTTATTTTCATTTTTCTCCCTCTTATAACCTTATGGCCGACCTTCACTCTCACTTCTATTGCCTTTCTCGTTCATTTTCTCTAGAACATTGAAAGAAAGTCAAAACTAATCCATGTGTCACCATTGCATTGGTCCATGTGTCACCATTCTATTAGTACATATGTTATCCTTCTATTAGTCCATATGTTACTATTCTATTGGTCTAGGTGAAACTTACTTTAGGCTCCACATGTAACTCATTTAAGCCTCCATATATCACTACTTATAAGGCTATACATGTGACCAACTGTAAGGCTATATATGTCACCAATTATAAGGCTACATATGTCATCTTTTGTAAAGCTACATATGTCACCATTCTATTGCTCCACATGTCACAAGTCTAAGGTGCCATTTGTCACAATGTTAAAGGGCCACTTTTCTCAGTTATACTCAAGACACTTGTCATCCATTTAACTGAGTCATTTGTCACTTATTCCTAATGCCATATGTCACCATTTCATAGGCCTAATCAACCTAAATTCCCATTTATCAATTTGTCTTACTCTTAACATTTTTCTTAGACTAGATGCACATATCACCTCATTAATTACTCAATTGTAACAATAAATTCCCAATTCACTAATTATAATCCATCAATTCACCTTATTTGTAAATCAAAATGCAAAACATTGGGAATGCACATTCATATCACATTCGTTTTCGTTCCATACCCCGGATTATGTCAATTGAGTACATATACTATCTTGCAATGTTTTCTAAATCATAATTCATATGTGTATATGGATATTATGCATGTGAATGAAATGCACCTCGTAAATTCTTAAGTGAAATAACTCATTTGACTCAATCTAACAGTTTAATCTCTTAACAAATTTAGGAGGCTGGATATTACAATATGAATACTTGCTTTTAATTTCTTATTTTTACATAATGCTTTTGGAAGTTAATGAAATGATGCGCCAAAGAAATTTTTACTAAATTGTTTTGACTGAATTGAATTTTATTGTGAAAATTAAAACTAAAAATGATTAAGATGAAGCATAAACACATTGATAAATTGAAATAGCTAGGGTATGCACTTAGACAAAGCGAGACAATTGATTGATGAAGTATTGCATAAGGATTTAGGTAAATTTAACATATGAGCATTTGAGTCTAAAAGGATTAAAACATATTATATCTATCCATTTTTCTTTAGTGTGTGATTCCATGATATTTGGATATATGCATATCAGCTTGAATATGATAAAGGCCTTCCCTATTTATCCATTTAACATTAAAAGCAACCTTACTTAATTGTCCATAGTTTACCCCCTTTGAGTCATTTTTAAAATCCTTATCTTTATATGTTAAACCCACATCATAAACCTAATATATCATATATCCTATCATCTAACTACAAATCATGACAAGTTATTTTAAGTTATTTGAGGAATGAGAATAACTTTGCTTTAAATTTTGTTTTCAAGCTACTCATCTTGTATTTAGTTTAACTTTGTATCATGGCTGCCCATTTTGGCATTAATGATTTATAAATATATAATAAGTAAAATATCAAAAAATATCAACAAGAGAATAATTGTAGCTATAATATATTGACATATGAGTGTTTGGTCACCTTCTGAGCCTTTGTTTGAATTCCTTATTAAATATGTGTGGTTTTAGCCTATAATTTTCCCTTTCTAACCCTTGACCTAAGACCATTACAACCATTTAATATAAGTCCTTTTGATTCATGCCTTTATGTGTTCATATTGAGAGATATTTGTTATATGTGTAAATTTATAATAGTGTATTCCTTGTGACAAGAGTTTGAGAGTAAATAATTAAACCTAAACACTTAAATGAAAGAGTGAAAACCCTAAGGTAATTCACCAAGGCTTTATGCATGCTTTTGATTGAGATTATATTCAATTGTTTCTATTCATATTTTCTACTAAAAATTGACGTTGAAGTGTTGATGCCTAACTCTTTTCCAATATAAGTCTTAAGGAATATGCATGGTTTAATCTCGTGAAAAGTGGATTAGTAAAAACTATTTGGCTATCTTGTTTTGTTACTTTTTTATGCTTAAGGACAAGTAAGGATTATATGTGGGGGAACTTGATATGTTATAATTTTGCCTAATTTTTAGAATTAAAACCCTCCATAATCTTATCTTAATAAGTTCAAACTCAATATTTTATAAGAAAAGGATTGGTCCTTAATTCAAATTTGAAAGTTTGAAATGAAGGAGCAATATCACCATTGATTAAAAGGAAATCAAGAAGATTTGGACTGATAATTTTTTTATTTTATAGATTTAGATTAGATTAATAAAATCAAATTGAAATATGAATAAATAGTATAGTGTGATCTTAGGCATAGGCACGTTCAGTAAGCATTGTAATTTTTAGACTTAAAATATATAACAAAAAAAGTGTTTAAATCATATTATAACCAAATCTAGGTGGAAATCAATGAAGTTATGATATAGGGAATCCATCGAATCACAATAAAAATATTTTTACATGGGGTCAAATTGGCTAAAAATAGTGCAAGAATGAGAAGCAAAACATCAAAATTTCTTTGCATTTTCTAGCTTTTCACAAAGCTTTCTTTTCTTCTCCATAGTGTATGTTAGGGTGGGCTTTCTTCTTTAGAATTTTTTTGTAGTTATGGCCATTGTCAGCCAATTTTCTTTATCTTAGTTTAAGAAAGTCGAAGCCTTTTAGAACTATAAAGATTGGAGGCAATTAGGTCTTAATGGTGGGTGTTTCATTTATTCATGTATTAGATTGATTTTCTATGCTTCTATTTTATGATTATTTTTATTGATTTATAATGCACGCAATTAATACATTGATTAAAATGATAATTTGTTAGATTAAATTTTGAATGCGTAAAAGTTTAATTCTTTTTCTTCAAAAAATGTTAATGTGTTAAGCCTTGAAAGGTAATCCACTTATACATATAAAATACAATGCTAAATGTACTAAAAATTAGTGATTATCAAGGAATATGAGTAGAGATTTAAAAGATGAGAAAAAGGAAACTAAACATTCCAAAAGGAAAGGAGTTATTGCTTGTCTTGCAATCTATGATTCTAAATGTCAATTTGGTGCCTTATGTGTTGCACAAGTTGCTTGTTGAATTGTTCCATAGGGAGGCCTTTATCTTGAAAAGTCATATAATTTCTTTCATCCCAAGTTACTGTAACTATTAAGGAGAGAAATAACAAAAAAAATTTATAAGTAACGTTATTGGTGTGTTTGCTAGTTGAATTCCAAGTTTTAACACTGTCCAAGCTACTTAATTCTTCACCTATCAAACATCTTTTGAAAAGTTCTTTCCAAATGCCTTTGATATAATTACACTTAAAGAATAAATGTTTAGTATTTTCCTCAGCTTTTTGGCATAATGAGCACCAATTGGTGAGAAGCATGTATCTGGTGATTTTGTCAACAATTTTTAGCTTACCTTTAATTGCAATCTATAGAGTAAATGTGGCTCAAGGATTGATATAATTACACCAAATTGGTTTTGACCAACCTTCTTTAAGCAAATGTTTAAACATTAACTTCTTACAAGAATCATTAGTGAATATGCTATTATTGGTGTGTCTCTAGATATGTTTGTCTTCATCTATGTTGATATATGTTTAAAGAATTTCATTTAAAAAAGAACTAGACAATGATGATTGCTGGAATATCTCCTTGTCTGAAAGAGATGCTGCAACTGAAGCATTTAATGAAATTGAAATTCTGAGAGGTTTACTTTGATTGACATTGATAAGTTATCCCACCAAAAGCCAATCATTATACCAAAAGTTAATAGACTCTCCATTCCTAACCAGTGTAATAAAGTTAGCTTGGAATCTATTTCTTAATTTCAAGGTGGTTTTTAAGATAGAAGAGGAGAAGTGTTTGATATCGAGAGCCTATATACTTCTACTCTCAATGAAGTGACTATGGATCCATTTGCACCATAATGATTATTTGTTATGCATGAGTCTCCAAAGTCTCTTTGTAAACAATATGGTGTTCATTTTTTAGATAAATCATATGCCAATTCCTCTATAAGTTATTGTAGTATTTGCCTCACTCCATTTCACCTTACTTCTATGAAGTCTATCTCTATAAAAAGTTATTAACTTGTCAATTGATTTGGCTAATGAAATTTAGAAATGCCAGATGAGTTACACAAAGTGTTAATGGAATTTAGAATTGAGATTATTAGTTAGGCTTTTCTTGTTGTTAAAAGATGCTTGGAACACGAGGAAGAAATTTTGGATTAAATTTTATCAAATAGATCTATATAGTCTCTTTTTCTCAACCTTTGAGTAGAAATGGGAATGCCTAGATATTTCATTGGAAGTTCTTATTGCTTAAAACTAGTGAGAGATGAGATCAATTGCATATGGTTGGTAGCAATTCTTGATAGAAAAATATTGCCCTTAGAGTAGTTCACCTGTAATTTAGAAGATCTTTGAAATATTTTTAGAGCTTTCATCAAAGTGTGGGTGGAGATTGCATCTACCTTGGACAATAAAATTAGATCATCTGCGAAGAAAATATTAGTTAGTTTACTATACTTTGAATGATATTTGAAGCCCTTTTTCCTTTTAATAACCCTCATGATTATCTTATAAAGTGCCTCCATAATTAAAAAAAATATGTAGGGTGATAATGAATCTCCTTGTCGAATACCTTTAAAGCTTTTGAAGAATTTAGTAGGCTGCCTATTCACAAGAATGTTATATAAGGAAGTAAATCATGTACTGGTTAATCCATTAAATGAAAGAGTCTGGGGATTCCATATCATATAGGATGTTGATAATGAAATTCCATTTGAAATTGTCATATGCCTTTTTCAGATCAATTTTGATGTAACAATTGGGATTACTTTTCTTCTTGGAGTAATGGCCAACGGGCTTCCAAATAATGAGTATGTTATCTCCAATCACCCTTCTTGGTATGAAGGCTCCTTGGGTGGAGTTAATAAGCTTATCAAGTAATCCTTTGAGCCTTTGAGCTTCAATCTTTAAGATAATTTCATAAATGGAATTACTACGAGCAATAGGTCTAAAGTCAGAAAATTGATTTAGCTCACTTTGCTTTAGAACAAAGGTTATGAATGTCATGTTGATTTCTTTTATAAAAGTGTGCCATTGTTGAAATTTTCCAAAACTACTTTTGAGATCATCTTTCTAGTGAGAGATCATGTTTTCTTAAAGAAATTTACATTGAACCCTTCTAGTCAAGGTGCCTTTGTAAGGGTGAAGTGTATCCAGTATTTTCTTAACTTCCTATAAGGTGATAAGCTTGCATAATAATTATGCATCATGAGATGTAATTGAATCCTTCAAAACCTGCTTGAGGAAGTGTACAAATGAATGTGTTTCAAAGGGTTAATTCACTAAGTCACTAAAGTAGCTTAAAGCCCCTTCAAATATTTAATTTTGAGAGTCAAGATAAATATCATTACGCTTGAGAAAAACAATTTTGTTTCTGGTTTTCCATGAGGTTATGGCTTTGTGAAAGACTGAGGTATTCCTGTCTCCATTCTTTAACCAATTAACCCTAGTTTTGCTTTATTAAGGAGTAATCATAGAGGAGTGCTTGTGTGTAGCTATATAGAAAATTCTGAGATCTATGATTTATGTAAACTAGATGATGGATGGATTCTAATTCCCTTTTTGCTATGTTGACAAGATGGTATGTATTGCTAACATTGACTTTATAAAGCATATTTATTTTATGCTCAAAAAGTTGCATTTTCCTTACATAGACATACTGCTTAATGCCTTTAATGTTAGATCTTAGTGCTTTCCAAATTCCTACATAGACATACTGCTTAATGCCTTTAATATTAGATCTTAGTGCTTTCTAAATTCCTTCTTCAAATCCAACTAGCTCTAAAATGAAGTTTTTAAATCTAAATGGAAAATTGGAGTTTTTTACTTTTAGTTTAGTTAAAATGGGGGTGTGGTCAAATAAGATGTTGTATGAGTACGAGGAAAAGTAATCGGGAAGACATTCATCAACATTCGATTGGCAACACTTCTATCTAACCAATTCTTGATTAGGTGATCAACATTTTGTTTGTTGTTCCATGTGTAAAAGCATCCACTCAAAGGTAGATTAGTCAGTTGAGCTTTTTCTAGACATTTGCCAAGCTATATGCAAGGATTACATATTTATCTTGTCCTATCTACTTCCTCTACTTTTAAGATGGAATTAAAATAATCTCAAATCATCCAAGGTAAGTTCATTGAAGCTACTAAGTCCTTTATTTGATTTCATAAGAAGCTCCTCTGATATGCATTGTTATGTGCATATATAATTGTTATGCAAATCTGCTGATTAAGCTGATTTATGTTAACCTGTAAATGCACCATTTGATATGTAATGTTAGAATAGTTAACAGATAATATATTAGAATCATATAGTATAATGATTCTTCCATTTGGATGATAGGTGTGGTTGGAAATGATCTACCAATTAATTGGAAGATAGGTCAGTAGTTTGCAACACTCCTTTCTTATTTTAGTTTATAAAATTCTAGCAATAACTACTTTATTTTGCAAAATAGAATCCTTGATCATCAACTTCTTATTAGGGACATTAGCCCCTCTTACATTCTATGTGAGGATATTCATATCTCTCATAAGGAGGGCTTCTTTTCTCTGCTTAATTTTCTTCTAACCATTATTAAAAGACCTTAGTCTTTATAAATCTACTATTTAGCCTACTTTCAAGTGTTTCTACGATGTTCTTTTCCATATTTTATGTAAGCTTATTTGGATCTTCTACTTTTTCTTTCTTTTATTGTATTTATTGCATTTCATTGATAGCGTCACTTTTAGTTTTGTTTTCTTTGTCTATTGTAGCTAGAACTTCTATTGTGATATCTCCATATTGTTTTTGTTGCACATTTCTCATTTTCAACACTTCTTAGTGTTTTCCTATTTTAAAAACCCACCTATAGGTCTCCATATCTATTTCTTATCCAATTGTGGTCTACAAGCATATGTAACCTTCAATTGATCCTCTATAGGCTCTAAATCTTTGTTCAGTTGAATGTAAGGTATGGTTTTAGGCAGATCAGACAAGGAAGTAACTAAAATACAATCCTAGCATAATTAATGTGCTTGATTTCTACTGTGGATTGATCTAATGCGATTGGTCTTCTTATATAGCTTGCAAGATGACTAAATCCTTTATTAGTTCAACATTTAAGTGGAACTTTATCCATGCATATTGAAATGGGAATGTTGTCATATTTAAGGTCTTCTAATTTAAGTCCTAGTCTCTATGCTTGCAGCAACATAGGTTTATTTTGCACATACCATAGTCCAAATTGGAACACTAATTTGGCTTCTTCTGAGTTAGAGAATCGAAAGAGAAAAACAACATCATTGTTTACTAACACATCTACCAATCCATGTTGTTTCTAATTACTAAAGGCCCATTGCTTCATAACTGGAAAAGCAATCCTCTTGTAAATGAAAAAACCAAGCAGTGTGGTTCTCCACTTTTTTGCACCAGTCTTTAACAGCTCCAATGGTGTAGAGACTATTCTCTACACAAGAGATTCATTAAGAGGACAATATGTTAGTTGCATCACCTACAACTTAAGTCTATGTCTTTGCAGTAGGCGGGTTAGTAGAGGTTGATGTAGTTGGATCATTGGATCAATTTAAGGTTAAAGGTGGGAAGTGTAAGTCCATAAGGACAAGCTATGGACTGATGGTTAATAAATAAGAAACAAGGATTAGAGTGCATGAATTAAGGAAGAGGTAAATTAAACAAAGACAGTGAAGAATAGGTGTGATTTATGTAGTTGGAAGGGGGTTAAGTGACTTGTGAGGTATCTAATGAGTAGGTGTTAAGAAATTTATGAATAAAGAGGCGGTATGTAGTAAGAGGGAATTGATGGCAAAGTGTAAGGAAGATAGTGAAGTTAAAGTGTTAAAATCCATGACAGGAAGGTTGAATAAGGAAATGAACAGCGTGGTGAATAGTGGATTGTCAAGAGGAAGACATGGAGTGCTCCAATGTGTTGTTTCTTGCTACTTGTTATACAAATCAATTCTTTTAATCAATTATAGTACATAATTTTTAATTAGCTAAATCAAAAATTATTACTTTTAGGAAAAGCATTCAACTAGATTAAATGCAACCATCAATATTGTGTTATCCTGATTTGATGGTCTCTCTTTTCTAAAAGCTATTATTTAATTAAATTTTAGATCGTATCTAAAGTTGTTAAATAATAATGGTTAATTGAATCGCATGTTTTCAATTAGCTATCATAAGGAAAGACATTTATTTAATATCACATCAAATATATGATTAATGAAGCAATTATTTTGTGCCAATGATCAATTGCAGTTCAAAAGGTGGAAGTAATCGTAAAGCAAGGTTAATTTATCTGATCATGTTGGTTTTATTATTTAGTTTATTTTATTTGTTATAGAACTCCATATTATCATAACCTCCCATTTTGTTAAGAATTTTCTTTCATAACAATTGATGAACTAGAATTCCTCATGGGTTCGACTCCTACTTCTCTATATTATGTTTATTGGTTGCAAGAATTTAGGAAATAATTTGGGGTACAAATAATAGTTCCACCATTGCTCTACCCCAGATTGTAAATATCACTGTATAGGATATTTTAAGGCCAATACTCCTTGAAAATTAGACCCTCCCAAATATGGTCCAATGATTAGCATTCATAATTAAGGTGGTGGCCACCATTACAATTGCCACAACACATTACATATATTAGTTGAGCTTTCAATTACATGTTATTATGCCTCTTATTCCAAGGTTCCAATGTTGCCATAAGCAATGGCATATTATAATCCCCCATAGAGTACTATCATCTCCATCCTTCCATTATGTTTAATAGCTATAACAGTGAATACCCAAATTTTGAAAAATAAGCCAAAAACATAAGATCAATAGAGCTTTAAGAATAAATAAATAAACACAAAAAGAAAAGTGAAAGAAAAATAATGGTTAGATTAATAAAAATTAAGTATTTCTAATATCCTAGTCCCTAACAATAGCACCAAAAACTTAATTGATTTATTTTACCACAAGTGTATAGAGTAGTTATAGCTAGCATTGGCAAGTACAAGTCAATCCCATGAGGACTAGAATTACGAATACTAACCGTCTTTTTATTATCTAATCTAACAAATTATAGCAGTGGAGATTGATAAAATTCAAATTTAAAATAATAGACCAAAATAAATCAACACCCTCGATTAAGTAGAACCAAGATTGAACTAAAAAAATCAATGAAGATAGTGGTACCCAAAATTCGAATCCTCTTAAGACTTCTCATACAATTAAGGCTTCATCAATTTAATCTAGAGTTCATTGGACTGTGGAAGTTTCTTAGTTATGCTAATTTCTTTATCAGGTCTATTAACAACTAATCATAGGTTGATTAATTGAAATATCTTTATAACTAAAATCCTTATGATTTCATTAATCAATTTATGAAATTCACATTGGGTTTAACTGAAATTTAGAAGATTTATGTCAACCCATATCTAGGTTTGTATATAAATCCTTTCAATTATGCTAGATCCATTTATACAAAAGATTTCTCAATCTCAACTTCATGAAAACAAGCACAAATTAACATATGAAAATGTTAATTGAAGAATAATAAAGGACATATAATAGCAGCTCAATGAAACTAAATAATAAATTCAAATAAAATAAAATCACTAAAAGGCCTATCCTAAGGTTCATTTAATCTAAGGACCATAAAGAATTTAGTTCGTAATTATATCAAACCATATCAAAACTAAAGAGAAGACAAAATCAAAGAAACATGATGAGATCCCTTTCGATCTTCAAGAAATTCACTTTAGATCAATGAAAATTTGCTTCAAAGGGGTATCGTTCCTTGTTCTTTTTAATACCATCTTAGGGCTTCTATTTGTGTCTCCTAAGCTTCCTTTTCACTTTCCCTTTTAATTTTTTCCTTTTATAGTTCAAAAATTAGGTCTCTAGATGGTACACGAGCGTGTTCATGGCCATGTACTTTAAAAATCATAAGATCTTTGAATCTGGAGTAAACATGGGTAAGAACAAGAGCTTGTTCATCATTAATATGGGCTCATTCATAGCTATATAACTCTTTGAAACTTTAAAACAACTTGTCTAGCATGAAATATGGACATGTTAAAGCACACAACAAGCATATTGAACTCCAACACAAGCATGTTGATCTCTAACTTAGGTGTGTTTATGGCCAACACGTGTGTGTTCATAGTCATGTAACTCTCTAAAACTTCAAAGCAAATATGGTCATGTTGAATTAAATGGTAAGTACATGGATCTGTTGATGCTCGTGTACTTTTTCTACAATTTCATAACTTTATTAAAATAACTTTAAATTTCCAAACTTTTTTGAATTCATAGTTTTTATCAAAATAATTAAATTATGTCCTAAAAATATAATATGAATGAATTAAGTACTAGCAACAATAAAAATACTCAAATAAACAAGTGAAATGCACTAAACTTAAAAATATGAACAATTAAGCATTTATTAATAAGACTACATAAATATCATTGATTAGAGTCAAATTTATCATAAGAATTTATAGAACAAATTAATATGTCCTTAGAGATTTTGATTAGAAAGAGATTTCAATCAATCAATCAATTTAAGGTTAGGGGCTATACGTCTTTAGGAAAATAATTTTTGTAACTTTGGAATTCCCACCGGTGTAAGTAAAATAGGGTTAATCATTAAATCGTGATAAATTCAAACATAGGAAAAGTTCTAGGGAGATTTTACATATATTCTTTTCTATTTACTGTTTTTATTCTTTTTATCACTCTAATTAGTTGATTCTTACCTTTTATTTTAATTTAGTTATTTTTCTTTTTAAAATCAATTATTCATTTTATTAGATTAGATAATAAAAAGAAGATTAGTATTAATAGTTATAGTCCTTATAGGATCAACACTTAATTGACTAAGCTATACTATAAGAATGATATATGTACTTGCCTTAGTGAATTTCTTTTAGTATTGTTTAATGTTTTGAATTTAACAAATAATCAAGATTTTGATGTTATTGCTGAGGACTAAAGTATTGTGAAACCTTTAATATTATCTTTTTTCTTTTTCAATATACTTTTAGTAATCTAGGCACATAATAGGGGTCAAACTAGAGGTCTTAACGTAAGAACGAAGCAACCTTAGAGAAAAAATCAAGATTCAATCAATAAGTATTGAGATTTCAAGATTCACAAAAATGTTATCTTTTTTTTCTTTATTGTTTATCGTTGGTTTTATTTGTCTTTTTATTAACTAAATTGGGATACAAATCTAAATAAGATGAACTATAGAATTATTATTTTGGATTTATTGATTTAATGAACAACGAAACTTTTCATTGTAATTATTCATGAGTCTATATTACGTTGAAGTGAAATATGATAGTAATTTCATATTTCATATATAAGAACTGAGAAATCATATGTGTTAATAAATCAAGGCATAAGTAATGAAAGTTGCATGAAATCTTAAAGCTAGGACTATAAAAATCTTATAAGTTAGAGTCAAATTTATTAAGGGAATTCAAAGAATAAAGTAATGCATTATTAGGGATTTTGATTAAAAAGAGATTTTAGACAATCTACTTATTGAAGGATGTACGTTTTAAGGAAGAATACAATTGTAACTTTAGGAAAAGTTTTAAGGGCTACTGGTTGTCTTAGTCTTATCTATCGCCTAATTAGTTGTTTCTTACTCGTTATTTTGATTTCTCATTTTCCTTTTTAAATACATAATTATTTATTAAATTATATAATAGAAAGATTATTAGTACTAGTAGTTGGAGACCTTATAAGATCGACACTCAATGCACTAAATTATACTGTAAGAATGCTAGGTGCACTTATTATGGTGATTTTCTTTTAGTATCGTTTGCATATCAAATATATCACAATCACAAACGTATCTATAATTTACTTAAATATTAACTATAGGTGTTCCTAATACTCGAATATTCATCTCTATATGTCCACAGATAATGAAAAATACACAGAACTCCACATAATTAAATCTTTAAAATTAACAATTTAACAAAAACCTAATTATATTGAAAAACCTTGAAATCTTTCTCCTTTATCTACCTTAAATTGCAAAATTAAAATATGCAAACAGTTAATGAACACCTAACAAAACATTTAATATACACAATAAAAAAATAATAAACCTAAAATGCCTTAATTTGCATATAATACTAACTAGTCAGGGGTATATGTAAGTAGAATGCAAGTAAGAAGATAAAGGCAATAGTTCTAACAACTTTAAAAGCTATTATATTTATTAGTTTGCTTATATGTATCTGAAAAGTCATACCTTGATTAACAATTTTTACTTTCCTCAGAAGTATATCTAAGGTGCTATATGATTCTTAATATAACTTGAATTCAGGTAGTGCTTCTTTAGATAAAATATTATGGCATGGATTATTAAGAATTACAAACTAGCTTTCTCATTAATTCAGGTCAATTGGGATTTCACTCTACCTATATACAAACTAACTTAACAACTCTAATAATTACATAATTAGCATTTAATAAAATTGATAATCGCTTACTAACCAATCTATTTATAAAAGAAAAATTAATTGATCAAACTTAAGTTTATTATTTTCTGGAAAAAATATATTGCTTCTCTAGAATATCATATTTGAAGCATTGCTTATTGCTGTATATTTATACTTTACATATGTCGACACCTTCAACTGCATATAGACGTTGCTCCTTTTATTTATCTTTTTCATTATCAATATAATAATCCTCATAAGCTAGGGGAAAGTAGGTTATTTGCACCTGACTTAAATAGTGAAAAATGAAAAAAATTAGAGGATAAAGATTTTATAAAGAAATCATACAATTAATGAGAAGAGTAAACTAGCATCAACTTAATACACCCTCATAGACTTTTTTTAATAACGTGATAATCTCAAATAAAATGAAAAATAGGATTTGATATTATGTGAATAGATTGGCTATAACAAAATAACAAAGGACAAAACAAACTACATATGAGTCCTAATGTAAGAAAAAAAAGAAACATTATATATCATATGGAAATGAGCATTCCTATATTCTACTTTAAAAAAAGATGAGAGATAATGGCATGTTTTGCCAATAGGTAGAATACGAGAGAGTCTCAAAAGAAGATGTAAATGCTAGCTACATTGTTTTTCTAGTATTAGGACGTGATGCTCTATCTAAAAAATAGTATCATTTTAAAGTAATATGAATGAGTACAAAAAGTAAACCTTAACTATGTCTACCCTTCAAGTATCATAACCGTGGTGTATAACCTTTAAGTGAAACTCCTTCTATTAATTGTTAAAGATGATGAACAACATATGATAAATCAAGTTGTGTATAAGTTAAGTATAAGAGCTTCTAAATTGACCTATACTAAAATGAGATATTCTACATAAGAGACACTAAATCTAAAGGAACTTAGACTGAGAAAAGGTAACATTTCTTGAAAGTTAAAAAATAATCTCTTCAAATAGTTCCAAAATATACTTGCATTGACAAATATTTATTATTATTTAAATTAAGTTGCTTAAAAAAAGAAATGTTTAAAAAAACTCGACTCTTTGATCTTAACTAATCATAAAGAAATGTCTTGAATTAATTCCCTTATAAGTATTGTTTACTAAACTAGCATAATTAAATTTGACGTTGGCTTTATAATACTTTGATCTTTACATGGGTTTTTGCTTGCTCTTGGCTATGGGTTATACCTAAGTTTCTCTCTTGTATGTACAATTTTCCCTTTTTTTAATTTAGATATGACTGTCACTTACCCAAAAAAAAAGGATCATCAACATAAATTAACAAGGTTATAAAAAAATTATTCTCTAATATAATGAAAAGGATAAGAATTTGAAGTTATTTAAGAAAACTCATGATTGATCAATGCCTCATATAACACGGAAACCACTACTTAATTATTTGTTTCATAAAGTAATTTCTTTAGCTTGCAAAACTTTTAAAAATTAGCACAATTCAATACTTAAGGTAGCTCTATAAGAACTTTTTCACAAAAATATCCATGGAAAAACTATTATTTACTTTTAGCTATTCAAGAAACTAGTAACTAATTGATTCTAAAGCAATTTACATCCTGATTGTTGTAATTTTATCAACTGGTTCATATGATCCAAGATAATCAACCCCTTTTCATTATACATAACCTTTGGCCCCTAACCTAACTTTTTATCTTTTAATGATTCCACCAAGCTTACATATGATTTAGTAAACTTATTTTCATTCAATTAGAATCTTTTCATATGATAAACTAGTGAATTCCCATTCATGATTCAGTTACAAAGCATTCAATCCCATATATATAGCTACATTTTAGTTAGGAATTACAATAGTTTGGTAATAGGTCTTTTGAAAAAATAAAAGCTCATGAACACTTAAATAGTGACACAAACAATGAAGGAAGAATACTTTTGCAATAAAAAGTGATATTTTCCTTGTGTATAAAATGAAAAAATATATGACTATTTATAAAGAAAACAATGGATAAATATAGTTTTACCTACTTAAATTTACTTAATAGTAGAATATAAAGAGAAAACACATTTAGTGATATAATAAGATTTGCATATTAGAAAATAACTAATTTATTTTATCATTATCACTCTCTAAGTTCCTTTAAATGACTTAACGTTAGATTCATTTGAATTTGGACATACGCATATTTAAAATTTCTCTTAAATAACCTAAATTGATTAAGATTTGATAATTCAACTACTCCTTCAAAGTTACTGCATAATTTTAAAAGTTATGTTCATTTCTAACTTGAATTTGGAATAACTCAAAACATCATCCATAATTTTGAAAACATTATACTTAAGGGCATAGTGAAAGTATCAATAACTTGATTAAGAGACTTTATTATCTCCAAGTTAATTTCCTTCCTACTATTCCATTCTTGAACAAAATGAAACTTATGTCAATATACTTACTTCTGTCATAAAACACTATGACTCTTCCTCCTGGCCCTCACTACTCCCTCTCTGACACTACGACTCTTCTTCCTAACCTTTTTCCCTAAGTCCTACTACTGGTTTCTTCAAGCACAAAGGGACATTTTTAGGTTCTCCATCTTTGTTATTTCCTACCTTCCTTACTTACTATTTCTAGAATGTTTATTTCAAAATTTCTTATTAGTTATCATGGACTTTTTCCTTTTTTGTAACATGGAAACTGATAGCTCTGGCCCTAAATAAGACTTGACCTTGCTCTCTCCTCTCAATTTTCCACCTTTACACTCTCCTCTTCTCTTTACCGTTGCTTCCTCTCAATTATCATCCTTGGTTCTTATTCCTACTTCCTTTTTAACTCAATCATCTCCTTCTTAAGATACTAACTAGCCTTTCCCTCCTCTATAGGGCTTAACCTCTAGTTCTCTAGTTTAGTCAAGTCGTAGACCTCTCAACTAGAAATTTGTGTTTGATGAGTCATCAACCCCATCCCTCTAATACATTCCAGTAATTATCAAAGAGGGTCACACGATTATCTCCCCACATTTAGAGGTTCTCAAGGAAAGGGTTAATTTTTTGGTATTTATGATGGTTATCTTCTTCTGTGAAAGAGATATGCTTTATTAGTGATCAAATTATGGGTCATGAAATATTGGAGAATAAAAGGACTCTTAGAAGTTTTTCTAAATGAGGACCATCTATTTCTATTTAAATTTATCACTAAGGAGAAGGCTTAAGAGGTTATAGAAGTTGGACCTTGACATTTTAATAGCTTGCCAATCTTTTTACAAATGTGGAAGCTGGGGTTCATGCTAGAGAATATAAGAAATCATTTTCTTTTATAGGTTAATTTCCACCAAATTCCTTTAGAATATTGGGATAACAAAGGCTTAGGCCTCTTGGCAAGCATTATAGACAGATTAATATGTAAGGATGAGCATTTTATCACACAAGAGGATTAATTATGCCTGATTATGCATCAATGTGTTTATGAGTAAAGACTCTCCTAAAGGAAATTCCTCTACTTAGATTGTGGGAGGATGACTTCCTAGTTGGGGACATTATTAAGGTCCCCTATCAGTTGAGACCTTTATTATATTAGCAAGGGAAGGTTTGGTTGCCTATTGGTAGGAGGTTTAGAACTAGTATCTATAAGGAATTGATGAGTTTGGAGAATTCCTCTACTCCATATTTGAATCCCTCTTAGGATAAGATGATGGATAACCAGGTTCTTATATCTAATGCTTCAGTTTTAATAGGAACTTCTAAAATTTATCCTAAGGACCTTAAAGAGAACATTTTTTTGAATAATACTAATGATACTGAACTAATGGGAACCATAAATGTTTCTAAGCCTCTAGATAAGAACTCTAATAAAATGAGAGATGTCTTTTAAGCATTTCTATATGTTGATATTGAATTGAATAAGCCTTTAGATGTTCATGTTATTGATAATTCAAAATTGAATGGAAAAGGAGGTGCAATAAGAATGTTTTAGCTAATAAATCCCCCAAAAGTTACAAGCATGTTAAAATAATGAAATCAGTTGTAAAGTTAGGATTAGGCTATCTAAAACCTTTAATTGATTGATATCTATTTGTCTTTTTAATGTTAAGGGGATTAATGACCCCAAAAATAGAATATGGTTTCAATTACATTAATTCAATCAAGTTAATGATGTTTGGCCTTTTAGAGACTAAGTTAAGGAGTGATAGATGCTTTGATTTATGGTTGTCCAAGAAGAAGCGGACATTCTTAACCATTTGTGATAAACATCAACTTAGCAGAATAATGGTTTCTTATGACCCTATCCACATCAAAGGTATTCAATTTTCAACATCTTCCCAAAGTATCCATATGCTAGTAGACGTCTTAGGCAAAAGGTCAGCTTGGTTCACCTTTATTTATGGTTTAAATTTTGCATTTCAAAAAAACTTCCTCGTGGAATGAGATTTTAGGGTTGAAAACATCTATTAGGGACTGTGGATCCTATTTTAGAATTTTAATAGCAATATTTTTTATCAAAATTTTATGGAGCAAGATGATCTAGTAAAAACTTTTAGGGAGCTGAGTTCTTGTCTTGCTAACTTAGAGGTAACAAACCTCAAATTAAATGGATATTTCTTTACTCAGAGTAACAAAAAGTAGATTTATGGTTTATGAGGAAAAAAACTAGACATGAAAATGGTTAGGGATGAATGGCTTTAGAGGTTCCATTATAGTATAGCTCACTACAATGACCCACTATGTTCTAATCACTCTCTAATAGAGATTCTTGATTTTCTGGGGACTTTAACGTATCATCTTATTCAGTTCTTTAATTTCTTGTGTAATACTAATGGACTCCAAGAAGCACTAAACGAGGGCTTAAGATTGTATGTTCAAGGCTATGCATCTTACAAGTTCTATAGGAAGCTCTGAGAATTAAATAGGAGATAAAGAAGCTAAATTTAAACATGCAAGCTAATATTGAGCTTGAAGCTGTTAGAGATAACCTATTCTAATGCTAGAGGAAGTTTTATGATTGTCTTGAGGAGAAACAAGCATTATCAAATTTTAAGAAAAGCTCTATAAGCTCGTACATTAATGCTACTACAAAAATCAATTATGTTGTGGCTTAAGGAAAGGAACTATAATACCTGTTTCTTTCATAAATATATTCTTGCTAAAAAGAATCATAACATAATCTTAAAATTAAGGAATGATGTCGGTGTGATTCTCACGAGTTAAGAAGAGCTATTATCTAAGGTGTGCCTTATCAGCTGATTCAATCAAGGCCATAGTTCCTAATCTATTGATTAGGCAATATGATGAGTTCCTTACTAAGTCTTTCTTATTAAAAGATAACGAGAAGGTTTTGTTTAATTTTAGCTCTAATAAGGCCCCAAACCTTGATTTTTTTAATGCTTATTTCGACCAAAAGTGCTAGGACTCCATCAAGACTTACGTTTTTAAGGTTCTATTAGAATTCTTTTGTAGCTCCAAGAGCATGCCTTCCATATGAGTTTGATAACTATTTCCAAAAATTGACAAAAAATTGTTGTAGATATAACTAATCATTAACTTTATTATTAACATTGGAAATCATGTTTTATGTAAATTATAATAGATTAAAATGACAACTAAATAAAATATTTCTACTATTTATGTTTTTGGAATTGTAGACATCATTTCTTTTGCTTCACATATTACACACTACTAATCCAACAAGAAACTCAAATATGTGTTATTAAACAACAAATTAGGACTATCGTTTAGTTTATTGATTAAAGGGAAAGAATTCACATAATTAAAAGTTAGAAAAAGTTATGCACTTTCCATTTTTATGAGAAGAATATGAAAAAAAAGAATAGCTAGAAAAGGGGCAGAATTTCAACTAAAGTTAAAATGGTACAAATTGCTTGTAAGAAATAAAAAGCATTCTTTTGGAAAATAAATAATTGAATTTCATTGAAATAAGTAAATAAATATTTTTTAAAGAATAATTAGCATTTAAGCAGATGCATATTTCATTAGCCTTCCATTGGCACAAAATTTTAATAGTTTTAATTCACTTGAAAAATAATGAAAACAATAACCACTTAAGCTGATAATAAATAAAAATTAATAATATTTAACGAAAAAAAGCAAAGACCAAACAAAAAAATGTCATAAATTGATTTCCATTGGAAGATATTTGTGCAGTCAACCACTTTCACTTACAAATAAGTTGCAATCGCAAGTCTTTATCAGGGCGGAAAAAGTAGAAAATTTATTTGAAGCAAGCTATCTAAATAAGTGAAGGCAAATGAAGCCCCAGCCCACACGGAGACGAGACTTGGTGCTGAGCCACATATCATCTGGAACTGGAAATTGACATCCAAGCCGCCGGAAGAGACTATCACTAACAGACAATACAAGGTTTCCCACCAAAAACGCTGTTCTTGCTATTTTAATTTACTTGTCCACTTAGCCAACGGCTCTGTCAACCTTTGAATTTAACTCCCAGTTCTCAATTGGAACCGAAACCTATCTATTCTGTTACTTATTTATTTATTTGTAAAATACAAAACAAACCCATCAACTTCCTATATCCCTTGTTAATTCAGCCATCGAACCTAACTGTGCCACGTATCCATTATTTCCTGTCTTAAGAACTTTGATTCTTCCTCAACGCATTTACTATATGGTATATTCCTCTCTTGTTCTGCTTTTACACTATTTTTTCAAGCAATACCCTTCAGGCTTGTGAAACTTTTTCCTCGGTAAAGCCGCTGCCGATCCTTTACCGGCTTTTGGGGATGGGTCTCCGGCGATTACCCTTTATGTTGGTGGCCTTCCTCTATTTGGTAGTTTCATCCCAGTCCCTTGATTTTCAGAATTTACACAGACGTCACAGAAACAGAGTCAAAGGACCCGTTAAAACCCTGGTGGTCGTGGTTATGGAGAACCGCTCCTTTGACCACGTTTTCGGGTGGCTGAAGAAGATCCGACCCGACATAGACGGCCTCACCGGATCCGAATCCAACAGACTAAACGTCTCCGATCAAAACTCTCCAGAAATTTCCGTCACCGACGACGCCATCTTTATCGACTCCGACCCGGGCCACTCCTTTCAAGCTATCCGAGAACAGATATTCGGGTCAAACGATACCTCCGCCAACCCGGCCCCGATGAACGGGTTCGCACAACAAGCGCAAAGCATGAACGTGACAGACATGTCGAAAACCGTGATGTCGGGGTTCAAACCGGAGTTGTTGCCAGTTTACACCGCACTGGCCAACGAGTTCGCCGTGTTCGACCGCTGGTTCGCTTCGGTTCCGGCGTCCACCCAACCGAACCGGTTTTATGTCCACTCGGCGACTTCACATGGAGCCATGAGTAACGTGAGAAAAGATCTAATCCATGGATTTCCACAAAAAACAATCTTTGATTCTCTGGACGAAAATGGCCTCAGTTTTGGGATTTATTACCAAAATATCCCCGCCACTCTCTTCTTCAAGTCTCTGAGGAAATTGAAGCACGTGTTCAAATTCCACAAGTATGAACTTACTTTCAAACGACACGCGCGTTTAGGGAGGTTGCCCAACTACGCCGTGGTGGAGCAGCGGTACTTCGACCTTGAGCTTCTTCCAGCGAACGACGACCACCCGTCTCATGACGTGGCCCAAGGGCAGAGGTTTTTGAAGGATGTCTATGAGACACTGAGGGCTAGCCCTCAGTGGAAAGAAATGGCCATATTGATTACGTATGATGAGCATGGTGGGTTTTATGATCATGTTCCTACGCCGATCACCGGAGTTCCGAACCCTGATGGGATCATTGGGCCTGATCCGTATTATTTCCGGTTTGATAGATTAGGTGTGAGGGTCCCCACCATATTGGTTTCGCCGTGGATTGACAAACGTACCGGTGAGTTTCGTTATTGTTCGTATTTAGTTTTCACTTTTCATGTCAATTAAGTGGTTTTTGGGTTTTTATTTAACAAGGTTTTGGAAGTGAATTGTAAGCTAATTATTTTTGTTGATACTTAATCACTTGTGTTATTTTTCTTTCATAAGAATCAAGATATTTCGAAATGTAGAGCATTTTCTGATGGGAACTGAGTAAATTCCGATCTACCACATTGTTCTTATACTCTTATAGTAACTTAGTTGCGGAAGAGGAGAAGAAAGTACTTAGTCTTGTGCTTCTTGTATATCCATACACAGGTAGAAAACTTCACCTAAAACTCAGGAATATTAAAAAGAGTCACCATTGTTTATTTCATTTATCGCGATTATGTCTCTTATTATGCACCCAAACCCATGCACGATTACCTCTCGCACACTTGCATATGCATAGTCACTTTTCTACAAAGACAACATCATATACTACAACTCATATTTATACTAAAGTAGGTTATAGCTCATAACATTAGTCCATGAACAAAGGGGATGAATATTAGGAGACTACTAGAAATTAGACTAGACAATTCTAGACGGATGAAGATCGAAGAGTAGGTCAGTGATCTTCTAACTTACACTTTATACTAAAGTGACTTCTATTGTTGGAGCTAACTGCAATTCACTCACTCCAGCTTCTTTTAATTTGACCCAATTCATGTCCTCGACAACCTTGTCCACAAATTGTGTTCTTTATATCTTTGTTGCAGCTCATATAAGTACTCCAAAGTAGGAGATTTTGATGGCACGTCTTACTGTTGAATCAGCACTTGAACAGTAGCTTTTTTCTTTTCTTTTAAGAAAACCAGTCTTCTTTCTAATATAGCCACTAGAAAATTCTTCACAATCTCTTCTAGAATTATGATCGGAACTTTGCGAGGACACTCCACATATTGTTTAAGTTGTGAAACATGGAATATTAGATGATTTCTGCTGAAGCAGGCAACTCCAATTTATAAGTAACAGACCCAATTCTTTCCACAATTCTGAAAGGTCTACAAAAGAAAGGCAATTTGCTTCTGCTTTCCACCTTGTTTCTCATTATGTTGTTTCTCGTTACGTTGTTTATATGGTTGCTATAAAGGGTTTGGTAACGCCCTACCTTCAACTCGAGTTTTGTGTAGCAAAGTGGTATCAGAGCTTGGTTGCCTTCCACATCATCGAGAGTTCGAATCCCAGCATAAACGAACTGGGAACACTTGTAAGTATGGGCTCACTTGCGAGGCGTGGAGGGGTACTATAAAGAGTTTGGTAACACACTACCTTCAACTCGAGTTTTGGGTAGATCAGTGGTATCAGAGCTTGGTTGCCTTCCACGTCATCGAGAGTTCGAATCCCAACATAAACGAACTGGGAACGCTTGTGAGTATGGGCTCACTTGCGAGGCGTGGAGGGGTCCTATAAAGGGTTTGGTAACGTCCTACCTTCAACTCGAGTTTTGGAAAATCTCCATGTACTGTCAGCTTTAGGAGCAAGTAAAACTGGTGAGGAATATGGAGACTGGCTATTTCTGATTATAACTTGTCCCAGCTTCTCCTTGCATTGTCTCTCGATTTCATCTTTCTGTGCATGAGGATATCGATATGGTCGAACAACCACTGATCTCACTCCTGGTTCAAGACTGATGTGGTGGTCATGAGTCCTGATAGGGGGAAGGCCTTATGGTTCTTGAAATAAAGAAGCATAGACATCCAAGAGTTGTTGGATTTTCCCATCTAATTGGAAAGTGGTCTTCTCGCTTGTGTGGAATTGCCCATTGCTGTTAGAGTTCTCAATTCCTTTCAACTCCACAATTTGTCCATTTTTTCTAAAGGTCATAGTTCTAGTGTTGAAATCCTATAAAATGGGGCCCAAGGATTTCAGCCAATTTACCCCCAATACGACATCTATACCCCTCATGGTAAGACAAACGAATCAATATAAATTAATTGATTTCCCATTTGAATTGGGACTTCTCGCCACTGAGCTGGGCATTGAAGTTTATTTTCGTCGGCTACAAGCACATGCAACTTCCCAATTTGCTCATACTCTAGCCCAAGTTTGGAAACCCATCGAGAATCGACAAAGCTATGGGTGCTGCGGAGTCGATTAGAATGACCAATGGATGCCCTCCAATATTTCCTTGGATTTGCATGGTTTGCCCCCCTTTTAGTTCTCCAGTGATGGCATGTAACGATATTTGTGGCTTTGCTTCCTCTGTTTTTGATTCTACTTTATCTCCTTGTACAGATTCCTCCATGCCATTTAGCCAAAATAGCCGTTTACATTGGTGCCCTCTGGTGTAAATCTCATCACAGTAAGCAAAGACCTCTTGCTTGACGGTCGTCCATCTCGACACAAGTGAGCCTCCTAAAGGTTCTCTGGGTAGGTGTTGTGGTAGTGTTGCTCGTCACTGGCTTGAAAGGGGAATTCAAATTTTGTCTTGGTCCTCCACGTCGTTCATATAAACGAGCTAGGCTCATGGCACCAACCAAATCTTTGGCCTGTGTAGTTCTACTTTGACTGTGATTTGCTCTTTCAACCCACTGATAAAAATCTCCACTTCCTGTTCTGTCATGAGAGGGCCTGCGCGTGCTACTTATTGCTCAAATCGGCACTGATATTCTTCCACAGTTCTACTTTGCCTGAGTTTGGAGAGTTCCCCCAACCTATTTCCTTGGATTGTTGGTCCAAATCGAAGATGACATTGTTGTTTGAACCCTTCCGATGAAATCCTTGGCCGATCGCGATCCAATTTGAGGAACGAGACTTGCACATCGGAATCCAGGTGGTAGGAGGCTATTTCCACCTTTTCTTCCTCTAGTATCCGTTGGTGGCGGAAGTAATGGTCACAACGGCTTAACTACGCCAGCGGGTCATTTTTACCATAATACATGGGAAATTTCATCCTGCCAAACCTTGGCGTCGGCACTCACCCCCCACTCGAACATAGTCTTGTCGTCCCATGTTCCCACCAGTATCTCCTTATTGACCTTCAATTTGTGTAGTAGCCAAATCACGAGAAACTTCTTGAAGGTGAGCTGAGAGTTGCTCTCGTTCAGCACGATCGCGATGCCTATCTTCCTGGTATTTTTTCATGAACAACTCAAACTGCCTTTGTAGATTGTCAGATGAATCGCCCATAACTCGTGGCTCTAATACCAATTTGTTAAGTCCTTGACTTGAGAGCGAGTTACATGGTGATTAGTCACGAAATCAACCTGCAAATTGGGAATGAGATTGCGTTTCTTTGATTTTCTTCCTTTAGAACCTATGATGGAAATGTACAAGGGCTCGTTAGAGAGAACCTTTCGATCTCGTACTCAGTTTGAAGATAAAATTTTTTCCTCCTTGTATTCCCATTCCAGCTTGAAATTTAAAACAATCAAATGATAACTTCCTCCTAATAAGGAGCCACTATTTACATGACTGAGATAATGACCAGAAAAAAAAGAACAAGTGTTTAAAATACCGAAATAAAAATCTGCAACAGCTGGAATATTTGACCTCTTCAACTCTTTATCTTCAAGCCACCTCGCCTATGATAAATCAGTCCCTTGGAGAATTTTTCTTTGCAAGATCCTGCCACGTTTCTGCCCATAACATATACCCTCACCATGAAGTGTAGTTTGTTGTCTGATATTGTTTTTTGGACTAGTTCTTGGAGCACCTTGTGATTGAGGGCCATTAAGGTCCAAATTTTCTATGACTCTTTAAGTATTTTATCTCACTCTTGGTTGCTGAATATTCCTATATATGCCCTTCCGTTATGTGTTGCTATTGTGAAACAAAGCTCTGACACCAAATTGATATAGGACAGTCATTAACTAGTAGCTAAAAATCGCAAAATTAAGAAACATGACTGATATTAGACTACTGGAATATCAAGTTTCAGGTTGAATTTTGGTAGGAATGCTGAAATTTCAGATTTTGTATAGCTGGAATTTTAAGATTTGATTGGTACAAATTTAGGCTTAGGATTTCAGGGCTTAATATGCTGGAACTTAGGATTTTGGTTGCTGAAATTTTGTGGTGAACACAAAGAATGGATGGTAAGAAATTAGGAATCGCTTCTAGGGTCTAAAAATCACTTTTAGAAGAATTCCAGTTGAAAACTCAAATTTGTAGAAAAATTTCAGATTGCGTATTTTTAGTGAAGAGTTGACTACACATATATATAGTTCTTGGAATCCTTATTTTAGTAGGAAAGAGTAAATCCTATTATAATTGAAATTTTGTAAGTCCTATATAACTAAATAGCATGTCTAAAATAGAATAACATATAATACTACTTTCTTTCTAATAAAAAATTCTAACGCAATCTAAATTTCAACCTATTTTGATACCAACTCAATTTTCAAATCTCATCCCACCAAATTAAAGTTTGTGATTGACTAATCTTTCCTCTTTTATTTCTTTTATAGATATTAAGTTCTTTTGCATCAATTTCACTTTGACGTTCTTTTGCATCAATTTCACTTTGACGTTTATTCCCAGTTGGCTCCATTTACTAGAGCTAACTTCAGCCCATTCACTACAGCTCACTTAGAGCTTCTTTTCATGTAACATAATCATTGCTCTTCCATCCCTTGGCCTGAACAATTAAGATCTGCTTTGAAATTCTGCAATTCGACCACTACTTTGTTTTTGTTTTGCTGAAGTCATCATTTTGGATTTTATACTTGAAGTCAACGTTAACAAATAGAGGACTGCTAGTGGCACAGTGTTTTCAGGCTGTTACAATAATTGCAATCGATAGGAGTATGATCGCTGCTATAATGGTAATTCTAAACAACGGATCATCATGGCTGCTATTTAGAACTATGTTTCAAGTACATAACTACTGTTTTTAGCTTCTGAGAATAGGGACACATGTTACATTTGTTCACCTATATTATATGTAACATATGACATATTTGTTTACTCGTATTAATTTTAGCTTTCTATATTATTTAAATGTACCTGTGGAATAATTGATGATTAAATGTTGCAGTGATCCATGAGCCTATTGGGCCAAAATCTGATTCACAATTTGAGCATTCTTCTATCCCTGCTACAGTGAAGAAGCTTTTTAACCTAAATTCTAACTTTCTGACAAAGAGAGATGCTTGGGCTGGTACTTTCGATGAGTACTTCTACCTCCGTGATACCCCACGGGATGATTGTCCAGGTTATATCTAGTCCTTATCTTAAGAGTCCAGTTCATTTTCTCATCATACAGCTTTACTGCAGTATTTTGCTTATGGATTTATGCATTACAGGTTGCATGTATGATGTGACTTCCCTACGCTTGATCTTGGCCTCATTCTGTGACAATCGTTTTACCTCTGAAATGTGCTCCTTAAATGCGATTACCGTATTTCATGTAGTAATGGTCAGAGAATGAAAGTATTTTTTAACCACTAATTGCAAGGATTTGCTTTTGTGTGCTCTTTTTATTTTCCTTTCCCTTCTTTATCCTGGATATGGGATCTTTGCATAAATATACTAAGAACTTGAAGGCAAATTGGTGGTGTTAAGCCTTAAAATAATAAAAGAACTGAGAATTCTCTGACATCTACTTTTAGCCTTTCGATTGAAAATTAGTTGACATAGTACCAAATCTGTGTGTGTAGTCTCGTGCATTTGCTGTAATCTTAACCCTCACTCTCGTGATGCCATGCAACTGTCCTGCATTCTCTGTGCGATACTAATCCTTGGAAACTTGGTTGCAGAAACTCTGCCAGAAGTGACGGTATCGTTGAGGCCATGGGGACCTAAAGAGGCTGCTAGGCTCTCGGAATTTCAAGTTGAGCTGATCCAACTTGCATCACAGCTTAATGGTGATTATGTTTTGAATGCTTACCCAGATATTGGCAAAAACATGACGGTGGGAGAGGCCAACAAATATGCTGAAGATGCTGTCCGCAGGTTCTTGGAAGCTGGGAAAGCAGCTCTGAAAGCTGGAGCTTCCGAGTCTGCTATTATTACAATGAGAACTTCTCTGACCAGCAGAGTACCCGTGGGAGACCATAATAGCTACGTGGAAGTCGCTTGATTTTCCTTAAAACCGTATATTGTATTATTACTTCTCTGTATAGCGAGAACTGCGTGATGAAACTCATAAAATTAGTGTATAAATATAATATCTTTGCCCATATTGTCTAGACGGATACTCAAAAGGCAACGATATTTTTTCTTATATCGTATTGTTCGATACGCACCTCTATGTACTGTATTAGGTACCAAGTACCGTATCAGCTAAAAACCAGTACAGTATTATTATCTGAAGCTCAATCCCTCATTTTGTCATTTAAAAGGCAAAAAGGGCCATTTTCGAATTTTTAATGTTTAATTTTAAATTTAACCCTAAATTAATTGAGAAATTGGCCTTATGACTTAACAAATACATTTTTTTAAAATTATGACTCAACAAATACTTAAAATATTTTTGTGTCAGTGTAGAATTGGCATTTTTAAATTAAAATTTTTAATATTTTTTTTTAATTTTGAGTCTAAAACCTTAATAATTCTCCTTATCCGACGTCCCCTCCTCAACTCCCCACCCTACCATCACGCCAAATCCTATGTAGTCATCTCCAAAGCTCTTTTGGCTTGCTCTGATCCAGCAAGATCTGCCAAATGCAATATTGGACAGATATTTTTCATCCATACTTCCATTAACAATGGTATCACTTTGGAGAACTGGATTGAATTTACGCATTTGCTCTAAAGTGATGGTAAATATCACGTGACACAAATATATGAAAGTCATGAGAGTCATACTACATCTCTGATTATAAGAGTATCTTTAGATGCAGTATCTTCAATTTTATCTGTTTTTCTCATTTCCGATCCTAATTTTGGCCAAAGACCATGAAGGCCTTAAAGAATGAGTTTATCATAAACTCCAAGTTTTTTTTATCAGAAGACCATTTTATCTCATCTTTAATAACTTCTACAATTATTCATGATCTAACGTTCATAATTAAAATAAACACCTTTGCTTCTAAAATAATCACCCAGCTATCAGGATTAAAACTGAAGTTGCACATCTCCTATACCATTTATTATCTTTTTTGTCATGAATTGATTGTGGTACGTACAAGGAAATGGGTTATGATGAAACATTGCAACTGACGCATGTGAAGTGTAGTGCGGACTCGAAACTCATTCATTTTATGTTAGTCACTCGCCTGTGCCTGTCCACACACTCTCCATGATAAGCTTTACATTGATAGATTTATGAGCTTTGACAAGCTGAGAATTTGCATAGGCACTTAGCCGAGCTAAGAATTAAGCATGAGCATGTCAATCCCAAAAGAGCCATTACTAACAGGTTCAGGAAAAATCCTAAAAGCTTTTTTTTTGAAAAATTAAATTGAATTAAAAAGAAAGAGGTTTAGTACAACCATTATCCTTTTAATATGTTATCATAACATACACAATACGGCATTGTAAACTCAATACATGTCACCGTGTACAAAACTTTCTCAAGTTTTCAGTTTTCTCGGATGTTCCTAAAATGAGGAAGCAAAATTCCTCTTTCGGGGTTTCACCAGACATTTCCAAATTAGGGCTCAAAGTCTCCTTCATCAGCGTCACCAAATGGTTATGGAGGTAAGCTCTTCTAGCTTGATCTTAGTAACTACGTCTTCTCTTTTCATCTTCACTCATTTTACCTTCTTATGAATACTCGAAAGGTCTACCTACATGTTTGAGCTTAGGCTACAAATTCTCTTATCTCGACTGCACATCTTCAGCACCCGCGAGGGATCTGACGTAAGGATCTCATGGAAGAGGTACTCCGTAAGGTAAGACTTTGATTTTAAACTCCTTCATAACTATTGTGTGTGTAGTATCTGGCTAGATTAGGGAGTAGAAATTTTCTGCTCTTTGTACTAGGTAATCTTGGATTCTGGTTAGAGTCTCCAAAAAGTGGCTAGGCTCCTGCTGCATTTCTTCTCCAATTGGTTAATGACCAGTTGTTTTCTAATCCTATCAGAGATGGTTTTCGAGAGGGCCAGTAACCCTCTTTCTCTTTCCGCAAATCTTTTGTTATTCCTCTCCCGCCATATCTCCTGAATGTACGTTGCAAAAGCTACCATGTAAACTTCCTTGTCTTGTTTGGGTGCATGGTTCCGTAGTATCTCTAGGATGATGTCATTCAGATTAGTGTGATTGCTATTGAGTGTACATAAGGATGCAATTTGTCTCCAAACTCTATTAGAAAACTCACATTTGAAAAAAGGTTTATCCCTGTCTTCTTCATTTTGGTTGCATAGGATACATACTTTAAGGAAGGAAATGCATAGGATACATACTAGTGGTTAGTTTGTCCTTCATAGCTAACCAGTTTAGGAAACTAGCGTTTGGCTTGATAGAGTTTCTCCAAATCAATTTATCCCATCCAACTGTAAGATTTTGGCCATACTTCAGTTGTTTTGCTTACCTATTTGTTATATCCATTACTACTAGCACATTCCAAAAATATGTATCCTCTTCTTCATTTTATCGATAATGGGGTATCCATAGAGATTTAATCTCCTCTTGGGAAAGAACCCAATTGCCATTTGCAATTAACTCTTGGACTTTATCTTTTTTTGAGAATCTATTCAAAGTATCCCTAGCATTCAGGTGATGAATTAGAGCTCCCTGAACTATCCAATTGTCATTCCATAAAGAAATTCTATCCCCTTTCCCTATTTTACAAGTAATCTGATGTTGTAATTCTTCCCCCAGTCTAAGTATTTGGTTAAAGAACCATGAGAGACTGTCCTTAGGTCTGAATGCCCATAGACTTCCACCCTTTAATATATACACATGCTCCCTTTAACTGATAATGATTCCTTCTCACTTAAAATTCTCCACAATCTTTTCAATAATAAGCATTTGTTGCTTCTGCCAATAGATTCCAAGCCCAACCCTCCACTTGTTTTAGGTTGACAAATTTGAATCCAACTGACCTTAGCTATACCTCTTTCTCCTTTCCCTTTACTTCATAGGAAATTTTCATCATCCTTTCCACAATTTTGATCAGTCCCTTGAAAAGGAAAATGTGGGAACACCAATAAGTATGTATAGACATAATGATCGATTTCAGAAGTTGAAGTTTGCTAACATAGGATAACGTTTTTTAAGTCCATCGTTTTAATCTCCTTTGTATCCTCTCAATAAGGGGTAAACATTCCCTACCTCTGAGTCTTCTCGATGAGATAGGATGCCTAAGTAAGTGATAGGAGGCTCTTGATTACCTATTCTAGTGATAAGAGAAATAACATTAGCTAGGTATGCAGCACTCTTCAATAAGATGAAGAAACTCTTTTGAAAATTGATGCTTAATCTCGACATCTCCTTAAAACTTTATAAGATATTCATTAGCACCGTAATTGAGGGAATATTAGCCTTATTAAATAGGATTAGGTCATCTACAAAACATAAGCTAGTTCGTGAAAGCAACTTACACTTTGTATGAAACTTGAAGTATGGAGTCGAGGAGATCATGAATTTCAGCATGAGGATAAAAGCCTCCATGCATAATAGAAATAGGTAATGAGAAAGAGGATCCTCTTGCCTAAGTCCCCTTTTGCCTTTAAACAATTCAATGGGCTCTCATTGATCATGATCCTAAAAGAAACCGTAGAAATACATTCTTTTATCCAATTGATAAACATCTGAGTGAAACCCATAACTTCCATAATCTGCAGTAAAAAGCCCTAATTGACACTATCAAATGCCTTCTGGAGGTTAACTTTTAATGTACAATTCTGAGGGGATTTTCCTCTTATATACCCCTTCAGAAGTTCCTAAAAAATTAGGATATTGTCCCCAATATTCTGCTTGGTTAAGAATGCTCCTTGATTTTCATGGATGAGGTAGTGCAACACAGATTTCAGTCTATTGGCTAATATTTTAGCGATAATCTTGTAGCTGAAGTTAGTGCATGAGATAGGCTTGAAATCATTCCATGTAATAGAGTTGTGAGTTTTAAGGATCAAGCACAAGGAAGTCTTGTTGATCTCTTTAAGGATTACACCTTTTTTGAAAAATTCATGTACTATTTCTTTCATAATATTTCCCATAATATTCCAAGTTTTCTGATAGAAGAGTCCATTGAGGCCATCTGGTCCAGGAGCCTTCGAACCATTCATTTTAAATACTACTTCTTCTATCTCTTGATCTGTAACCTGTCTGATTAACAGATCCACTTGATCTTCATGAATTTTAGTTGTAATAAACTTCATGAGAACTTCCCTAGAAGAGCTAGTATTCCCTCTGATCCTAGGATCTTTTGGAAGTGTTTCAATGCGTCTTGAGTAATTTCAGCTTGCTCATATAATATCTCTCCTATTTCTATTGTAACCGAAGTGATCCTAGTAGCATTCCTTCTGGCCTTAATGGTGTTGAAGAAAAATCTTGCATCTATCCCCTTCCCTAATCCAGTTGACTCTGGACTGTTGTCTTAATAAGGAGCAGTAGTTATCAACTGCTTGCATGTAAGACCTTAGTGCTTCCTTCTCCTCCTTCTCAATAATCTCATCAGTAGGGTTATCAACCAGTGATTTCTATAAAAGGAAGAGTCGATATCTAGCAGTTTCTAGCTCTTGCATTGTGCTAATGGCTCTACTTCCATTTAATCTTTTCAATTCGTGCTTTATAGCCTTTAGCTTTTTCACACAGATGAATTGTTTAGTACCAGTAACTTCTACCTCCATGCGCTTACTGACTGCTTCTTGGAAACCTTCTACATTGATTAGGAAGTTGTTAAACCTAAAAGGGTGTTTCAAAAAAACCTTCTTGAAAAGATTGTCCACCTTAATTGGGGTATGGTCTGAAATTCCAGGGTCTAAAAACATGGCTTTACTATTTGGAAAAGTAGGTAACCACTCCACATTCACCAAAGCCCTATCCGACTTCTTTCTGATAAACCAATTAGAGCTCTGCTTATTACTCCAAGTAAATCTAAGCCCCTCATATTTTAACTCTCAAAATTTCCACATCTTTTGTGCAATCTAGCAAGTTTGAATTGTAGTTCTGTAGATTAAAGTTCCCTTTAGCTTCTGATTGATAAATAGTAGAGTTGAAATCACCATTTATGATCCATGGACCACTAGCTGTTCCTTTAAGTCTTCTTATAACATTCCATAGGTCCCTTCTTTGAAGTGCAGTATTATGACCATATACAAAGGTAGCCAACACTGAAGTGTGCTCCATTGTGAAAGTCATTCTTGTATGCATAAATTGCTCACCAGCTTCTAAACCCTCCACCTCTATAAACTCCTCATTATAGATATTGATGATTCTTCCATATCTATGGTATCAATGGTTGGATTTAATCTTCCATTGATTCCTAAAATAATCTAAGTTATTCAGGTTTTCAATTATGATTTTTGTTTCTAAAAGACAAAATAACTTAGGCTTCTCATACAGACAAACTCCTTCAATGCATTAAGCTTCGAAGGGTTGTTTATTCCTCTAACATTCCAAACTAGAAAAGTAATGTAGTAATAATTTTACCTTACGAGCTCTTCTTACTGCTCTGATTGATCTTTCTAGTTTGTACTTGTTCCATCTTTTCCCCCTAATTTTTCATCTAATGCGAAAGATCTGGTTGTTGTGGTTCTTGTGTGGCAGCCTGTTGTAGAACTCCTATGGGATCTCCATTTTGTAACTCCTCTTTATCTGTAATACAGTTTTCCAATTCTGCCCCTCCCTCTATTTGTTGTGTTGTCATATTCACGGTTACGAACTGATTATTCTGTTGATTCTCAATGTTATGATCAGATTGATCCCCCTTAGCTGCATAGCGCTGATTTCTATCAACTTGAATATCCAATTCATGATCCACCGACATCTTTTTCTTTCCTTCAAGCTCCTCAGTTTCTGTATTTCCCTCTGTATTATTCTCATCTAGACCCATCAATTCTCCATAATCTCCCCTTTCAAAGACTTTCCCTGTTGGTTCCATGTTTTGCCCTGAACTTGTAGAGAAGGTTTCCGATGATAAGTGATCGTGACTTTATCCTCCTTTAGAGAATTACCATTAGCCAATCTTAAGTTGGGAATATAATATTTCATCTTTTTTGAAATTTCTAGGCACATACATAATCTAACATAACTAACCTGTTTTCTCAAAGCTGTATTCTCATCCATACAGATCAGTTTACCCAAATAGCTAGCTAACAAGCTAGGCCCTTAGTGGTCCAATATTCCAGTGGAATATTGTGGATGTTCACCTATAAGAGTATGTTCTTGACTCTTATTTTCTCTAGTTCCATTCTAGGCTGCCAATTTTAGAGAAATAATAGAAGTTGTGAAATGTGCCATAGACCTTCTTCTATCACTTTTTGAGCTTCTGATTTAGCACTAAAAGTGAAAATGATGTTGTCATTCTCTGTTAGCATTACCCCTTTATATGCCTCTTCCTTTCCAATTTCTCTGAACCCATGCTTGTATTACAGGACAAGGCAGACGTTTATCCATAAAGAAGCCAATGATCGCAGCTTCCCATATTTTTTCTCCCTCCTACAAGCTGTTAATACTTGGGGAAACCATCAACTTTTCATCCACTTCCATCGGGGACTGTAGAAGAGGGAAGATTTAATACTTTCTCTCACGACCTATTTCCAAGTTTTCCTGGTTCCTTTTATGTTCTGGTAAGTTGCTGGGTTTTTTTAGGTGAGTTTGGTTGTGTGACTAAGGTTGGTGCTTCCCTTCAGATGTTAGGAGCAAGATCAAAGGTGTTCTGGAAAATAGAAGGCTTATTGGAGGATGCAGATGAAGGGGAAAGAATATTAGGTTTAGTGTTAGCAAGTGGCAGGTCTGGGGTTGATTCAGCAGAGGAGGGTGGTGAGTTGCATGAGGGTAAAAGGGGGAAATGAGCAAGGTTGGGAAGTGTGGGGGCAAACATTGTGAGACAATTTTGATAAGTAAGCAGTAGCGTAGTGAATGAAGCAAGAGATGTAGGTCTAAAAAAGGTAATATGAGGAGGGTGGGAAATTTTGTTTTGAAAATAATGACAGCACTACCCTGAGACTGGAGTAGTTGCAGAAGGAAAAATGAATGAAAGGGAGAGGTTGATGAACAAAAGAACAAGTCTAAAAAGGACACAAAAAGGGCTTCAGTCGGAGGAACAAAGTCAAGTAAGAAGGAAGACGGTGCAAAGCTCAATTTGAACTCTACATCCTAAATGGTTGTCAAAATTACGGGTAGTGAGAATCCAGAGAGAATCTAGAGAGAGGATCTTGTCTTGATGTTTCTACCAGCCAAAGTTGAAGCAAGTTTATCTTACTAAAAGAAAGTTTGACATTGAAAGCTATATTTAGTTAAAGCAAAAGGGAAGAAATGACAAGTAAAGAACGAAAGAGAGCGAGAAAAAGGAAGATTAAGGAAATTCTCATTACTCATAACTTTGGGAGACTAGAAGAATAAGATTATCTTGGCAGCATCTACATCACTACAAGCACATTATTGGAAGGTCTATGGCTGTTGAAGACCACTACTGTTAACCAATGGTATATCGAAGGAAACAGCTGAAAACTGGCTGTGCTGAATTCAGGTGTGTGTTTGATTTTAGGGCATTAGATCTCTTTTTATTAAGCTTAAATGGGTTCCTAAGGAAGTTTGATGTGTTTCTCATAGGTTAGCTCTCTCTATAGAACTACTTTGTATGACAGCTATATTTAAAGCCAAATATTCATGTATTACAGATATTTTCTGTAACTACTTCACAAGAAATGCCAATGTGGTATTATCTAACATATCCATTGATAAATGTATACCCTTTTTTTTGGATATACATTAGGCATCCCAGCTTCGCTGGAGAAATCCTAAGCTCCTAAGACTCCACCCAAGAGCCCTAGAAAAGGTAAATCTGGAACCCCAAGGTCTCTCAGGTTCTTACGTATCCTGTACACTTCTACGCACAAGGAGTCGTCACATACTAATTGGTCACCTGCTGATTCATTATTATCCCTACTTAGCATCAAGTTTCCATGAGCCCCAGGTTCCCTAGTAGTTCCAACTCTCACACTGCCGCTTAAAAGTGAGACGTCTGCAATTGATCCGACCAAGGAGTATGCCTAGAGGGCTAGAAGATCATCAATAAGAAAAATTCTCCCTTTTTTCCCCCTTTGTGGTGACTCGAACTCAAGACCTCCTATAAGGAGAGCCTTAAGTGGGAGTTGAAACTAATTAGGCCTCTCCTACTTGTCGACATATACACTTATATGTCACGGTGTTTATGAAACAACTGCATTGGGGTTAAGGAAGGAAAAGACATGCTTTGATGAACCTCAATAAAAGAAACATGCAGTTGGAATTCTGTTGATGCTTTAATTCTTCAATCTTTCTAAACAATGCATTCATGACTAGAGGATGATTCCTGTTTGATGACCATTTTTGAAACCAGTACCTATTGTATATGCCTTGCCATAACCCATTTGCAACACATTGAAAAGTAAACAGAAGGTAAAGAGAAATTTCAGTGTATCTATATTCTGCTTGTTTCCATTTTCAAAAAATAAATTCTCACCTGACTATAGGAAAGAACAATAGCATTATATCCTTAGAATAGGCCATCAACTAGGGGTGCAATACATTCTTCAAACATGACAGACAACGGGGAGCCAGTACTCCCATAGATATGATCAAAAGTAAATGAATGTGTGCCCATATGTACCCGCAGCATAATCTCAAACATTCAACTTAGAAATTAAGGGTAGAATATCCTTCCAGAAAAACCAAGAGTGCCTTAAATTTTTTGTAGTTTTCTGCAAACAATAATTTAATATCAAGGCATTTTAATTGCTTAATAGGGTAGAATATATGTAACTTCTTATTAACCAAAGAATGCCAGAAACTAGCTTTGTAGTTTTCTGTGAACAATAATTTAATAACAAGGCATTTTAAAGATAACCTTACTATATATTGCTTAACATCTTAGAATATGTGTAACTTAAACACAGATGAGATGCAGTATGACTCATGACTTTCATAAACTTGTCTTTATAGTCGTTGACACACGATATTTTCCATATCTTTATGGCAAATGTGAGCCGAGTTCTCCTAAGTGATACCACTGTTAATGGAAGTATAAAGGAAGAATATCTACGTTCAAAATTGCATTTGGTAGATCTTGCTGGACCAGAGCGAGCCAAAAGAGCCTTGGAGATAATTCCCAACATGACTGCATAGGGTTTGGCGTGATGGTGGGGTGGTGAGTTGAGGAGGTGGAGGACGTCCAGCGGTGGTGAGTTCATGAGAGACAGAGAGGTAAAACAATATGCTTTTAAGGTAGGTCCTATACTATGATGCGGCAATATAGGACCTCCTGCACAAGAAAAAAAGTATTTGTTGGTTCATTGTGAGCCTGGAAGAAAATTAACGTCACATTTTTTGTTAATTTTTGGGTTAATTTAGGATTAAATTTTAAGATTTTTTAAAGGTTAAGGTTTAATTTGTACACTTTAAAATGTTAGAGTTAAATTTGTCAAAGAATGTAAATTTTAAGATTAAAAATGACCATTTTTTACCGAAAGTTTCCAAAGAGGTACACTGATATCATTTTTAAGTAAAATATGAGGATTAATTTCTTCTGAAGTTTAACAAACTATTACTTTTAAAAACTATTGAATAAAACTCTTGTTCTTAAGTTAATATATCTTCTGTCTTTTTATCGTTAAAAAAATGGTTTTTATACACACAAAAATAACATCATTTGAAGTTTGAAATTCTATGTGATATATTTTTGTCACGTGAAAACAATGTCGTATAGGTTGCACGAGATTAAGATATATTCACTAAAATACAAGAATGACATTTGATATTTTAAAAAAGTGAGGGACTAATGTGATTGTTTATCAAACCTTACGAGAGTTCTACAAATTTAACTCTAAATATAATTTTTAGCTTTTAAGTATTTAATTTTACTTGTAAGACTTCATATTAATCGGTGTTTGAAGTTTTGAGATATATTATTATTATTATTATTATTATTTTGTTAAATGTAATTGTTAAATTTTAATTATTTAATTTTACATGTTTATTAGGACTTTCACTAGCTAGAACAATTAGTTCTATTGATCAAATTTGTTTTGATTATATAGAATTTTTAGCGTATTGAATTTTGAAGGAAGCAAATGTTATAGATGGTGTGAATTAGAATATGATTTTGTATAAGAAAGTATTTATTTATCATTTAGTGTATTGAGTTCTAATGATAGTCTCTTAAATGATAATGATTCTATGCCAAATGAAGTTTGGGTCAGTATGATTTAAGTGCATAATGTGGAATGGAATTATAGATTTCTTTATCTTTTTCCATTTTTTTACTTTAACATGTATTTGATATATCTGTTAAATGTTAAATATGAAATATAAATATGCAATTTATAAGTGTTTTTGTTATATGTTTTACTTCCTAATTGTATTTATTTTCACAAATTTTTGTTATTTGGATGCTCTTATCATGTAATGTTTTATTGTTAGAAAATACAACATTTTAAGAATTTCTTAATCTAAGTATGAGGTCAAGAATAATTAAAACTTATTCTTTATGAACTGTAATAAAGGACTAAATTTTAATCATATAAAAATGATCGATTATTTTTAATTTAAAAATATCCAAAATAATATTTAATATTGTTGAAAATTGGTATTGTATCGTATTAATATCAAAACCGTTAAAAATTATTGTAAGTATTCACAACTTAAATAAGGGGGCTAATTTTAGATTATATGATAATTATATAAGAATGGATGAGTTATTTTGCAATTTAAAAAAATCATTGAATTGATATTCAATATTAACCATACTAGTATCAAAATCGGTACAAATTCCTATATAGTTTTTGCAACTTTATTAAGGGGACAAATTCTAGATTGCATGATAACGTTTCCCTTCTACTTTTATGGTAATTAAGAATATGACATGCGAAAGGAGAGTTCACAAAGATCAAAGAGGTTAAAAGAAAAAGGAAAAAAGAAAGAGCAAAAGCCACAAAACACAAGCCCATCATATCAAAGCATTGAAACTATTTTTAAAGCCTAGGTAAATCAAATAAAATAGAGGTGAAGGGTACCATGGTAAGGCTTCAGACTATCTGTTGCCTTGATAAATATCAAGGAACCCTAATGAGGAGAAATGTAATATGAAGATACATAGAAGATGCCATCTCCAGATAAGCCAACCATTTGATTGTTTTCTTAATCACTTACATAATTATTACATGATCCAATAAATCTGGGCTAAGTTACTCAGTTTAAGATAGACTCTCAATTTGTTTGTGTAGTAAATAAGAATTAATATAATTAAGAATTTCCCTTTGTGAATAAAAGAGAAAAATCTTTTTTTTATAATTTTTATATTAAAATATTTTTATTTTAATTATTTAAAAATATTTTGTACTATTATAATTAAAAAACTATTTTTTAACAAAATTTATCATATAATTGATTGTTGCAAACATATTAGTATTTATATAATTACTCAAACTTTGTTATATTATAGTCGAACTCAATCTTAATACAATAATCACATATAACAATTTTTTTGGTTAAGTTATTATTCTTTTGTCATTTTTTTATTATATTAGATCAATTAGAGAAAATTGAGCTGAATTATGATATAATTAGGCAAGAAAATTATATAAACATTGCCTTATGCACAACAAAGGATGATATGACAATTTTGTTAAAGTAACTTAATAGATAATAAAAATGTTTTCTTTTAGATTTTTTAATATTGTAAAATATTTTTTGGTAATTTTAAACTATAAATATTTTTAAAATGAGTAAAATCATAAGATGAGGTTTGCATCTTTTATTCTAAAATCATTTAGAAAAACTATCATATAAATTTCTCCTTCCAACTAATTGAGTTAGGACTTCCTAGTTTGAAAAAAAATACAAGTTATGATTATATTATTATCTAATTACACATATAGAACATGGATTTGAATAATTGTTAAAAAGTACAAATTATACGTATGTTATTAAGTGTATCACTAACTTTAAAATTTATCACAAGAACACATAATTGAAAATAAGTTAGACGTAGCATGAGTATCATTTGACCCAAACATGCATTAAGACACTCGACACTTTTAAAAAGTTTTAAATGATGAGGCATCTTGAGTCAATTTTAGGAAATGAAATCAATATAATATCCATTTTTAACCTTTAGATCTCATCCCTCACAAACCTTATTACCCTTTTTATTCTCTAGCCTCTTAAAATTTAACCAATGTTTGTGAGTTTTGAGAGTAGAGAAATAGTAAGCAAACCATAAAAGATAATATCAAAAAGATTGCTTGAAACACTTATCAATTAATGGTAAAGCATCATTAAGTCCACTAAATCTATAAATGTCAAACATCTTCTCCTCAAAAGTTATGTTCAAATTTTATCTTACATTAAACAATAAAGTTGTGGAATTGGCATTAATGGGTTAGAGCTTAAAGCCTCTTGGTTTAAGCTAAAAATTATTGGATTTTAAGGAGAATTAGTAGATGACCGTTTATTGGAGTAGTTGGTCATTGTTAAAGGTATTAAAGTTGATTGTTGTTGGTTATTTATCTGTGAATTAGGTCATATAACATTATTTTTGGTTAGTCAAGAGAAGATGAGGTGCAGTTGGGGGAGGATATATATAAATTAATGGTTTTTTAAGAAATTAAACTTAGTATTAATTCATAAGTAGTTATTTCCTTTTACAAAAGGGAGAAAATGTTCCAAAATAAGTAACCAAGCTCTATACAAAATTGGGCTAATAAAAGCTAACACCTAAAATGTTCTTTGCAAAAGTAACATGAGTTCTTATACCACAGGAAAGAGATATCAACCTAAATCTATTAATAGGATTACATGGTCATTGTTTGGGAAGCATATCATTCACTCTTTGGCTCTCTTCCTTTCTCGTTCCTATGGTTTCATTTCTGTATCGCATACATATTGACTCTTATTCTATGCTTCTTGTTTAATAGTGTCTCACTGGAGACCAGTAGGTTAGGGAGATTTCTTCTTGTGGAACACCATACCTTTCAGGTAAAGCCAGACTTGGACGCTTTCTTTATATGCATCTTACTTACTGCTCCTTTTCTTTGTTAACTTATGGTGATTTTTGTTAAGATTAGCTTAGATATTCTAAGCTCTTGTAATAGATGTTTAACATTTCTTCATATTTTTGTACAGTATGAGTTATTCATTGATGGCAACTTGAGATTATCCTAGGATAGTATTCTTCTAATTTTCCATCCCTTTGAAGCATCTAACTGTTCTCTCATTCCATATTCTTTAAATGCCTATACCTAGGCTTATTAGATAAACAACCTAGTCACCTTTATATTTGTCCTTGTTGGCCAATAACCATTCCAAGCATCCCTCCACTTGAGAACACCATATATGGATTTGACATAGATATTGGATTGCCTCCATATTCTTGTTACAAGTGAGCATTCAAAGAAAATATGATTAGTTGATTTTGGGGCGTTTTTGCATAATGGACAAGAGCGCTCTAGGTTAAGGAAACCCAACCTCTCTTAGGTAGGCAATTTTTGTTGGCAATCAACCATATTAAGACCAAGGTTTTTAGATTTAGGTTAGCATCCCATACCACCCTATGGCATTTTTTCTTTTCACCTAACCTTTTCAAACATTACAAGCCTAACTTATTGGAGAACCTACCTAAGGGATCCTCCAACAAAAAATATTTGTCATTCCATGTTTGAATAGGAGAATATCCTAGGATGATATGCTGGAATTGATTAAGAATATTTACCCACTGGTTTCTATAAACCAAAATATTAACTTTTGAATTAATGGGTAAATGAGTCTCAAGGTTTAGAGTAATTTTGAGGAGTGTATTAGCCTAATGTTATTCCAATTGTCAAAGAATAGAGATGCAGTGTGATATCTGCTTACTTGTTAATACATTTAATCCATGACACTTAATAATTAATGCCTTAGAATGCTTAAAACACTCACTTTAGTTTATGTTTAATTTTATGTACAATTTGGAAGCATAACAACCAAAGTGAGCTGAAGCATACTCATTGAGCCATCTTCGTGATATTCATATTCCATTGTCTTCATGGAGCAAGAAAAAGAAGAAGATTAAAAGAAGAAGAGACAAGATAGAGCATAAAAATGAAGAATGAGGCATTGGAGAACTCATGATAAAACCGAATTGTCATGGCCGTGAGCATTAACTCACCACCATGACATAGTTTGCACTCACAGCCATGAGACACCAATCATGGCTATGAACACCATGTCACAATTGTCAGACATTTCATGCATGCCCTTAGTTTCTATGCCACCTATCCATTTTAACCTAGCTTTTTACTATATAAGGAATACATTGTGACGACTAAAAGACATTCTTCATTTTATTCTTCGTTATTCTAGGTTTCAGGAAAAAAAACAGACATGCAGACAGAACAACCTCTTCATCATTTTCTTACCAATTTTTAAGATGGAAAGAGGCAATAGTAGCCATTCTTCTTGGAGATCAATGGAGGAGATGGAAGGTTAACTTCCTGACACCAGTTCGAAGGTGAAATCGATGTCTGAGTCATGGTTAAGCTTATCTCATCTTGTTTAATGTTGAATCTCTCTTTTCAGATTCTCATCACTGTTTTATGATGACTGAATTGGGTTTTGTAAAGATAATCTGAATGCATTCATTAGATTATTTTATTACGAACCCGTTGCTAGAATATTGAATATAATAGTCGTTATATTTGATGTTCGTGAGTAGCCATTGATGAACTTAGATTGTTATAAACAACATAACATAGGTTAGATAACCCAAACATGTGAGGTTATTGCCTATATTGATCCATTTTTCACTTCGTAATGCGACTGCCCAATTGAATCTAGAGATCGTATCCTAGATTATTCAATAGCTGGGTTTAATTAACAATCGTTTCTTAATTAAACATAACCTAAGGGAAAATCAGGATTAGCAGAGCGTATTGTTAATCCACGACAACAGTTCTAGGAGAGATGTGAAAACATTAGAATGATTGGATATGTTTAATCGTATTTAAGCTAAGATTGATCCTAGAATTGAACTTTACACATATTCAACACTTTTATCATTTTCGATTGTTTTCTAAAATTTGTTTTCGCTAGTTTAATTTTAATTTATCTTTTCAATGGCATAAAACCCAAAACCCCCTAATTTTATTTCCTTTGCATCAATTATTTTCATTACAAGAATTAATCGAACATTTCTTGTGGATATGATCTCAACTCATCACATCTACAAGGTTTTAATATGCAGAGTTAGGTAAATTTTGCAATGCACTCAACACGCGCTGTCAAATTTTGCACTGTTGCCAGGGAGTACGATGATTTAATTTTTATTTTTTATTTTAGTTGGTGTTTGGTGTATATATTTCTTTATAATCATTTCTTTGAGTTATTTATTAATTTTTAAACATTTGTTAATGTTACTGTATGGTAGTTACCAGATCTCTTTGTAGAGAACTTAAGTAATTTGATTTAGAGATCGCGAGGACATTGCTGAGATTACGAAGAGAAGCAAGAATAACTTCATAAGTAGAACCAGAACCTGAATCTAAAGAAACGATGGCAAATCTAAGAACGCTAAGTGAGTTAGTTACACCAGACCTAACCCAAAAACCTTTATGCATTACATTTTTAAATTTTGCTGAGCTTGTTACTTTTGAGCTTAAATTAGGACTAATACATTTGTTACCTAATTTTCATAATCTTACAGGTGATGATGTGTATAAGCATCTTAAGGAGCTCGATATGGTTTGTCTGAGCAGGAAACCTCCAAGAGTGACAGAGGAGCAAATCATGTTGGGGGCTTTCCCGTTCTCACTAAAAGATGCAGCGAAGGATTGGCTATTCAGCTTACTTGCTGGGAGTGTGGATACTTGGCTAGAGATGAAGAGATTGTTTTTGGAAAAATATTTTCTAGCATTAAAGACAACAAGTATTCGGAAGGAAATATTTAGCATAAATCAACAAAATGAAGAGTCCCTTTATGAGTATTTGGAGCACTTTAAGAAGTTACGTGCCAGTTGTCCTCACCTCAACATTCTAGAGCAACTTCTTATCTAGTATTTCTATGAAGGATTGCTATCGATGGAGAGGAGTTTGGTTAATGGGGTGAGTGGGGGGCACTGTGTCAAAAGACTCCCATCGAAGCCAAGATTCTACTTAAGCGAATGGCTATTAACACTTAACAATCTGACACTCGCATCAATGTTTGATGTGTAAATAAGGTAAGTACTTCATCTATCAAACATCGTTTAGATGAGTTATCATCTTTTGTTAGACATATTGTAGTTGGATAGCCATAAATAAAATCATGTGGAATATGTTCAAACACGGGCCAACTGGCTAATGATTGTTCGATATTATAAGAGCGAAGTATGGAGTATATGAATACTGCAAGAGGGAACTTTCCTAATCAATACAACCTGTACTCGAAAACTGATAACCCAAGCTGGAGGGATCATCCTAACTTGAGTTACAAAGGGAACATATAGCAGAATTACTTCCAGAATCAGTCACAAAGAGCACAACAATTTCAAATAAAACCATAAGAAGCCTCCTCTTCTAGTTTAGGTACATCTCTAGATGAATTTATCAAGACTTCTACTACTAATGATCTTCATTTTTAGTAAGGTATGCAACAGCTTTAGCAAAGTATACAATAGTTTCAACTTCATTAGGGTATGCAACAACTTCAACAGGAGACAAAATCGAGCATACATAGCATGGAAAACCAAATGGGTTAGATAATAGTGAGGCTCAATCATTTAGAATCACAAAGTGGAGGAAAGCTGTCATCTGAACCTGAGGTGAACTTAAAAAAAGTAAGTGCTATAATCCTAAGGAGCGGAAAGGAGATTGAGGGTTCTAAGAGAAGTCCACTGATGATTGTTGACGAGGAAGAAATTAAGAAGGAGTTGGAAAAGGAAGAAAACCCTTCATTGAGTACAAAAGTAAACTTAGAAAGCCTTATATCATTAAGACTAATCCCGCACCTTTTCCTAGTAGATTGACAAGACCAAACAATGAGGAGAAAGATAAGGAGATATTAGAGACTTTCTAGAAAGTGGAAGTGAACATACCTTTGATCGATGCAATTAAGCAAGTACTGAGGTACGCTAAATTCCTCAAAGAACTGTGTACACTAAAAAGAAAATAGAGAGGTGATAAAAAGGTGATGATGAGTAAGAATGTATCTATGATTTTTAGGAAGAAATACCTCCAAAATGCAGAGATCCAGGTATGTTCAACATTCCTTGCAAAATTGGTAACACTTTGGTTAATAGAGCCATGTTGGATTTGGGAGCTTCAATTAATATTATGCCTCGTTCAATTTATGCTTACTTGAATTTGGGCCCTTTGAAAGAAATAAATGTTATCATACAATTAGCTGACTGCACTAACGCTTACCCTTATGGTGTGGTTCAGGATGTTTTAGTGTAGGTGAATAAGTTGGGGTCTTGCATATTTTTATATTGTTGATATGAATGATGATACTTTATATAATCCAATACCTATCTTATTGGGAAGACCATTTCTTAATACGACTTATATTAAGATAGATATTTGTGAGGGTACTCTCATAATAGAATTTGATGGGGAAGTGATTCATTTTAACATTTTTGATGTCATGAAACATCCTCGTAATGATCACTGTGTTTTCTCTATTGATGTGATTGATCCTCTGGTGTAGGAAATGTTTAAATTAAGTTGCAAGGATTCTTTAGAAACAATATTGACTGAACAAATGAAGCAAAAGCCAATAACGATGTTGAAGTGGGAGAATAGCTTATAGAAATGGCAGCTACATTGGATTCATTAGAGCACTCTCCCAAAAGGTATGATTTAGCTTCTATACAGTCATCCGAATCTCACCAAAAGTTAATACCTTTTGATGTATAGGCACTTGAAGTAGAACTAAAGCCACTCCCCTCACACCTCAAGTATGCCTATTTAGGAGATAAGCAAACTCTCCCCGTTATCATTTAGGTGGAGTTGATCTCGGATCAAGAAGAAAGGATGGTTCGAATGTTGAGGGTGCATAAGAGGGCTATAGGTTGGACGATCACAGATATCCAAGGGATAAGTCTTTCTATATGCATGCATCATAATTTGTTAGAGGAGGATGTCAAGTCCACAAGGCAAGCTTAACGTAGGATGAATCCTTCGATGATTTAAGTTGTAAAGAAGGAAGTGCTAAAGCTTCTCGATGTTGGGGTTATTTACCCAGTCTCTGACATAAGTGGGTAAATCCTGTTCAGGTGGTTTCAAAGAAATCTAGAATCACAGTTGTGACCAATTATGTAACACCCTACTACCATAAATTATATACCGAAACACCCTGTGGACATTCCAGTATATAATATTTAATAATGGCATGTTAGAGCAAACATATATCCAAATTAATCATGGCATCAACTATTATACAGAAAAGTCACCAAATTTTAAAACTAACTGCATTCCTCATTTCATTTCATAAAAAAAAACCAAACTTACATTATAACTTTACAAAACCATCCGAATATATACAATGTCAAATCCCTATACACATCACACTGCTTAACAGAGGAATTGCACATAAACTACTAACTAATCCTTCAGTCTCTGCTGACCGATCTTTGAGCCATTTGTTGACAAAAGTACAAGAATTAGTCTTCTTGTAGAGTCTGTCTGTCTCTAATGTCCTATCTTAGACCTGGAATATCAATATTGCAATTTTGGTGAGTTTTGTGAACTCAATGATATAACCATCCTCGATGGTTCACCCAATTCATACCACGTATCAAATCATATAAACACATAATTCACAACTTTCCATTTAACAATTTGCACCACATATCATAGAATGCACATATCCCAATCTAATTTAAGTACATATTCACATTGCAATTCAATCAGTCAATTACACTTAATAAGTGTATATGCAATGTTCATGTGACCCATTTTCAATTATTACATTGTTGTGACTGAGTGCCTAAACTGTCCCGTATCCTTTATGGATACTGGGTTCATTAATACTGTCCCTTAACTGTTGCGGATACAGGACTCATTGTATATATCGAGCCTTTGGCTCTGTACCACATTTCGGAGCTTTAAGCTCATTTTTAGTGGCTACTCATGTCACAACTATCATTTTCTGATCATGCATTCACGTATGAAATGCATCTCATTCATATTCAATCAATTATATTTTCAATCATTCCCATTTTTAATCTCATTCCCATTCAATCACATTTTCAGTCCCATATACATATATCATTGTGCCTTAGTCTGGCATTCAAAAAAAACATGTTGAGTAACACATATTTCACAAAATTCACATTCAAGGAACACTTCAACATCACATTCATCAATTAGAATCTTCGGACCTTCATGTCCGGAATCAGCACAAACCGTTCATTCCACATTCAGTACAGAATCTATAGCAAACAAATATTAAGTGAGACCATCTAGGTCACTCACAAATTGCTCTAGAAAGCTATTTCCTTGAAGTCCCAAAAATGTCTGGATGATGGCTCTCTAGATGCTCTTCTATATTATGCAAAGCACATTTACACATATCAAAATTTTGCACAATGGCATAAGTATTCAATTATGCACGTCTATGTATATGAAATATGTACAATGCATGTTCATGACAATTCCGGGTTCCTTATCATTATTCTAGTCACAATATTCTTTCATATATCAATACTCAATTGATCAGTCCAGATTTGTCTAAAAACACTTTTGGGTCCACTTTGCATGATTATTATGATCAAGAAAATGGTGTATTTCTATAACACTTTCTTCTAGACAATTGTTCCCCTATGCCTTAAGTTTCTAATGACTCTAACCCCGTGTATGGTTACTGTCCCCATGAGTGGGGACAGTTGATAAAACAAAATAATCCTGTGCCACTTGGTTGTTTGGTTGATGTCCCTACATTTTTGTCCCCTGTCTTCGGAGGACAGGGACAAAAAATTTTGTCCCTTCAAAAATCGAAGGACAAAACACTCTGTCCCTGTCTTCGAAACAAAGACAGACGCTCCCTCCCCTCCCCTATAATATTTCGTGATTCTTTCTCTCTTGCATGCCCTCCTTCGCATCTTCCAAATTCACTCCTCTCTGTCACGCTTCGCTTTTTCTCTCAACGCTTCTTTGTCGCACGCTGGGCCACTATCGGAGGCACGCAGGTTCTCTTCTTCCACTGGTAAGTTTTGGTTATTTGCTAAACAATGTCGAACAATGTCGAACAATGTCGCTGCCTACGACATTGTTCCATTTCTCTAGTTTCTTGGTTGTTTGTATATGTGGATTGGTCATCTGTGGAGACCTTCGGCCATAGTGGGGTTTCCAGATCTTGAATGGGAATATGTGGATTTCAGTGTAGCTCTTCATCTTGTTGGGTGTTCGGTTGTGTTTTGTTCTTATACTAGAATGCTGAGACATTTTTTTAAGGAAATTTGCTGGGTTTTGGATCATTCGTTCATTTCATATCCAAAATTTGAACTTGTTTCTTTATTTCTGTGTAGGAATCCTGGGTGGTTATTGATCAGTGATAGGTTGCATTGTTTTTCTGATTGTATCCAAGTGCTGCTTCTGTTTCTTTTCACAGGTATGTATGTTGTTCTGAATTGAATGTGCATTATGCTATCATGTTTTTTTTGTTTGTGTTGTGTTAAGTATATATTGAATCTCATTGTTTCTGAATTGGATTATGCCTTCTGTTGTGTGAACTATATATGTTTCTATTGTGTGAAGTATAATTTGAATCTGATTATTTCTGAATTGGATGATGCCTTCTGTTGTGTGAAGTATATGTATTTGTGTTGTGTTTATGGTGTTGTTCCAACCAGTAGATAGTCATATTATCTTTGAAATTCACTGTAAAGATGTTGAAGATACATAAATATATCTATGAATTGCTTCTGTTAATCATTGCATAATGTATGATGGAAGTAATTAGAGGTACAAAATTCGGATAAGAGAAAGATAAACATCACCTCTACTACAGATCTTACAATTTGATTCATATCAAATGTATCTTACAGCCACATTGTTGTTTGAGAAGATTCAACAAACAAACCCAAGCTACTAACCTCCTCATCATCTTGCAAAAAGAACTGATTGTTGAAAAGAACAGATTGTTGAATCTCTTGAAACCAAAAAACAAAAATCAACACCCAAAATCCAAAACCATATCTTTTGATGTGTTTGATGTGTTTGCCGTAAGAAACACATCAAAACCAGCATATTTGATGTGTTTCTTACGGCATCTTCAGGGACTGAGATGGCTGCCTTTGACATTTCTGGCATTTTACTTCATGGTCAATTGCTGTATCATCTGTGAACTAGTATTTAATTAAGAATAGAAGATTATGTAATCACAATACAGACAGAGTAATGGGTACCTCAACATGACTATTGAGGCAACAGTAACAGTATAATAGCCACATCAGTTGCAAAATTCCTTCCACTCACATGCTTTAAATACTTAGCACATTTCCAACCATTTGTCTGTAGTGAAGGCTAGCATCATCCATGTTAGATAAGCGAAGGAACAGTAACTAATGTATTCTACTCACGGATTTAGACATTCAACCACTGAATTGAGTCCCCTCTCCGGATCCCCAAATAACTCATAGAACCCGGCACCCACCAAGCAGCAACCTCATTTATGTCGTACCGTCCGTCTCTCTTGCACTAAATTCAATTCTTCCTATTCACTTGTTATTACATTTTATCTCATTATTTCAAAATTTATGAAACAAGCTAGAAAAGAATTATCCTATACAAATTAGAAAGCTCTTACAAACAAAATGTTAATAGTTTTTAGTGCATGGCATACATAATCTCACTTAAGTTTTCAGTACAGTAGAATTCTTTACAAATAGTCTAAATGAAAGAAGAGTCATCGCTTGTGTCATACATGAAATTTGATGGTCCTTATTAGTAAAATAAGATTTAAAGGTTTAGATGAGTTGTTAAATGTGTATAAGGAATGAATCGTTGTGATATTTGAAATAGGTATTACAATATTTGATCATCAGAATAAAAAATAAACGAAAAGGAGTATTGTTATGTGATTTTGTAAATTTGGCAAAGAAAGGTACTCAACTTCTTGTCAATTTTTAAGTGTTTTGCTTCAGTTTTTCAAAAGGAAAGACACAAAAAGATGACTCTGTTCAAAAGTTATTATAAGTTACTTAAGTTTTCATTTTTTTTATTAATGTTTTCTCTTTAGCAAACACTAATATCGTAAACAAAAGTTATTATAAGTTACTTAAGTTTTCATTTTTTTTATTATTGTTTTCTCTTTAGCAAACACTAATATTTCTACTCACGGGTAATGTCTTCAATTTCGTGTCCTTCAACTGTTGTGCTTCCAATATATTTGGAATTAAGCAAATATTGAGCTGTTGTATTGTTGGTTGTGGCGTGTTTATGATCAATATGGCTTTCAATCTTTGCAGACAATATTTTTTTACAAAAATGGATAACAGGAAACGTGATGCTATCTTTAAGGCTCTGGCGTTTTTTGAGTTTTGGAATGGGCAATTGAACTTAATGAGAATGGTGATGTTGCTATGCTTGTATGTATACACAAAAAAACGCAGGAAGAGTGAAAATGCGAGAGGTAGTAGGGCGTTGACAGTACCAAGTAGGCAAGCTAATATAGATAGGATTTTGAATGAGG
>JAOTAY010000189.1:16583014-16594603 GCA_025629805.1 Erythroxylum baracoense
AGTGTAGAGATGCATAATGAATTTTCATTTGAGCCAATGTGAGGATTGAGCCTATATGACTCCATCTATAGTCATTTGATCTCTTTATTGTGTGATGCTTCTTTAGGTTGTTACCTTCATAACTTGCTTTGAATCAGTTTGAGTTTACTGGATGCATGCTTAATAGAGATTATTAAAGCCTTTTTTGTATTAACCCTTGGCTTAAATGAACTACCATTTATTATCCGTTGCTACCTCCGTTGAGCCTTAACTATTTTGTTTCTTGAAAATACCTAAAAAATTAAAAACCCAAAACCCCATTAACTTACCCATTCACAAGCTTAGTAGAGTATTAAGTAATGCATTAGTTGGGATTGTTGCGAAAAAAAATTTTGGCCAATTAAGAATCTGATATAGCTGAGTAATCAAGAGTATTCACAACAAAATATTTGTCTTCGCATCAAAAGGCTAGAATGACCTTCCAACTAAGCTAAATAATAAAAAACGTAGCCTAATTTAGTAACTGAGGGACATTCATAACAAGGTGATTGCCTTTGCATCAAAAGACTAGGTTAACGTTAACAAAAATTAAAAAATGGTGTTTTGATAAGTAAAACCTACTGATCTTTGAAAATAGCAAAAATTTTCATAAAGGGGTACTTAGTGATACTTGCGTTTTTTGATAGATTACTAATTATAAATTTATGTGTACAAGTTCTATATATTCAATTCAAAGTGATTAACCATGAAATGCATAGGTTAGTACTTTAACACAACTTGAATGATTGATGTTTGCGGTTAAATTTATTTCATACAATTTGACGTCATTGCCTCATTATTGCATATTGCATTAATGTATTATTATATATTTATGTTTGGTTTGTTTGTTTTTGTTTTTGTTTTTACTTGAAGACAAGCAAAAGTTTAAGTGTGGGGATATTGATAGGTACAGTATATACTATGTTCTGTTATGTGTTTTAGTATGTTTTTAGGTATTTATTAGATGATTATCATTTGTATAGGCTTATACTTGTGTTTATGTAAGTGTTTGTTTATATTATAAGTGTTTGTGTGCTTTAATTTTATGTTTCTTAAGGTGTTTGATGTGTTTGTTAGTGTTTCTTGAAGAATAAAGATGTTGGATGTGCATGGAGCTACATGGGCAAGGTCACGATTATGACAATTCCCTAAAGTCATGATTGTAACAAAAAGAAATTTTTCTGAGTCACGATCGTGACTCCCATTTCACAATAATGACAGAAACTTCGCAAGCACTAGTTTTTCATCTGTTTTAGGGTTTGTGTGCATTTTTGGAACCGATTAAAGGAGGAAAACCCTAGTTACACCCCTAAAACCCTAATACAATATTTAACAACATTAAACACACTTTAAAAATGCAGCAGCCAATAGACAAAAGTGAATCAAATAAGGGAGATCAAGAAGGATGTCCAAGAATTGTAACTTTCCAGATCAAGACCCAAATAGAGTTTTTCTTCTTTTCTTTTAGTTATTTCATCAACTTGATGTGTAATCTAAATTTCAAGATGTTTAACATGTTTATGAGTTTCTAAATTACAGATCGGGGTTTATTCTGAATTTATTTTGTGACTTTTATTATTATTAATTCAAAACATATTTTGGTGATGTGATAATTGTGCTTATACTTGACAATAAATCGAGAGGGGATCAAAAGTAATTAAATTAGATTGGCAACGAGAGTTGGCAATTTAATTAATCTTGCAATTCTCAAATTAACAATCATTTGAAATGAGATCTTGTGTGAGAAATTAATTGTCTAATAGATAGCTTCAAATTTAATTAAAAACCTTAGGGAAAGTTTTGTGAAATGAGAGATTGCAATTTTGGAATTTTCGGATTCAATTAGGGTTAATTGATTAAGTGTAGAGAGAGTAATCTATATATTAGGAAATCTATGATCAACACATAATTGGATCAACAATAGTTAAGTAAATAAAATAATGAAAGAATAAGTCCTAAACATCAATCCCTGATCAAACCCTAATATTAATTAGCAGCTCACTTGTTATTTGCTTATTTGCTTGGTTTTATTAATTGTTTTAATTTTTATTGTTATTTTTATTCAAATCACATTTTGAATATCTTATATAAAGTTAGGTTCAAATTGTTTTGTGTAATTCCTCGTGGAACGATAACCTGATATGCTACATGATGCGATCTGTATCCTTACAATGTATTGAGGGTTTTATTAGATATAAATGCGAAAAGGTTTCTTAACTATTCTTTTGCAAGCAAAATCAGATGCTAGCCTGATTTCTCAACACATATAAATTAAATGAGTTATACAAAAATATAGCTTCATTATATATTATTTTAAGATTTTGAACGAAGATATGATGTTTTTAGTTATATAAGAGTTCATTTAGACTTAATCTAACTTCTTTTCAACTCCCTTTGGAACTATTTCTTGGTATTAGCATTAAATTGGGAAATCTAATAAAATACAAATTAATGAATTTGAGTCTAATGTGAATGATAATTCACAAAGTGATCCAAATAGGTTCATATTGATTATGGATTAAGAAGGAACTAGCTTGATATGAACAAAATGGAAATTTTCATATTAGAAAAGAACTTAATAATAAAACGAGTTATATAAAAAAAAATATGGATCATTATCTATTATTTCCAATTTTCGAGTTGAAATGAAAACAAAGAATGCTAATCAATCCCATATTCAATTTGCCTGATAATGCAATGCTGTTGCTTCTTCCATCTGTAAGTGATTGTACCCTAGTGATCGAAACAACAATTAACCATCGACTTGAATCCCATATTCAGTATCCCATATAGATTTGTCTTGAATACTAGAAATAAAAATTTAATCCAAGGCATTAAGATTGGTAAACATTCATTCTAGGATTATTATAAATATTTTCTAAACTTGTGGGGATAAATGTTACAGCCCAAGATGCGTGTCTGCTCCACGTACAACGTAAGAACTTAGGAACAAAGTTGCGGCAGCTTTATAATTAAACCCCAGGCCCCTGCGGCCTGCCTCAAGAATAACTGCCTTGCTGGGATACCTAATATAATTATAAAAAAAAGAATTACTGCCTTGCTCAGACCAAACCTCGTGGATGGGACAGTGGGTCACCACGTCCCAGACAGTGGAATGTACCCTCGAGGGCACGTGTCTCCGGATCAGCAGAAGGCCCCTGCCCTGCCTATATACTCTTTGGAATATGTCTTCAAAAGTTTTGTTTTAGGTACATGGTATTTTTTGTCCCCAATTTATTGGTTAATGGACACTGAATCTTCTGTCAGTTCAAACTCACCCGCTTCTAATAAGTCACAGAGGTATTTATTATACAGAAGAAGATCACTGAGGTATTCATGCGGTTGTTTATACAGAAGAAGAATAGTTACTCTCTTTTGATTAATCACCGCTTTATTAAATTTTATTTATATATTTATATAAAATTCTCACAAATACAATTAATTAGTACAGCATCTGCTCCAACTCATGCAACTAATTATTGAGTTCAATACTATTATTCAGTTTAGAAAGAGATGGTTCTTTTATATAATTTTAAAAATTAAAACTTTTTACAGAGCTGTCGATACGATAGGAGTAGGACAGCTTCGTTCCATAAAAATAAAATCCGTCCGAGTGCGTTCCAACTTCTCTTATTAACGTGTATAAGAAGGTGGCTGGCTGCTATATTAGTAACAGTTACGAGGCCCTCAAAACCTGTTGAAATGAAAGTCGAGTCCTTACCTCCGGTCTTTCGAGACCAAAACACATCCGAAGAAAGCATTGTTCTTGATGAAACCTTGAAAGAGATAGAAGAAGACGATGACGTTGTTATACCTGTTATAGATCTTAAGAGTCCAAACCCAGAAAAGATTGGAGGAGCTTGCAAAGATTGGGGAATGTTTCGTTTGGTTAACCATGGAGTTCCACTAAATATTCTTACTCAGCTTCAAGATCATTCCAGAGACCTTTTTTCTCTATCTTTTGAACGCAAACAATCTCTGTTCACTGCTCCACTGTCCTACTTCTGGGGCACACCTGCTTTAACTCCGTCCGGTACGGCGCTATCTCGAGTCCCTCGAAACATGAACTGGGTCGAAGGTCTTAACATTCCTCTTGGTCTACTCGCCGAGTTTGAAGCTGCTGGTAATACAAAGCTTCATTCTTTCAGGTAACCGTTCACTTTTTTATTATTATTATTATTCTTATGTATTTATCTTCTGTTCCCTTTTTTGATGACTGTTGTGGACCTTTTGAGATTGTAATATGTTTTCGAGTGGCCTACGATTGACGCAGGAGAGACGTACTTGATTGCATATGGTCCGGGAAGGTCTCACTGGTCACCATCACAATTTTTGTTTTCGCAAATATTCTATTTTTGTTCTCTCTTTTTTTTTAATTTTTAATTTTCGTTTCCAATTTTTATTTATATTTTTCTTTTAAACAAAAACAAAAATTTGTTTAGTTATTAATAATAATATAGTTATATTTTTATTACTGACAATAATTATATATTATATAAAAACTTAAAAATAAATTATTTTAATTAAAAAAATTTATTTAATCTCTTAAATAATATTTATTAATAAATTATTAATAACATTATGTTACTTTAATAAAATAAATAATTTAAAATTTTCTTTATAAATTAATATTTATTTGAAATATATTTTAATTATTAAATCAAATTTTATTTAATATTTATATATTTTAAGTTTAATTATATTTATTAATAAGTATTAAAATTTAATTACATATAATTTAATTATAAAATTAAATTATTCATAAATTTTATTGATAATTAATTTTAATTTTTTAAATATATAATTTTTAATTAAATTATTTATAATTTATTAATAATTAAATAATATATATTTAAATGATAATAAATCATATTATAAAAAACAAAAACAGAAAAAATAATTTTTATGGTTTTTAAAATTTTTAAAAAGGGGAAGAAACCAAAACTAAAAACAGAAACTAAAAACTCAAACAAACAGATTTTTTTACTAAATAAGCAGGAACAGAAAAAAAAAACTGCTTTTATGGTTTTAAAAATTTTTAAAAACTGGAAGAAACCAAAACCAAAAACAGAAACTGAAAACTCAAACAAACAGATTTTTTTACTAAACAAACAGAAACAGGGAAAAAAATTATTTTTATAGTTTTTAAAATTTTTAAAAACTGGAAGAAACCAAAATCAAAAATAGAAATTAAAAACTCAAACAAACAGATTTTTTTTACTAAATTTAAAATCAAAAACAAAAAATTTGTAGATCTAATGCTTCAATAAGAACACAGTATTTAACTTAATTGTTTGATTTTAAAAATTGGAAGAAATCAAAATTAAAAACAGAAATTAAAAACTCAAACAAACAGATTTATTTTAATAAATTTAAAAACAAAAACAAAAAATCTGTGGATCTAATGCTTCAATAAGAACACAGTATTTAGTTTTAATGAAAAAACACAGCCATTTCCGTCCTTGCATCCATTCTCTGCCTCCACCACCACCCAAAAAGGCCAACAGATAATAAAAATTTTAATTGAGAAAAAGACGTTGTCTCTACTCTCTGCCTTGGGAAGAATAGCTCTAGATACATTACTTTTTGTTGTGAAAAAATTTAATTATGGGAAAGCAAGGATTTCTCATTCTTTGCGAAACCAACGTAAACAAAAGACCCAAATCCCAAGAAAACAATGAGTAGCATCAAACTCGTCCGGTTCCAGTGATCTCCATTTGAGCTTGTCTTAGGACCTTCCTTATCATTTTAGATTCTTAAGAAAGAAATAGGCAAGTCTCATTATTATCTTTTGCTACAGAAAAATTCCTCCTGTTGTGTTCCTTCAATCCTTATCATTTTAGCTTGTAGGGTACTTAAGATGCAGTTCAATTGTGAACCTTTTTCTATCTGGATTGGAAGTCTTTTAACATTACAATTTGAGAATGTGTTCTAATTCATTCATCTGAATTTATGTTGAACGACTAACATAGCTAGTATTCTTGTTCTACTTTGTGAATCTCATCACAATTCTATTTCAACCAATAAATTTAGATGGAGCCACCTTAGAAAATAAATATTATTCAATTGTATGTTTATAGCTTTTCATCTTTTGAATTAAGAGGTAAATAATTAAGCCATCAAGAGAAAGTAAGAATTTGAAGTTTTAAATCACGACCAGCATACTTGTTAAGTATATATCCTCATACCTAGGATAGTGTCACAAGATAAATCTAGCCAAAGTTTCTAGAAAATCACGAATATCGAAAGCAAATAACTTGATGTTTTTGTTTGACTTTGAGGCAACAAATAAGAGAAACTATGCTTAGTTGCTGTTGTCTCCACATAAATATCGAATCTTAAAGTACAAATAATTGCATGCTTTTCTATGAGGCAACAGATTAGAACTACGTTTAGCTCTGTTGTCAGCACATATAAAAAATATCGAATTTTGAAGTCATTACCAAAACCATATAATTACATGTTTTCTGTTTGTGACTTTGCAGGGTTCTTTTCCAAAAAACACTTTTGTGTGCTTTATAGTTTGCTTTGACGGCTCTTTCTGAACATGGTTTTTAAATCGTTCGTGGTGTGATTAGTCAACACCAAGATACTGGAGAAATAGAAATTTTGTTTCCTGTCAATTGCCGTCCCTTCTTCACGTGCTGTTTCCTTATTTTGTCATTCTGATTCCCTTCTTTTGATGGGACGTCTTCCTTTGACTAACTGAAAGTCATTGCGGGATTAAGGACTCCCGCCCTAGAATTTCTCACTGATTAACAACCGAGCCTATGATGTAAAATAGTTAGTATCTCTAACATTCTTGATTTGAAGAAATGAAAATTAACTAGTGTCAGAACTCAGAAATGCTTCCTATATATCTCCAGCCCTATGTATAGTAATTAATGTGTCATACTCTCAGCACTGGTGATTCGTGATATATATCATATTCTGTTTCCGTACCAGAGTTTTAATTGAAGAATATGGTAGGCATCTAGCTAAACTTGCCTCAACAGTATTTGAAGTGATGGCTAAAAACCTCAATCTGAATCCAGAACACTCCAAGTCTTATCTATCCGAATCCACGGGGTTCGTACGAGTTTACAGGTATCCTCACTGTTCCATGGTTAGTGAGTCATGGGGTATGGATGCGCACACAGACAGCTCAGTGATTTCCATATTGTTCCAAGACCAAGTAGGTGGACTTGAACTTTTCAAAGACGATAAATGGCTCAAAGTAAAACCAATTCCCCACACATTGATTCTGAACCTTGGAGACATGATGCAGGTCTCTCCTTATCTATTATATAATGTACCTGTCAATTTTCTTTTTATATATAAATTTCTGATAAAGAATATCTCTTTCTGTAAGTTGCATTCTTTGAGCTTAAACTACTTTGAAATGCATTAGGCAATAAGCAATGACGAATACCAGAGTGTGAAGCACAGAGTCAAATTGAACAAATGGGACGAACGACTCTCTATATGCTACTTTGTATTCCCAGCAGAAGGGGGAGTGATTCAAAGCTCCAAGTACAAGCCTTTCACTTACAGCGATTTCCAAGCACAAGTCCAGCACGACATAAAGGCTCTGGGTTATAAGGTCGGACTTGAGAAGTTCAGGGTCAACGAGACCGGCTAGTAATTCCTAATCAAGGCCTGCAAGTTGTGATCACAAATGGCAGGATTTTTTTTTTCCGTTTCGTATATCATTTCTCTTTTCTTCCTTTTATGATAAATTATGTTCAAAATATTCTTAACTTTGCCAATAACTTTTTTTATGGTATAACTTTTAGCACAACAAGAAACAAAATTTTCTTGTGATTTAAATAATTTGATATTTTTATTTTTAAACTTTTTTAAAATAAACGTCCATTGTTATCTTTAATTAAAAACTCATTTTAAAAAATTTTAAGTATATATGTAAATATTTTTATTTTTTATTAAAAATATCATCTTATTTATCATACAATTTTTATTTAAACGACAATTACTCAATTGATTTCAACTTAATTTATTTCACTCAACGATAAATTAAAGTATTTACTGACAAGAATACTAACACTCACTCGTAACATTTATTTTAGTAATGATGAGATTCATTCCTTGAAATTAAGGGATTAAAAACTTGACAAATTATTTAACTGAAAAATTACGATTATAATTAAAAATTAATGAAAATACACTTGTTAATTTCTATTTAAATTATCAAAATATCCAGACATGAATTTTAGTAATTTATATTTTATTAGTAAGATATTTGTTGTTAACATTTGAAAAAATTAGAGGTGGGGGCTTTAGGGGCTTCTTGTTTATTTTCTTCCATGTTCAACCGGACTCGCACCTAGAAGATTATGTTGAAGTGCCATGAAACTAAGAACAAGATGACACTTGGAGGTAAAATGTTATGTTGGCCATCATATGGAAAATTCTTTCATGACTCTCAATAGCCCAGAAGTCATATGTTATAATTGATGTTGGAACTTGATCGCATTCACTACCTTTGTCAACATATCAGCAGGATTTTCAGTTGTCTTAATTTTCTGGATTGCTACTCCACCTTCTTTCAGAACCTCTCGTACAAAGTGGTAACGAACATTGATATGCTTCGTCCTTGCATGGTAAACCTGGTTCTTAGCTAAAAGGATAGCACTCTGACTATCACAGTGCACTTTGATGTGCTTCTGGCGAACCACTAATTCACCAAGCAATGCATGAAGCCAAATTGCCTCCTTCACAGCCTCTATAGTTGCCATATACTTTGCTTCCGTAGTTGACAAAGCAACTGTTAACTGTAAGGTAGACCTCTAACTGACTGGTGCCTTTGCAAGAAACACATAGCCAGTAGTTGATTGACACCTATCCAACTAATCGACATAGTTAGACTCACAATATTTGACTATAGATTGACCGTCTTGCTTATCTCATTGAAATACCAAACCAACATTTACAGTTTTCAAAATGTACTGTAGAATCTATTTCACAGCTGGCCATTGTTTCTTTTCAGGATCATCCATATACCTGCTCACAATCCCAACTGCCTGTAAAATGTCAGGTCTTGTAAACACCATAGCATACATTAAGCTATCAATAACATTTGTATATGGTACTTTTGACATATATTCTCGTTCTGCATCATTCTTTGGAGATAAATATGCACTGAGCTTGAAATGAGGAGCGAGCGGAGTACTGACAGGCTTTGACTTTTCATTCAGGCTAAAACATTTTAGTACCTTTCTCATATACTGTTTCTGAGTCAAACAAAGTCTCCCCAATTCTTTATTTTTGCTTATTTCTATGCCGAGAATTTTGTTAGCTTTAGTAGTACAGTTTGTTATGAAACTAATTCAATTGGATGTAAAAACTACGTTTTTACATGGAGACTTAGAGGAGAAAATCTATTGCCTAAGTGAATAAAATGTTGTGGAACCAGTTGGGATAACATTGTTATTGCTTACGAGCCTGCATGGGCTATTGGAACTGGTAGAGTGGCCGCACAATAGCAGGCTCAGGAAGTACATATTGCTGTCCGTGATTGGCTTAAAAAGAACGTGTCAGAAGAAGTTACATAAAAAAAGGTTATTGTCTATGGAGGTATCTCTTAAATGATACCTCTTTAATTTTCACTTGCTTTAAACGTGAAAAGCATGTGTTATTTTGCCCTTGAGTAGAGGAAAGAATTTGGTTCTTCTGAACTCCCATCTTTTTCTACCACGGGTTGTTTGTACCGGTTCTTAATTCTGGACTATGGGAGAGACAGGATTTTTGTGGCTAGTTGGAGTTTTAATTTGAGTCGTAATGTGTTTCATGTACCAAAGAGAAAGTCACATAAGTGGTTAAGCATAGTGCTTTATGAAAAGCTTGGATTGATCCTTTCTTTTACTGTTTCATATAATCCAATAATGGCTGAATCTTCTTTTAGGATCTATAAAAGGAGGCAACTGATCTGAACTTACAAATCAAGATGTTGATGGTTTCCTAGTTGTTGGTGCATCCTTGAAGGTATTTTTCTCCCATTAGCTTGCTTTGACTGAAGGATTTTAAATATCCTTCACTGCAACAATTTGGATGTTTTGTTCATTAACCATTTGCATTGCTTTGCCATAAGTTGGCACTACTTGTTGAACTTTTAGTGATTTTATGGTGAACAAGGCCCTGAGTTTGTGACCATTGTCAATTCTGTAAAATCTAGGAGAGTTGTTGCTTGATTTCATAACATCGGATTTAAAAGAAGAGTCACAATAAGGGCATAAAAGAACTATTTCAGTGTAAAGATTACTGCAACGTACTTGAGGTTGTTCATTTCCAACGGAATTTTGGTTATGAGTCCTTTTTCTTTTCTTCTTAAGAGAGAGAATGTCCTTTAGGATGATGCTGTAATCTGACCACCTTATGCCATTCGTTTTTACAACTGAATAAGAGTAATTTCTTCTGATTAAGTCAATCCTGTGGAGTGTGACACTAGGCAGTGATCGGTTTCTATTTTATGCTTTTGTGTCGGCTTTGCTGCACATTATTGTAAAAGAAACTGTTTTATCAATACAGGAGACTCCCTCCCTTTTAACTCGCATAGGTTAATAGTTTTTGGCTAAGACATGAACACTAAGTGATACTTTTTTCCACTCTCCAAACCATGCAGATTTCTCCTCTTTGTTATTTCTATCTTTTGCTTTTTTGTTGCTTATCTTCCTGGAAACCAGATCTAGGAGTGGTGCGACCCAGATCTGCCTTCAATGGCCTCCCTTTCTTCTTCCTCTCCACGATCTGCCCCATCTTTCTCTCTCGAGAACTCACTATTTGTTTATCTCTCTAAAACCACGAGTTTTTTTTTCTTCTTCTTTGTTTTCTTCGATAGTTTGGGTTTAGGTTTGGGTTTTTATGTAGACGAAAAAAACCATGTGGCAACAATGATAGTGACATCAAGGAGAACGCTAATCCTCAACTGGTTGGAGAGCAAGTGGTGATTGAATATGTCCCAGAAAAGGCAGAGTTGGAAGATGGGATGGATGATGAATTCAAGAAGATCTTTGAGAAATTTTCTTTACTTGAAACTGGTGGTTCTGAGGTAAATAATTTGGTTTTGATGATGGGATTATCTGATCATGATTTTTCAGCTCCTCTATGAATGGTATGATATCGTCCTATACCAACTTTACTCTCCAAAGATTTTCCAGGTACTTCTTTTGCTTTATCTTTGTATCCCTCTATTGAGTTTTATAGATATAGGTTTTGTGTATGGTGGTTGGGGTGGTCAAGATTCGCTAGGTTTGTTGCATGTTTTGTTGTGCACAGTAGACAAAGTTTCTGCATGATCAATAATACGTTACTTGCCTGGATTTATTCATAGTTGAGGGAGGTTTTGAGTGGTAGAGGTACTTATCATTAACATGATTATCAACTAGTTTCCTTCGTTTGAGTTACTGAATACAACCACCCTTTTATGTTTGTTTTGAGTAACGAGGTTTTCTAGGTAAGGGGTGTCACAGGTTTTATTTGTGTTGAATTCCTTATGGCGTGTGAAACATTTTCGCTGCATATATGTGCATACTATTATTATGTATTCGTATTATTTTCAGTTTTATCTTTATTATT
>JAOTAY010000189.1:16594703-16615386 GCA_025629805.1 Erythroxylum baracoense
TGTACTTATTTAATTTTATTTACCTCCACTCTTAACATATCAGTTTTCATCTGCATCACTTTTTATTGTCACATCTGTATGTGGGTCTACCAGAAATAGCCTCTCTATTATGTAGGGGTAAGGCTACGTACTATCAGACCTCTCCAGACCTTGCTTCATTGCGGGATTTCAAACTGGGTGATGATGATAATGATGATGATGATTGATGAAAGATGCCCAATAAGCCTGTGTCTTTTGCATTGAAAAACTTTTCAAATGATGTGAGGGCTTTGTGGGCTCAACAAGGTGAAGAATAACAATAGAAAATGCAAGTTCGCACAAGCGAAAGCAGAGACCATGTTCATTGAAACTAAACTTATAGAATATAGATCATATCCTAATGCAGAACACCAGAATGATCACTTTATAAAGAGGAAAGATTAATTGGTTAAGAAGCTGGATATAGAAAGAGTGGAACACCACAACATCATTCTAGAAAGGGTGGAATATTACAAAGACCTTTTATATCATACTACGAATGCTAAGAAACAAGAGAACCAAACCTACATTGAAGGCCCCAAGTTGAAGAAAATAACATTAGATAACAAGAAACTAGCCAAGAATTTGATGGTTTGGGTGCGTTATATATTACACATTATGTCAAAGCAACTTGTCGAGACAAATTAGTCCCATTTCTAGTACGTTTATTTAGCAATGTTACCCTTTTTTATTTTTTGGGTGCATTGTCCAAGACTTTTTTTTAATCTTTTAGGCTCTTTCTTGAATGAGATATAAGAAGAAGGGCATAAAGGAAGGTTAATGTAGGCAATCCACGTAATTGCATATATGTTTGGTGTTATGAATAAATAACCAGAGTATGTCGCAGATGAAAGACAAGAGAGAAGAGAACAACATCGAAGATTTAGTATTAATAAATAAAGAGGAAACACACAATATCTGCAACTATTATAATAACCAAGCGATAGATGGGACACATGTCATCACCTAGAGACAACTTGTATTGTTTATTAGTTGTTGTAATGAACATATTACGAAATGAAAATTTAGTAATGAATTAGCTATCTTTCTTCTTATGTATCTTCTTCTTCTTATTCCCTCTAAAAATCTAACGTCTAGGAAAGAATCAACCCACTCAATAGCGAGTGAACTTTGTGAGCTAAAATACCGTAATAGTTGGTATCAGAGCAAATGATCATTGGTAGTAGCTAAATGGCAAAAAACATGAGAGGATCGGAGGTACGTCATTTAGAAGAATGAATGAACAATCTATTGGCAACATAAATGAGAAATGAAAAGGAGATCAATAACATCAAGTCAATATTTCAGCAACTCATGCAAAAGATGGGAAAGGAAGACATATAAGCCATAATGAGAAAACTAGGAGATAACGAAAACTACGCAGTGCCTACTAGGTTAAGGAAAATTGGCTTCCTTACATTTGATGGTGTAGGGGTGAAGAGTTGGATCTCTCAATGCGAACAATTTTTCACAATCGACCACACACCAGAAGAACTAAAAATGAAGGTAGCATCCTTACATATGGAAGGTGTAGCATAGGAGTGGTACTAGTTAATGATAAGAAACAAAAATGAAGGAAAAATGATGAAATGAGAATAATTTTTAACCATTTTGAGATAGAGGTTTGATGAAGATATATTTGAAGACCCAATTGGTGATTTGAAGGAACTGAAGCAAGAAGGGCTAGTACTAGAATATTGTGCTCAGTTAGATATTCAAACTAATTGTCACTGTTAGAAGTCTACATGGTAGGGTTCTTCCTGAAGTGTCTCAAACCAGAGTTAGAACTCACTGTCAAGATAATGGATCCCTAAACACTCCAACAAGCTTACACACTCACTAGGAAATAAGAAGTGATAGTAGCAGCCAACATTCTCGTATACTTTGGAAGAGGAGTGAAGCCATTGGGGCAAACAGGAGGAGGGGCACCAATCGCATACAAGAGGTAGGGTTATTTCCTACACCAAGAAATCAAGACGGCACTAAGCAACCCAATTACAATAAGAATTTAAGGGGAATGAAAGCAATGAGCAGCAAAGAATTCGACGAGAAGAGAGAAAGGGTATTATGTTTTTATGATGAGAAGTACACTCTGGGGCATAAATGCAAGAAAAGATAGTTCCATTTGTGCATGATGTAAGATGAAGAAACAGTCGAAAGGGAACAAGCAAACAAGGAGTAGGAGGACGGAGCACCATTTATTCTCAACGTATATTTGGAAGCGATGTGGGGGCTAAAAGACTGAGAGGAGTATAAACATATGAGACTTATGGGAAGCCACCAAATGAAACCTTTGTATATCCTCATCGATAGCTGAAGTACTCACAACTTCTTAAATGAAACATTGATTAGGAAAGTAAAAGTAGAAGTAATAGAAATACCATCCCTGAACATTACAGTAGGAGGGGGCTTAAAATTGAGCTGCAGACAAATGTGCAAGGATGATTTCATTTGGAAGATGCAAGGTTTACAATTTACCACCTATGTGTTAATCATTAAGTTAGGAGGAAGTGAAATGGTCCTAAGAGTTCAGTGTTTAGTAACCCTCAACTACATACTGTGCAATTTCAAACCACATAATAAGGAGTTCTAATGGGAGGGTAGAACTATGAGGCTAATGGGCAATCCACAAGAAAAGGCTAAAGAGATCTTAGGTAAAGGCTTCAATAAACTAATGGAAAATTCAAGTAAGAAAACACTATTTATTCTACGTCTATCATATTTAGCTCAGTTCCATATGTAACAACTTATGTTGGAAGATAAATCTAATACCAGAGAGGAATTAGAAAAATTGCTAGCTAATTTTGGTGAAGTTTTTAAGGAAGCTAAATAATTGCTATCGAAAAGAACCTATGATCATAGCATCCTACTTAAACTTGGGGTAGAAACCATAAACATACAAACTTACAGATACCTGGGAGAAAAAAAAGATGCTATTAAGAGATCAATGAAAGAATTAATGGAATAAGGTTTCATCATGAAGAGGGTTAGCCTATATGCTTTACCAGTGATTCTTTATAAGAAAAAAGACAACATATGGAGAATATGTATAGACTATAGACTATAAGGAGCTGAATAAATACATTATTAAAAATAAATTCCCCAACCCATTGATTGGAGAATTATTGGAAGAATTAAGAGGGTCTAGTTAGTACTCCAAATTAGATTTAAGATCTGGGTATTACCATATTAGAATAAAGGAGGAAGACATATGAAAAACAATATTTAGAACGTATGAGGGACATTTTAAATTTTTAGTGCTGCCTTTTATGCTAATAAATGCACCTTCTACCTTCTAACGTCTTACAAATAAAATCTTCAAACCCTAGTTGCGAAAATTTCTGTTAGTTTTCTTTTGATGTTCTTCTCATTTACAACAACAGTTTTCAATAACATTTAAAACATTTGTGACAGATTTTACATATATTACAGTAGCAATAATTATTCATCAAGGGAAGAAAATGTTTTTTTAGAGCAAGACAAGTTGATTGTCTAAGGCACTTTATATTCGAGAAAGGAATATCCATTGACATCCAAAAGATAAACACTATTCAGAGTTGGCCACCACCTTAAATGTTAAAAGAGCTATGGGGATTTTTAGGGCTGACAAGATATTACAGACATTTCATAAAGCATCACGAGTTTATTGCCAGGCCTCTCAATGCACTTCTAAAGAAATAAATGGCAAGAAGATGGGAATGGAAAGAGGAGCAATAATAAGAATTCAAACGACTTAAAAGGACATTAATGGCAGCTCTAATCTTAGTGTTGCCCGATTTTTCACACCCCTTCACAATAGAAGAAGACATATGCGAGAAGGAAATTGGAGCTATGCTTTAATAAGATGGGCATCTTAAGCAAAGCATTGGCGCCAAAACACCAAGGACTCTTAACCTATGAAAAAGAATTCTTATCTATTATTAAAGTTATAAAGTAGTGACGTCACTACTTAAATGGGAGATTTTTTTAAGTATAGACAGATCATAAGAGCTTGAAATACCTACTAGAGTAAAGGATCTCCAAACCATTTAAACATAATTGGCTATCTAAACTGATAGGGTATGACCAAATTTCTTATCCAGATTTTTAAGTCTAAAACTGTTGACGATGAACATATCCCACATTCAGACAACTTTAATGGAAGAGATTAAAGAAGAATGTCTAGCTTAAAATTAAATGAAATTATTTAAAGTGTGGAATAATGTATTCTTAATTTAACTTTATTTCCAAACATAAATTAAAAATTTTTAAAATTCAAAATCAATTCCAAAATTAAACCAATTATTTTAAATATAATTAAGATTAATAATTAGATTAGTTATAAATCTAAATTTAACGTTTCCTAAAATTAAAATAATTATATTTTAATTAGATTGGAAATAATTAAGTAGGCTACTTAAGGAATAAGAAAAATGTTTTCTTAGTTTAATTAGGAAAGGTGTTTCAAATAAATTAAATTTATTATCTAGAGAATTATTACTCTATTTATTTAAAAATGATTTCTTTTTTAATTTAAATAATGAGTTTCTTAATTTAATAGAAACGTATTTTCTTGATTAAAGTTTGAAAAATATTTTCAATTGTTAATTAAGAAAATTAAGCTTTCTTTAATATTTTAGAAAATAGTTTTGTAATTATTAAGGACTAATTTTCTAATTAATTGAGAAACTAATCTTTAAATAAATAATTAAAGGAATTTCTTAATTAATTTTAAAATATTTTATTTAAGCTTAAGCTTGGTTTCCTTTAATATTTAGAAAATATTTTTCTAATTAGGGAAAAGTTGTTTCCAATTAGATTGGAAAGTGTTTTGCTAATTATATTAGAATATTTGTTAAATTTTGAAAGGAGTTTTTTGCAATTATAATAAGTAAGAAGTATAATTTATTAAAAATTGTTTTCAATTAATTTTATGAGTCAAGACAATTGAAAATAGTTTCCAATTAGATTTAAAAAAATTGTTTTCAAATCAATTTAAATTTTTATTTGGAATAGGAACTTAACTCATTTAGGAATTAATAAGCTTAATATAATTTAATTATCTAAAGAGTTAGAAATATTATTTCAGATTATGAAGATCAAATAATTAGAATCAAATAATGCGTAATGTTCATACATACAACTTGATTATATTTGTATAGTAAGTTACATGTTTATCTATATATGTGTGTATATATACGTTTGATATATTGTATGCACATATTGGATTACATGTTTAAATATATGACATTATATATGTAATGTGCATTTGACGAGACTATTTACAATTAAATCACTCATTAAAATATTAAGTACATATTTCCTTCCATTATTTAAGTATAAAATCATAATTTATTTTTATTGAAAAATTAAATTAAATTTCATTGTACCAAAGATCCAAAGGGGTTATAAGAAACCAAAGGGCCAAAAGATGGATCCCCTACTCATTACTTTACTAATGAATACAACTATGAAACTAGTGCTTAAGCCTCGAAGCTTAACATGTAAAAGGTGAATGTCAATTTTCTTAATTTTTAACTATCAATTTTCTTAATTTTTAACTATCCCAATAGCTAAGATCAGTATCAAACTTGCATAATAATTGAGGACAAAAGGACTTACATTAATCTTCATTGACTGGCGATGTTTTGACTATAATTAAGTTGTATCTTCTATTCCAAAAGTTGTTCTCTTATGGCCATCAACAGTTCCTTCACAACTAGCTCATTGGTCTTGGATTATTGCTAAATGATATGTGAGTTCCTTTCTTTCCATAAACAGTGAATGATATTAACTAAGCATATCTTAAAAAATATATGGTCTTGAATGCCAAAATTAGCAAGATGATAGGACCAGGCCATTATCTCAGCACAACTGAGGGGAGGGGTGAAAAGTTACCAATTTGCAACATACTATTCCAAATGAAATAAAAATTAAGAGCATTGAAAAAATAAATCCTCTATAGTTTCTTCCTCTAATCTGAACAGTGGACAAATGATTGAAATGTTTAAGAAACTTATGATCCTATTTATAGTAGGGAGTTTCCTTTGCCATAGAGGAATAGAAGCTCTAGTACTGAGTTACTTAAACTAGACCAAATTTCTCCATAAGATAGAAGTAAGATGATGTTTGAGGATATCTCTATGCTTATTAGAAGAGAACATTCCATTAAAGGATTCTTTCCATTTGCTAGTATCCTTATTGTCTGGATTCAAAGTGACATTGAAAGAAATTTAATAATAGGAGATATGAAAATTGAATCAAACACTTAAATTCTATTGCTAAATATTTCCTTTATAGTAGCATCTTCAAGTATTGTTTAATGGAGAGCAGTTGGATCATTAATGTCCTTAAGAGGAGCAAACTGAGTCCAAGAGTTAAATAAAAAGTTTATTTAAACTCTATCACCAATCTTATATACTATCTCCTCTCTTACCAAGCTCCTCAGTTTCATAATTTGCATAAGGGTCTAAGACATGGAGTTGTTTTGTTTTCTAAACCAAATTCTAGTCCCTTTTAAATATTATTCATACACCCATTTGACATATATTGAATATTTACCCACTATAAGCCTCTATAATCTCTTGATCATCATTATTTTTTGGCAATCCAAAAGGGAATAATTATCAATCCTCCTTTCTTTTTAGGGTTTATAAGTTCCTTCCATTTATCTTTCACAAAAGTTTCTTAATGAATTTAATAATTATAATATGTAGCATTAGATGGGATGCCCAATAAGAGTACAAGTTACTCAATAAACTTGGTAAGTTGGATTTTGCCAGCTGGTGAAAGGCTTTTATTACATTAACTAGATAGCCTCTTCTAAATTTTGTTAATTAGTGGAAGAAACTCATTGTATGGTTTTATTATGGTGATTGGGATCCCAAGATAGGTGTAGGGAGATCTTTTAGAGTTTAAGCTAGTAATGGAGGAGAATCAAGCTGCTAGGTGAGAAGAACTTAAAGAGATGAGCATATGACTTTTCTCCTTAAGTGAGATTATATGAGGTAGTGGAAATGCACTGATCTGTCTATGTAGAAAACTACATAGAAAAAACTTAAGAGAGTGTTTATAAGGAATTCCCAATCAAGAGAGTTAAAAGCCTTCTAAAAATATATCTTGAGAGCGTAGTCATTACTTGATTGCTTCCTATTATAACCCCTATGGATTTTTTAAGAAAAAAATGTTATCCATAGTTGATCTATCCTTTATGAATGCAACTTAAGAGAAGTCAACTGTTTCATTCTATTAGCTAGTGGCTTGGAAATGAGTTTATAGATAATGTTATAGGATGTGATTGGTCTAAATTCATTGAAGGATAAGGGGTTATTTACCTTAGGGAAAAGGCAAAGGAAGGTTTTATTTACTTCCTTAAGCATTTTTCCTAAATTAAGGAATTCAAGCACTGCTTCTATCACTAGTGATCTAACTTGTCCCTAAGCTTTATAAAAGAAGAAATAGTTAAACCCATTCAAGCTTGGTGCCTTGTTAGGGTGCACAGAGAATAACACTTACTCCATTTCATTAACTGAGAAAGGCTTAACTAGTATGTCAACTTCCTAAGAGGTGATTTGCTCTTTGAATATTGATTGTAGAATTTGAATAGATGAGACACAAGATGTTGGAGTTCTAAGCGAACCTAAGAAAAACATCTATAAGCTTATTGAAGAATTCCTTCTTAAGTTTCAATCTCAGGACCTTATAAATCAATTATATAATTGATTTTATTATTTCTTCTATTAAGGACTGAATTATGGAAAAGTGATGTTCATACCCTCTATCGTCAAATCTATATCTTTGCTTTTATATTAAATGATTAAACTTTGCAACCTTTGTGTAATTAAAGAGTGCCAACTTCTTTTCATTTTTAAGAGTAGGTTTAAAAGGGGTATTGGCTGGCTAAGATTAGAATATGACTTATTGAGTAGCTCAGGGTCCCTTTAACTAAATAAGTTTTATCTTAAATTAATGGATCCTACTTAACTAGATTTATATGATTGGATGAGTAACTTATGATCATATATGAATTAAGAGGCAAAGTTAGGAATAATATATATGAAATGTTTTGGCAAGAGTTGTCACCTAACAGTTATAAAAGTCACTTAAGATATGATTGATAATGATTTTATCCACCTATCTTTTCAAAATAGTAGTTAGGGTTATTATTTCAAATAAAATAATGGGAGGAACTAGATATATGATTGAAATTCCAATTTTATTTAGTTGTTATGACATATAACTAATTACTTGTTTTTTTAAAATTTGTATTTTTTTATGAGTAGAAATTAACTTTGTTTAGTATAGTTGATAATAATTACTAGTGAACCAAATTTGTTATATAGAGGTTAGGTTTGAGAAGAGCTCTCAAAGTTAGAAAGGAAAGTTGTATCTATGTCCATTATAAAATATTGTTAGTAATCTATATTGACAATTTCGTGATGAAGTTTTAGAGATATATCAATATCGTATAGATAAAAAAAATGACATTTTGAATTGACTAATGTCTCATAAATTTTGTAAGCAATATTTAATATGGATGCCAACATCATGATAGAACGATATAAATAGTTACATGAAATAAAATTGAAAGGTATAGTACTTTGATTGTTTTACTCAATTTGGCCTACTAGAAGTATAAAAATTAACTACAACTTAAGGCATCTGTGATAGTATGATAACAATTTTCATTAGAAGAAAAATGATTGCATGAATTTTCTTACTGATATATGATATAATAAATATCATATATATTTCTAATTCATGTTTTTAAGTATTTTGTATATATATATATAGTTTGTTAAGTAAAAGTAGTTGATCTAAGTTTATACATTTCAAATCAAGGAAGCCTTATGCTTAATATAAGTGGAAAGAATACAAAGTTACATAACTAAGATTATCTTATCATGCCAGGTTGGTGAAATCAATATGATGAGAATCATAAAGTTGCATACAAGGATATATGTATCCGTTGATTATTAATCGTATAAAACTTGTGAAACTTATTAGATTAAAGGATGATCAAATCAACCTTCGGTGAAAGGATAATGATGGTAGTGAATTGTTAATTTTATACATATGAAGTATAGGATGTAATAACAATTCATCAAAGGAAGAATACTTGTATTTCAATAGATCTACCAGTGACTTTATATGATATGTTCATATGTACTAAATGAAAAACTAATTTAAAATTTTCAAATTTTAAATTATTTAAATATAAGTAAAAATTAAACATTATGGATGTCAGAACACTTTGATCAAAATGGTAAGATTCAAATTTTTTGGCTATTTATAGGGAATGATATTCTCTAGTGAATACCTCTATAACTAAATTTCATAATAATATGGATTTGTGTAAGAAGGAATGTATAGTATTTGATATTGTATGATGTAATATTTTTTTCTTATATAACTATGCTTAGTGAAATAACTTACCTTTAATGGTTCCAATTAAACTAATTAGTAAGATTCATATTACATATAGAATGGTATGACTTGAAAAGGATAAAGTTAATGATTATAGGATGTAAAGCTTGCTTGAAGCATATATTATCCAATAAGTTTAAAATGAAATCAAATAATTGAACTTTATGAGATATCCAAAATGTTATATATGATTTTACAACAATGAATAAAATGTTCATTTCAATACATACTTATAGGAGACTGGGTCTCAATATAAGTAGTGAGAGTAAGATGAAGTTTAAAAAGTTTAATTCTCATGATAGTACATCTAATTAGAACTAGTCGTTTTGTTAATATATTTGATATATGGTCGAAAGGTTATAAGAAGTTGAAAGACTAACTTTCATTATAAATTTAGAGAGTTTGTTTTAAAGATAATTGTGGATTTATTATGTCTACAACAAGGTTAGTGAACTTCAATATGATAAGTAGAAGACATACTGTTTATAGGAAATAACAATACATATTTTAATTGTTGAACAATTATAATAGTTCAAGAATAACTCTTATTTGGTATAAAAAGGTAACAACTTAATTTTGGAAATTATATCTATATATATATATACTATTTACCTACATTAGTCCAAATATATATATAATGTACTAAAGTTATTTAGGATGTGAGATATCTAATACTTATGAAGTATTAAATATATCCATTATCTTATGTATAAATTGATATTTTAGTTTTAGATCATATGGATATTCACTTAAGTTTGATAGGAATAACTCATAATTAAGGTATATCTTACTTAAAACATATTATTTGTACTTGGAAAGGTTCCAATGTGCATCAATTGTTAATTAAGCCATAATAAAATTTTCATTTAGTGAAAATTATTGTTTGAATTAAGAACCTTTTTAATGAACTTGGTATAGTTCCTTGAAATGTTAAAACAGTAATGTACTATAGAACATTAAAGCTATTAGGTATGTGAAAGGTGCTAAGGTATCATCAGAGATCCAACTATGTATAGGCAATCCATCTTAATTATGATGAAAATTGATATAAAAGTTGTAACATTTAAGTAAATTATCACTATAGAAAATTTTTACTATCCCAATAATAGTATAATTGTCATATAGAGATATGATATAAGATACTTAAATGATTAGCTTAGTACAAGTGGGAGATTGTTGGTTTATACCTTATAGCTAACTAGTCAATTGTAGTTTTATGACATTATTATTTAAACGTATTCTTTATCTTGTGTGTATTTATTTAATTAATTGATGTATAAGCTAAAGTCCATGAAATAAATGTACATTGCAAATGAAATTATCATGAGATCATAATTATGAGATTTATATTATATTTATGTATTATCCTTAAATTATTCCTAATTTTTTTATTAAGACTAGACATGAATAAAAAGTAAAAAGATTAGTACACGTTTTTTTTTCTATAAAGGAAGTAGTAGATCTCATAAATAAAGTATAGAGATAAACAAACTTGTGAGCTCCTTATAAGAGAATAAGTTCATTGAACTAACCCAATATGAGAATTTTATTTATAACATTACTTATATTTTTATTGAAATTCTTATTGTGATGATTACATAAGTAGTCCTTTGATTTGAGATCTCTAAAGTATCTTATATTGCGATTAATATATTTTGATATTATTTACGACCTATATGATCAAGGATAACTCAATCGATAGTCATTAGATATAGCATATAATATATATAAGTAGTTCAGTGATCAATATGTAATCCATCACCCTAAAGTGATTAGGAACAATATTTTGTTTTTCTTAATTAGCTTTGATTAAGGAAATCATTAGATAAAGTAAAATATTCTTCTAATTTCATTAAGATAAACAATTAGTAATGATAGAGAACTAATATGATTCGACTCAAATAGAATAGTTATTAACTTCATACTCTATGTCTAATCAGAACATCGTGTTACGAAATGATTGAATTACTTGAAAAAATCATGCACATAAAGGTTAGTGAAAATGACTTTAATATTCCTAATATTTAGGTAGTAATAACATGTTGCAAGATGCCAATTTTGATATATGGACATGAATTATTCAATTAAAAAATTAAAAATAAATTAAATAAATTTAATTTTTCTAATCCTAACTATAATTTAGGGTTATAATTTATATTAATTGCCAACAGACTTGGGAAACTAATGGGTCATACATAAAGAATAGTTTATGAAAAAAGGTAATTTTAATCAACTTAGACTTAATTGTTAAGTTTGAAAAACTTTATGATTAAATGTGATATATTGGATCTTATTTTGACCTAATCAGTATTAAATTCAAATTAATTGTAATTTTAATAAATTTTTAATTAAAATTAGAATTACATATCAATTAAATTATTAAAAAGTAAAAAATGTATTGTAAATAAGGGGCAGGCTTTAAAGAAGCCTATACTCTTTGCTTACCCTTCTCTACACTATTTGTAAAGTCCTCTCAACCAATTTGTGTAGCTATCATTAGAGCTGGACACGTATTCAACTACAGTGGATGGGATTAATCGGCTTCAAAAATTAGTTGGAGGGGTTGCAAGAACAAGATTAAGTTTTAGAATAAGGAACAAATTTATGATTCATACTTTTTTTATGTTTTATGCATTAATCATGTCATGAAATTTAAGTGATATTGACCTTTAAGAAATGATAAAAAATATTTCGTATTTCATTTATTATATGCAACATTAGGTTATGATTTGATTTTCCAATAAATAGATCAATTATATTATCAATGATAAAAAAATTAAATAACCTAATTAAGACAAGAAAAGTAGTGAGTTACGATGTATATTATACAAAAGCTCTAAAAAGAACAAAATCTTTTCAATTTACAATAAACTATCATCCTTTATCAACAACCATAAATCACATCTCCAATGTTATTCATACAATTATTACTCTCAATTTTCTTATTGGCATGCATGAAACAATATGAAAATGTCTTTTTTTTTTGTTTTTCCTCTATTAATAAAATATGGGATAATCAATCTTATTGTGCCTAATCTTTTAGGATTTTTTTGATCTAGTGCCTAAGCTTTTAATTTTTTCAATTGAGTGATCAACTTTTTAAAACATTAACAATTAAGTAGTTTGTTAGTAAATAGTTGATTTGGCTGATAAAATTTTTGTTGTTCATGATATATAAGTGTCCATTTGAAAAAATTCTCCCTTCTTTATTCTAATTATGATAAATAGTTTTTCAAGTGGACATTTGCATGTCATGAACAATAAAAATTTTGTTAGCCAAATCAACAAGTTACAAAACTAACATTTTGAATTTAACTATTAAGGTTTTAAAAGGTTTTATTCAATTGAAAAATTTTAAAAGCTTGGGTATTGAATTAAAAAATTTTCAAAAAAATGGACGCTTTGAAATTAGTTATACTTTAAACTATTAGTACTTCTGATCAATCATGATATTAATATGGATTTTAGCATTATATTATCTACCGGATTATAAATGAATTATGGGAGTTACAACAATCAAATAAGAATTCTTCATCATTAATGTAAATAATAAGATTGAGTTCAAGTGGTCACTATATTTTTATTCTTTTTAGAAACATCAAAAATTGATGAGGAGTGATATACACATTTTTATGAAAGGAACACTTAAAACCAATGAATAAATTGAAATTATCATGTTTACTTAATAAAAATATGTTTTTGATACATTTTTTGATGAAGGTCATATGAAAATCACAAGGAAAATATGAAAAGTTTGGAAAATTTATATTTTACAATTTTTTGAGAGTTATGTTAACATTTAAATTTTTACAAAAGATGAGGTTTCTAAAGGTCTTTGTTAATGAAGCCTTTTTTTTACTTTTGATTAAAAAAATTTGAATTGTATAGATGAGTTATGTTAACATTTAAATTTTTACAAAAGATGAGGTTTCTAAAGGTCTTTTGTTAATGAAGCCTTTTTTTTTTAAACTTTTGATTCAAAAAATTTGAATTGTATAGATGGAAGCTTAGGGGCTGTTTGGTTTCACTTATATTTTTCTACTTTAGTTTTTAGTTTTTTAATTTTTAATTTTTGGTTTTTGTTTTTTATTATTTGGTTGAGATTTCTAATATAAAAACTGAAAATAAAAACCCATTTGCTTAAGAATTGCGATAGAAAACAAGAAAAAGGTGTTTGGTTTTATCATCATGTTTCTATTTTTGTAATTATACTCTTATGTTAATTATTTTAATATAATATATAATATTTTTAAAAGTAGTTAATTCTCGTTATAGTTAGAAATAAAATGTACGCAAATTCATATAATTAAAGAAATGTTTACATTAATTGTATATAATAAAATGATATAAATTTAAGGTTGTAGGAATCAACTAGTCTTCTAATAGATTTACAGAAAATTGTGGGTTTATTTCATCTTCGTCTTCACTCGTCAGAGGGGTTTGCATGATTGCCCTTTTAACCATGAACGTGATCGGAGGTGCTTTGCTATATAAGAGAGGTCTATATCTTTTATCTTTTAAATTAATTAAATATAGCCCAAAACTGATTTAAAATTAAGTTAAATTTAAATTTAAAAATTTAAGTTCGACTTCATTTATTACTATTCACAATCAAATTCAGTTTTTACTTTTAAAAAAAGAATCCACTTTATCAAATTATTATATTTTGCTATTAAATTGTAAAAGTTGTATTGTGATAAAAAAACTAAAGTTTACTTTTTTAATTTTATTATTTTGGATCTCACCTTTGCTTCTCTTCAACGTTGGGTAGCCTTTTATCAACTTATTTCCCACAAAATCCAAGTGGAATATTTATATATTACATGTTTATGTATATAATAACATAATAAATTAAAAAAAGTAATAATTGTCAAGGTGGGTGAGAATTCTCTAACTGTCCAAGTTGGACCCGTTTCAAAATCTAGTCGGACCATAGAGGGTAAAGACTAAAGAGTATTGGTAATGGAGTAGAAAGAGAGATAGAGATAGAGGTTGACACATTTTTGTTTTTTGAAAAAAGTGAAAAAGACAACATAGATCAAAACAATAAGTGAGAGAGAGAGAAGAGAACAAATGCCCCCTACCACCAACAAGCCTTACCAGTCTCCCTCATCTCATCGTCCATTGTTGCTTCTTTTAACCTAAAAAGGCAAAACAAGAAGGAGAAGAAGGTTCATTAGCCTTAACAAGCTTGTGTTGTATTGTGTATTTGTGATATTGTAGTAATAGTAGTAGTAGTAGAGAATATAATGTAGTGTTAGTGTTAGTGAGAGTGAAGCAAGAGAAATAGAAGAAGAAGTATTTCCAAATGTAATTGAAATGGGGAAAGAAGAACAACTGTAGCTGTAGCAATAGAGCAATGGCGATGGAAGTGAAGGGTATTAAATTTCCTTATACAATTATGCAAGATCTTAAACATATATGATTCTCACATATACAGTCATCGTACCTTGATCTATAGAGTCGTTTGATGTCAGTATGAAAATCAAACTCTTTAGTTCTCTTGATTCTCTTATGTGTTTCTATTCTTTCTCCTCACGTTCTCATTTCTGTATTTTCCCCTTATTTGATGGTTATGAACATAAGCAACTTAATAGGCAAGAATAGGACCGAAAGACGTGACATTTATAAGCGGTTATTGAGAAAACCACCTCTTAACTACCACACCTATCATGTCGGTATTAAGCTTTATAAACATTTATCACATAAGATATTAATAATCTAACATTCTCCCCCTTGGCTCATGTAACATTGCCATCTTTATAAGTCATTGAAATTTAATGCGCATTGAATACATCATTCATCATAATCAAGGATTAAAACTAATGTGAGTTATGGAAGTTGTATATGACTTAAACAGCTTATTCCCTTCCACGTACTACAACGTTAGTCTTCTCTATGAAATGATCAATAAATGGGAAACGCATAATTGATCCAAAAGATAATGTTTATTCAAGACAAAAAATGTTATCATCATTCAATTCAATTCAGTATACACATTCAAAAAAACAAGTAAATTAGAAATAAATTCAATAATGAGCTTAGAATGTCAATTACATTAAAACATAAATGTCATCATAATATGCATTAATGTCTACTCAGCAATAACGCCCATATTTTCAATATGCCCCATAAATATTTTGGGCGGTAATCCCTTAGTCAAAGGGAGTAATCATAAGATTAGTGCTAATATGCTCAATTCCATATGTTTATCACCTTTGGAACACTTGTCATTTTTAGAAAAGAAAACTGTTGCGGAATTATCACAATAAATTTTTAGTGGCTTCGTAATACTGTCGACTATTCCAAGTATTGAAATAAAGTTTCATAACCACTTAGCCTAAACCATGGCCTCAAAACAGGCCACAAATTTAACTTCCATGGCAGATGTAACAATTATTAACTGCTTCGCACCCTTCCATAATATTGTTGCTCCGGCTAACAGATATACATAGCCAAATGTAGATTTTCTAGTATCCACATAACTAACAAAATCTGAATCTGAATATCCAATCACTTCAAGATGATTGGACCTTCTATAAGAAAGCATGTGATGTTTTGTCCCTTATAAATATCTTAAACTTTCTTGGCAGCTTTCCAATGATCCAATCCTGGGTTACTTTGGTATCTACCAAGCATACCAACTGCAAAGCTAATGTCTGGCTTTGTACATGTTTGAGCATACATCAAACTCCCAACAACAGATGCATAAGGAATTCCTTTAATCTGTTTATGTTCCATATCATTCTTTGGACATTACATGAGACTAAATTTGTCTCCTTTCTGAATTGGAACTAGAGACGTTGAGCATTTATCCATTGTGAATCTCTCTAAAACTTTATTAATATTTGCTTTCTGAGACAAACCTAATAGTCCTTGAGATCTTTCCTGGAATATTTCTATTTCGATCACATAGTTTGCGTCTCCCATATCTTTCATTTCAAAGTTGTTAGAGAGAAACTTCTTAGTCTCAATTAATAGACCAAGATTATTAGTTGTGAGTAAGATGTTATCAACATATAGAATCAAAAAGATAAACTTACCCCTACTAACCTTCAGATATATACACCAATCAACAGTGTTTTCTTTAAAACCAAAGGAAACAACAATATCATTAAACTTAAGATACCAATGGCAGGAAGCTTGCTTGAGTTCATACATTGACTTTTTCAGTCTACACAGCATGTGTTCTTTCCCTTTAACTAAAAAACCCATTGGTTGATCCATATATACATTTTCCTCTAAATTCTCATTTAGAAAGGCAGTTTTTATATCCATCTGATGTAGCTCTAAATCATAATGAGTCATTAATGCCATGATAATTTTGAGAGAATCTTTCTTGGAAACTGGTGAGAGCGTTTCCTTATAGTCACCTTCTTTTTGAGTAAAAGCAACAAGTCTAGCCTTATAACGTTCAAAGTTGCCATGGGAGTCATGCTTCATCTTAAGACCCATTTGCACCCAACTCTTTTGCATCCTTCAAGCAATTCTATAAGGTCCCAAACACCATTATGTTATATAGATTTAAGCCTATCTTTTATTGCATCTAACCATTTATCAACATTAACACTATTACTGGCTTGTAAAAATGAAATTGGATCATCATTAATTCTTAAGTCAACTTCCAAATCTTATAGATAGACCATATAATCATTTGGAATAGCAGATCTCCTTTCTCTTTGGGATCTTCTTAATGCTATTTCCTATGGTTCCTTCATTACAGGTTCATGTTGAATGTCAGGAGCATGTATTTGATGCTCTTCATGATTGTTATGCGATGCAACAATTTGAGAAATAATAATTTGAGTAGTGGGATCACAAGTCAAAGGGACTTGTATTCTAATTTCCTTAATTTCCACATTTCGTGAAACGTCGCTCCCACTAATTTCACCATTCTCAATAAACCTAGCATTCTCAGTTTCAACAATTCTTGTACTATGGTTAGGACAATAAAATCTATACCCTTTAGATTTTTCTGGATAAATAATGAAATAACCACTTATTGTTCTTGCATCCAGTTTCTTTTCTTGTAGATTATAAATCCTTATGTCTGCTTAGCAACCCTAGACATACAGGTGCCTTAAACTAGGTTTCCTACTAGTCTACAGTTCAAAAGGTGTCTTTGGAATTGCCTTATCAGGAACCCTATTTAACAAATACATAACAGTTTTTAAGGTATACATCCATAATGATAAGGGTAAAGATGTATTATTTAACATACTTCTAACCATGTCCATTAAGGTTCGATTACGCCTTTCTGATACACCATTTTGTTGTGGTGTACTCAGCGTTGTGTATTGAACACAAATGCCATGCTTTTCTAGGAATTTAACAAATAGACTAGGGTGTTGTCTAGTTTCATCATATCTTCCATAATACTCACCACCTCTATTAGACCTAACGATTTTCACTTTTCTGTCTAGTTGCTTTTCAACTTCAGTTATATAAATTTCTAAGGCATTCACTGTTTGAGATATCTCATGCAGTAACTAGACATATCCGTAATGTGAATAATCATCAATAAAGGTGATAAAGTATTTTTCTTTACAGAAAGTATTACCATTAAAAGGTCCAAATATATCGGTGTGTACAATTTCAAGAAATTGAGTGCTTCTCGTGGCACCTTTCTCTGTGTGCTTTGTTTGCTTTCCCTTAATACAATCCACACAAATATTGAGATCAGTAAAATCCAAATCTGGAAGAATTCCATTCTTTACTAATCTTTCTATTCTTTCCTTAGAAATATGACCAAAATGCTTATGCCACAAGTAAGCAGAACAGTCATTCACTAAACTACGTTTCATTCCAACTTTATGATACAAGGTAATAAGAGTTTCATCATATAAATTATCAATATTCCATTTATATAAACCATCACAAAGTATACCAGATCGAATCATACTAGTATGCTTAAACAAATTGAAACATCAATTACCAAACTTAAAAGAGTATCCAATAACATCAAGTTTAGATGAAGAAATCAAATTCCTAGAAATACTAGGTACACAAAGAGTTTCAAATAAATCTAAATGATGCCCAGTATTCAGGATAAAACGGTAAGTCCGGACTACTTCCACTGGAACCTTTACTCTATTCCCCATGAAGACAAATTTCTCATTTGAGTTTATGGTTTGGATAATAAGGAAACCCTGCATAGTATTAGAAACATGAGTTGTACATCCAGAATCAATCCACCAAGTATTACGTAGAACTTCAATTAAATTTGATTCAAAACATACATAAGCCTTAAGCTTACATTTTTTTCGAACCAAGCCTTACGTTGTGTACAGTTCTTCTGGAATTGTCCAGATTTTCCACAGAAATGACATTTGTTATTGTTTACCTTCTTCTGGATCTTAATGGAGGACTCATTGGTCTTCAATGTTCCTTTCCCCTTTCCATGTTTCTTATGTACTTTCTTACTAACTCCTTGATATTTCACAAAATGGATGGAATGATTTCCTTGATTCTTAAGTCTTGTTTCCTCCTGAGCCAACATACTGTGCAGTTCATGCACATTCCATTTGTCTTTCATGGTATTATAGCTCATTTGGAACGGATCATACTTAGACAGTAAAGAGTTCAAAATGAACCATACAAGGAAATTTTCATCCACTTCTATTCCCAGAGACTTAAGTCTTGCTGCAATATTTGTCATTTCAATGACATGTTCATGCATACTACGAGAACCATCAAATTTCATGGTGGCCAAAGTACGCATTAATGTCCCAGCAAGAGACTTATCAGCTATTTAGGAGCGCTCTTCCACAAAACTCATAAATTCTTTAACACTTTCAGTTTTGGGAAGAGCTGACTTGATGTTGTTTGCTATGTTTATTCACATAAACATTAAGCTCAGTCTGTTTGATTTTTCCCAAGCTTTATAATGAGCCTTTTCTTCATTACTGCTAGTATTAGTAATAGTAGCAGGCTTCTCAACTTGAAGTGCCAAATCAAGATCCAATACACCAAGGTGAAATTGGATTTGTTTACTCCAGTCAAAAAATTTTAGCCTATTAAATATTGGTACAGACGAAGCTTGTGAATGTAAAGACATAGGGATAGAAACTGTAATAAATAACACCTAACATTAATGCTTTGAGTCATAAACTAACATATTATAGATTCAAATGAGATATTTTATTAACAATTAATGTACATTAATGTTCTCCTTTGGGTGATACAACAATGCACAAAATAATCATAATGATGCCAATAATATTTAACATTATTAGGTAATGATTTATATAGTACTTAGAAATATTTATTGTCTTTGGATAAATAAGCAAAACTAATAGTGCATTTACATACCCAACAATCATATTCATTAATTATAAGACCAACCAATTAACCTTTGGGTAATTCATAAATTTTTTATAATAATGAATTTCAATCTACTCATAGATAAACATCATTTATAACATCAAATTTATGAGTGAGTGATTGAAAAATTCTAGTCAATTTAGAACTAATTATCCTAAAGATTTGATCACTTTGGTGATTTAAAAATCTAAAATAATATTGTTCCAAATTTGATAAATGCGTAAAATATTAAATATTCAATTATCACATCATAAACATACCGCCAATCATTATTGTTAACATACATGCATACAAAACACTGTACATAATTATTATTAATCTTGATAACAGTGATGCTGTCAAAATCTATAAACAAGTTAACGTGCATATACTTCATCCTCAATTTTTTACTATTCACATTAAAATGCATATATTGTTGATAATTATAATTAATTATATAATTCACGTACACTAACATAACTATTCAGGCATGCATAATTTATTATTATTATTACTGCCCACGTTCATTCATCTTTTATTGATTAATACTATTAACATTGTTCATAAACTGTTCATCATTGTCAAAAACAACCAGCGACATAACAACGATGATGCACCATCACACCAGCTGCACACACGGCTAACACGACAGTGATCGATGCTATCTTACACCACCAAGGGAAACATCATCACCATCGACAACGAGGAGGGAAGCAGACAATAAACATATGACATGGATGTTGTAACATCACGATCGACAACTTCTGGCATCACCAACATCGACACATGCCATTGTCACTGGTAGCATCTGGATCATCACCGAGGCATGATGTCACAAACCCAGTAAATTCACTGTCATCCTCGATGTTGCAACATTCTAGCGACGAGCACAGATGGTGAACACACATCTGTTGTCAATGACATTGGTTACGTATCATCCTTGACGGTGTGACACCAC
>JAOTAY010000189.1:16627630-16646733 GCA_025629805.1 Erythroxylum baracoense
TTGACGTAAGCAAATTGTTTCGAAAAGAAAAAGTGGGTCCACATGAGTGACCAGTGTAAAGAGTTTACAAAAAAAAAAAAATATACCGAGTTCTAAATGTTAAGCGATGTGACACGCCACCCTCGAGGGGCACAGACTCGGATATCACCATCGATATCGGGTTCGGGTTCGGCGGGAGTGGGGTGTTACATTGTGAATTTTATTGTGAAGGATAAGTTAGACGTGATAAAGAAAACAATAGATTTGATCCAAAATAGCGTAGAAATTGGAGTTTAACGTCTAAAAAAGTGGAAATTTTTTAAGAAACTACATGATAACTACACATTCTATGCACTAAGAAGTTAGTTTCGGATTGTCCCACTAGATGAAATTCAACAATCAAGATGTTGAGTTTAAGGTGCTCAACAGGTTGAGAAAAAAAGATTCTCAATATAATTCTCAATATACTTGCCTGCCAATAGAAGAATAATGAGAGTTGGATAAAGCACTTTGTGCGAAGGTATGTGAGGATTAATGTCGAGTCTAGTTTTACAATTAGTCTCTATTCTTTTTCTGTGTATATAAATTCTTACAATTTTGAAAGTTTGTTTCATTTCTCCTAATATTTTGGTCATATCATTTGATTTATTTTCACTTCTTGGGTTGAATATGTGAAGTATTTGTAAAAGATTTATACTAACTAAGAATATATATATGAGTCTTAGGTCAATACCGGAATTAAAAAATTCAAATTGGAAGGAGATATTTTATAATGTTACTGAGTTATTCTCAGAAACAAAATTCTAACTTCACACATTTGCTTTAACAACATATGTGAGATTAAACAAGCTTTATTTAGTTGGACATTTGATTTCAATGAGTTGATCTAGGTCACAACAGAGAAGACGATGAAAAACTCAATTCTTATTAGTCTATGGTTGAAGAAACTATGACAATCATTTATATATTAGACCTGAGATATAAGATCGAGGGCCTATATTTTTATTGTCAAAAGTTGTATGGTGATCGGGATGAAGAACATGTTGATATCATCAAACAATTATGGCATGATTTGTTTAATAATATTGACTAAGATTAGACAAAGATCATGATCGTAGTAGTTAAGTATCAGCTTCAACTTCAGCTTTATATGACTATTGCAAGTCCCAACATAATTCATCAAAGAAAAAAAGGCTAGAACTTCTTATAGTAGGGTGCAGTTGGATAATTATTTGGAGGCAAGTATTTTGATCGAAGTTGAAAATGTATAGTTTGATGTATTGATATGGTGGAAGACACATAAAAGTATTTTTTTTATCATGCAAGCAATTGTATGAGACCTCTTAGCAATTCCACTATCTTATATTGCTTCATACTTTGCTTTTAATACCAGTGGTCAAATAGTTAGTCCTCATCATGATTAAATTTATCCTAATGTTATGAAAGCTCTTATGTATGAAGTAAATCACACGTTAGTAAAATCTTTAAGTTCAAGAAACTAGATACATAAAAAGAGGGGGTTGAATGGTGTATCTTCCTTTTTTAATATAAAATCTACAAAAAGAAAACTTTTCTTTCTTATTAGAAAAATATCACTACTTATTACGTAGATGAATCACAAATTACTTCTCTAAAAGTTTCAACAAAGTAAACTAAAGTAAAGAGTAGAGAATAGACAATGCGATTTTTATACTGGTTCACCCCAAACCGTGGGCTACGTCCAGTCCTCAGAGTTCGTCTGAGTGTTCCATTATTCTTCAAACGATTACAAGTATTCTTTTCCTTCTAGAGCCTCTTCAGGTCTCTTACAAAGTATTCTTTCACTATCTTAGCCTCTTCAGGCTATCAGCCTTTCCTTTCTCTCACTAGAAAAAGTTTGTGAGCTTTAGTTACAGTAATGTAAGCTCTATTCTAAGTAAGCACAGTATGACTTTTCTCTCAGATTATCTAGCTTTTCTAATTGTCTCAGTATTTCTGTCTCTGATCATTCTCTCTTTTTTTACATCTTCGACTACGACTAATATTTATAGTCTTCGTCTCTAACTGCTTCTTTGTTCTTGATAACGGCTTCTTGATTCTTGATAACCGCTTTTAGATAACCTTCATTTAGTTGAGTTTTGTAACTAACTCTTGACTACAAAACTGTCTGACATGCTAGTGTATCTTCGTGGTATCGTCTATGTCTTCTTTGCTTCTATTTTGCTCTTGCATTTGTGTTTGCGTCTGAGTCTGCGTCTGCGTTTGCGTCTGCGTCTGTATAGGCTTTGCGTCTGTATAGGCTTTGCGTCTACGTCTGCGTCTATGTCTGCATCTGTATAGTCTTTGTGTCTGCGTCTGCGTCTGCATCTGTATAGTCTTTGCGTCTGCGTCTGCGTCTGCATCTGTATAGTCTTTGCGTCTGCGTCTGCGTCTGTGTCTGCATTGTCTTTGCGTCAGCGCACTTAACATACTTGTCAAAGACATTCTTTTGTTTCTATCATTATTGTTATTTGATTGTCATCAAAATTAGTCATCGTAAAGTCCTCTTGACTTAACAGAATCCCCGCATAGTATTAGAAACATGAGTTGTACATATAAAATCAATCTACTAAGTATTATGTGGAACTTCAGTTAAATTTGATTCAAAACATACATAAGCCTTAAGCTTACCTTTCTTTTTGAATTAAGCCTTACGTTGTGAACTGTCCTTCTGAAAGTGTCTAGATTTTCCACAGAAATGACATTTATTATTGTTTGCCTTCTTTTGGATCTTAATGGAAGACTCATTGGTCTTCAATGGTCCTTTTTATGTTTCTTATGTGCTTTCGTACTAGCTCCTTGATATTTCACAAATTGGATAGAATGATTTCCTTGATTCTTAATTCTTGTTTTCTCCTGAGCCAACATATTGTGCAATTCATACACATTCCATTTATCTTTCATAGTGTTATAGCTCATTTGGAACGGACCATACTCAGCTGGTAAAGAGTTCGAAATGAATTGTACAAGGAAATTTTCATCCACTTCCATTCCAGAGACTTAAGTCTTGCTGCAATATTTGTCATGTCAATGACATGGTCATGCATAGTACGAGAACCATCAAATTTCATGGTGGTCAAAGTACCCATTAATGTCTCAGCAAGAGACTTATCAGCTATTTGGGAGCGCTCTTCCATAAAACTCATAAATTCTTTAGTATTTTCAATTTTGGGAAGAGCTGACTTGATGTTGTTTGCTATGCTCATTCGCATAAACATCAAGCTCAATCTGTTTGATTTTTTCCAAGCTTTATAATGAGCCTTTTCTTCATTACTGCTAGTATCAGTAAGAGCAACATGCTTCTTAACTTGAAGTGCCAAATCAAGATTCAATATACTAAGGTGAAATTGGACTTGTTCACTCCAGTCAGAAAATTTTAGACTATTAAATATTGGTAAAGACGAAGCTTGTGAATGTAAAGACATAGGGACAGAAACTGCAGTAAATACATGCCTAACATTAATGCTTTGAGTCATAAACTAACATATTATATAGATTCAGATAAAATATTATGTTAACAATTAATGTACATCAATGTTCTCCTTTGGGTGATACGTCAATGCATAAAATAATCATAATGATGCCAATAATATTTAACATTATTAGGTAATGATGCATACACTACTTATAAATATTTATTATCTTTGGATAAATAAGTAAAACTAATAGTGCATTTACATTACCAAACAATTATATTCATTAATTATAAGACCAACCAATTAACCTTTAGGTAATTCATAAATATTTTATAATAATGAATTTCAATTTACTCATAGTTAAACATCATTTATAGCATCAATTTTATGAGTGAGTGATTGAAAAAATTCTAGTCAATTTAGAACTAAATTATCTTAAAGATTTGATCACTTTGGTGATTAACAAATCTAAAATAATATTGTTCCAAATTTGATAAATGCGTAAAATATTAAATATTCAATTATCACGTCATAAAGATACTACCAATCATTATTATTAACGTACATGCATACAAAACACTGTGAATAATTATTATTAATCTTGATAAACAGTGATGCTTGATCTATAACCCAGAAACAAGTTAACATGCATATACTTCACCAAATTTTTACTATTCATGTTAACATGCATATAGCAGTTTCATACATCCTTCCATGCATATAATTTTACTGTTAATAATTACAATTAATTCTATAATTCATGTACACTAACTGTTTATGCATTCATATATTTATTTCTTTTAATTACACTGTTCACATCCTTCGTCTACTTCCACAAACCCATCTCTGTCGACGCTAGCACATCACCACCGATGGTGAGAAGGGAACTAGACGGTGCACATACAACACCGACATTGTCTATCATTACCGACGAGACAGTCCCTTCTTACTGGTTTCATGTAGGGGCAAGCAAAATACTGTACATAATTATTATTAATTATCTATATTAATGCTGTCAAAAGCATGAACATGAACACACTCATCTTATGTGATTTTATAAACATGAAGAAGAAAAAAATGAAGAGTTTCATAATTGAAAAAAAAACGTAACGTCAAACGAAGAATCATACAATTCACAACCCAAAATATGCTTTGATACCACATATTAAATTTCCTTATATTATTATGCAGGATCTTAAACATATATGATTCTCACATATACAGTCGTCGTACCTTGATCCATAGAGTCGTTTGATGTCTATACGAAAATCAAACTCTTCAATTCTCTTGATTCTCTTCTATGTTTCTGTTCTTTCTCCTCACATTCTCACTTCTGTATTTTCCTCTTATTTGATGGTTATTGACATAAGCAACTTAATAAGCAAGAATAGGACAAAAAGAGGTGACACTTATAAGTGATTATTGAGAAAACCACCTCTTAACTACCACACTCATCATGTCGGTATTAAGCTTTATAAACATTTATTACATAAGACATTAATAATCTAACAAAGGCAACGCTGAAGATCCACCTCATTCTCCACCCATCTTGTTTTGTGAGGTTTGCTCTTTGGGATTATCGAGAATCTACGACCAATTAAGTTTTAGATGTGCTTTTCTTGTCCTTGCGTAGTTTTTGCTTGCTTTCTGGGATCTTCTTAGTACTTCCTTTTCAAAGAGGAAGGAGCAAGCAAAAAAGGGTGAAAAGAAAACAAAGGCTTTTGTTTTTATGAAAAAAAAAGTTTTAAAAACATGTAAAAACATTTTTTTAACATTTCCGTAAATTTGTCATGGTTTTTTTAATTTTAAAAATAAGAAATGACAATCGTACTTAACCAAACATATTTTAATGATATATTTTCTTTTTATAAAAGCCATAACAAAAAAAGAAAATAAACGGAAATAAACATGGGCTTAATTTTTAATTTCATTACATTAAACAAATATGTCAACGCTAGGGCAAATTTGTCACGTTGATGGAGAGACAGAAACCACAGCTCTCTACCGTGCGCTGAGGCACGCAGGATCACAACCCACCCTACGTTAAAAACGAAATCTTAGGGGGTGGAGAGAGAGAGAGAGGGGGAATGTTTCCTTTTCAGTTCAGGTTGGGGAAAGTTGGTAATTACCTCCAAGTTAAAATGGTTAATATAAATAAAAATATACTTGGGGGATAAGTTTAGTCTAATGCGTGCTGGGATTCATAGTCAAGAGAGTCACTGACAGCAACAGTTCTTCAGTTCTTTTCTCCGTCTTTTGACTCCAACGTACCGGTTTTGCTTAAACCCTCTCTAAAACCAATTAAACGTGAAATCTTTCAAACGCATTGTTATTGGGTATCTCTTCAATGGCGCTAAGCCTAGAGGGACAAGGCTCTTCCAAGAAAAGAAGGCGCAAATCCATCAGAAGATCCCTCTCCTTTGGCGATAAAGTTGAGGTATTGACGTTACTTTGGACTTTTCTCTTTCGATATACGTGTTATTGATGGGTTTTTGAATGTTGGTTTTAATTTTTTGATGTTCATATTTTATCTCAGCAACATTCGCTGTCCTATCTGTTTGTTTTGGTTGGCATTCATGCACAAGATAATCACCATGCAAATTTGCCTTTTCTATTTAAGATTCTTTTTTTTTTGGTTACTCGTTTCTTTTGTGGTATCTTGATTTATTATGTCATCTTTTGGAATCATTCCGTGTAAATATGATTTGATTGTTCTCAGTTTTGTGTGTTGTCAATTTTTGAAGGTCAGGAGTGTGGAAGAAGGATTTCATGGGTCATGGCATGCAGGAACCATCACTGCATGTAGAAAACAAAACTGGAATGTGAAATATTTGGTCCAGTACGATAATCTATTAGCTGATGACGGGTCTAAACATCTTGCGGAAAGCTTATCTGTTTTCCTTCTTTGGAATGATATCAACGTTAATGGTGAAAACGGATGCAATTACAGAGGCCGAATTAGGCCATTTCCACCCCGGCTTGAGTTTAGCAAATATAAATTTGCATATGGGATGTGTGTGGATGCGAATTATAAGGATGGATGGTGGGAAGGTGTGATTTTTGACCATGAAGAAGGGTCAGAGGAGAGGAAGATTCTTTTTCCAGACCTTGGTGATGAACTGATTATTCATGTTAGTGCATTAAGGATTACTCAGGATTGGAATGAGATTGAATATACCTGGAAGCCTCGTGGGATGTGGTTGTTTCTGGAGTTGATTGAGAAATATGAGAGAAGAAATTATATTTCAGTTTCTGTGAAGCAACTTTGGTTTGATTTGAGAGATAGAAAGGGTTTCCAGAAGCTTGGAGATTGGACTTCCTCTTTAAAAGTTTTATGGGAGGAGCTGTTATTGGATACGCTCAATGATAACCTTCTAATTGTGCTTAATAATCTTTCACGGGTAATAGGCCTTCCTGGAAGTATGCAGCAGCTGAAGATTGTTAAACCTGTTACCGATCCTAAAATGTATACTGAAACAGAGTCCCTAGAGACTTGTGCCTTAGTACCATCCAGAAATACACCAGAAAGTAATATGGTTTTGAAAGCAAATGGCATAACTGATCAATCTATTCAACAGGAACTTAATGCAGAGCCAGTTACATCTCTTTTGGCCAGTGATATATCAAATTCAGAACTGCAGTTTGAAACAATGTATGTGCTGCCTCAGTCTTTTGATCTCTTACCTTTAAATCTGGATGGAGGTTCTGTTGTAAATTCCATGACCAATGATGAAGGGATATCTGGTTCTGACTGCAATAACTTGACAAGGAGGTACTCAAGTCCTGTTTGCAGTAAAACTCCTTGGTTGCCTGCTGGCCCTGACTTAGTCCCTGGTGCAGAGTTTTGCCCTGAGGCAGTTGTCAAATACACACAACGAAGTAAAAGAATATGCAGGGAGTCCTTAAAGATAGATGTAAGGAAGCATCTTTTATATCAGAAGTGGAAAATTAGTTTCATGAGGGATAAAAGTAGTATCAGACTACGCTATACCTCACCTGATGGGAAGCATTACTTTTCTCTTCGTCAGGTATGTCTTGCTTTGACAGAATACGATGAGGAGTTTCTTTGTCCAACCTTCCTAGATAAGGAGAAAATTCCGCAGAGTGCTCCAGGTGAGCCATTGACTACTCTTATTGCACCCCTTCCAGACAATCACAATTACTGTTGTTATCGAGCTAGGATTCCTTCAGATGCTGATATTCATGTTGAGCAGCCTGAATATTGCCCTGAAGCTATTGTTTTCTGGTACAATTTTGGATATGAGGAGAGATTAAGAAGCAAAAATGAAAAAGGTGCCATTAGACACATGACATCACGAGCAAGAAAGCATCTCTCTGCGGTGGGATGGAAATTCTGGTATGCAAAACGTAATGGGAGGCATGAATTGCGTTATGTTTCTCCAAGAGGAAAGTGCTATAATTCACTACGAGTTGCCTGCAAAGACGCAATTGACCAAAAAGCTTCTGAGGATATGGCTTCTTGCAGCATGCCTAAGGAACATTTAGCTATTCGAAGACAATCTTCTCCACCTAGTAAAGTAGATATCCAAATGTCAGAGGATTTGCGTCTAGAGTGTTCTTTTGCATTACCATTAAGAAAATCTACAGAACTACGCAAAAGTAGAGCTAAGAGTTTTGTCAAGGTTGGAAAGAAAAGGAAGGGATCTAGCTTATTTGAATCCGAAACCAGTTCCCATTTGCAAAATGGCAGGATTCAAGAGCTGGAAAGGGGAAGAAGAAGAAGTAGAAAGAAATCTAAAATGCTCATTGGGCCCCAAAATCATAAAAAGTTTCCTCAATCGACTCATATGTTGAGGTCAAGTAAAAGAGTGCAACAGATTGTAGTTCCTAATGCCTCACATCGTTGCCCACGAACTGTGCTATCATGGTTGATAGACAATAATATTCTATTGCCAAGAGCAAAAGTACACTATAGCATGCGAAAGGGTGGACTTCCAATTGCTGAAGGGCGTGTAACTCTTGATGGGATTAAGTGTACTTGCTGTAGGAAGGTTTATACTCTCAGTGGTTTTGAAGCTCATGCTGGCAGCAAAAAACACAGGCCAGCTGCCAACATCTTTCTGGAAGATGGAAGGTCTCTTTTGGATTGTCAAAAGCAAATGATGAGTAATTTCACCATAAAACATCCTAAAACAGTGAAGGGCAGTTGGCTTCAAGGTGAGAATGATTATATATGTTCTGTCTGTCATTATGGTGGTGAACTAATATTATGCGATCAGTGTCCTTCATCATTTCATAAAAGCTGTCTTGGCATGGAGGTAAGTCTTTTGTTTAGAGATATGTACTTCCCGTCATTGCAACTTTCCACCTTACAAGCCCATCAAGAAAAAAAGAGTTATGTTCTGATTCTTTTTTTTATATGTTGTACTTCTTTGGGATCCCACAGGACGTTCCAGATGGAGACTGGTTCTGCCCCTCATGCTGTTGTAAAGTTTGTGGACAGAACAAATTGAAAAAAGATTCTAAATCGTTCATGGATGAGTATGTGCTTATTTGTGCACAGTGTGAGCATAAATGTAGGTCAAATATGATTGTTTCTTGCTCTATGTGATTATACATTTGAAATGTCTCTGATATGCTTTCTTTGATGTAGATCACATGGCATGCACTGGGAATGAAGGTTCAGATAATCGGGATAACTATCGCAAACAAAATTGGTTTTGCACCAAAAAGTGTAAAGAGGTACAGCTAACCCTTTCTGAACTTTGAAACTCTCAATCCCCCTTATTGCACATTCGTTATGTACTGTGGGTTTCTTCATATATAATGATTGTTATCAGTTAAGTACTGTTACTATTTATATGTGGTCTGTCTTTCCTAATATAGAGAATAAATAAGGGAATTGTTCTCGACTTATAGGAATTTTCTAGTTGGTCTTTTGTTCAAATTTTTCTGGACACAGTGGCGGTAATAGCTTTTGAGTACCTTATCACTATTTTTCTGAATCTACTCTAGTTATTCCCTTGGTTTCTTTTGTGCTAGCAAAAGCAAGTATATGGATCAGGAGTAATCTATATATTTAAGTTCCATTTATTGTGAATAGAAGCACAGGTTTTTCTGTTGATAATTTGCAAGTTTATGAGATTGATACTACTGGAACCAAATAAAATGCATCAACATCTAACCTTTGAGAGATCTGAATCAAATAAAAGATTAAGATATAGTTGAAAGAAGTTACTTTGGTTTCTTCTGGATTCTAGCCGTCTTTGCAATCAAGATGTCACTTAATTGATAGTTCTGAACTTCCCCTGTCATATATTTTATTGTGTTTTCATGTGCATGGAACTGGATTCAATATAATTTTCTCTTTCTACATTTTTCTTTCAGCTTGTAATGATTCACTTGGTTCAGGACTATGGTAACAGTCTATTAGCCTTATTGGTATGAATCATATGCCATAAATTATATAGTGCACTCTGTGTTAGGAACCTCTGGGGAATAGAAGGTCCTGGTTTCCAACAAAAGATATGTAGTGCAACTGTAGTTGCTCCCATATAGCTTTTATCAAAGTTTCATTAATATGATTAATATGGTCTAGGTTTGTAAAAAAGGTATTCATGATGGGTATTAGGAGTCCTATAGATAGCATGGATGAATGCTGAGAGGACTGTTTATTGATGAGTGGACACAAACATTCAGCTCTAGAAGTGTTTACTTCTATGCATACGGCATGGTAACCTACTATTTACCATCTTTCCCAGTTTTTGATACATTTGATATAGGATTTGCCATGAACTCTATCAGTGCTCTTTACCATCTTGTGCATGCTGACTTTAGATTTCCATTGCAGATATTCTTGGGCCTCCAGGAGCTACTAGGAAAACCAATTGCAGTGGGTGTGGACAATCTTACCTGGACATTACTAAAGTCCATCCAGGCTGATGGTAATAACCATGATGCTTCTGATGCTGAGGCCCTGACTGAGATGCACAGCAAGCTGAATGTTGCTCTTGATGTGATGCACGAGTGTTTTGAACCTGTTGAAGAACCTCAGACAGGGAGAGACATAGTTAAAGATATTATTTTCTGTAAAGGGTGAGGAATTACATCAATTTGCTTCAACACTAGTTGATTTAATTTGGTGACCTACACTATGGGTTTTTCTATTGCATACCTTTAACCACACTACAAACTTACATTGGTGAGCAAGGACTCCTATACCATATTGCTCTGTTTCTTTTGTCATGAAGACAAAAGAAAAAGGCATTTTAGGCAGATTTGTGCAATGTCTATCCATTCCCTTTTCTAGTCGAAGTGTGAAAAGATTGGAAAGTGTTGAAGATCTAAAAAATAGATCTAATTTGAAAAGAAACAAGTGTGAGAGACAAAAAAATTATTTGACTTCGCAAACCAATTTAAATTAGTCTCGTCCTGTAAAATATAGAATATTGTAAAGAGTAGTTAGTTGGTCCTAAAGTTACCCAAATTTGAGTAAAAACTTTGAATCTTTTGGTTTATTTCTCACTATCTTTTCCATGTATTACACCAAGCATGTGAAGTTTGAGCCTGATCCTTGACATTTCGACCTTTTTAGATCAAAACTAAACCGTTTGAACTTTCGGGGGTTCTACACAGTACTTTTGGAGAAACATGATGAACTAATAACTGTGGCTACAGTAAGGTAAGATTTGTATTCTTTTTACATAAAATATTAAGCTGCATATTTCTAGAGATGTTTCCTGATTTCATGGCATTTGATTTATTCAGACATGTTAAAATTGTGAATTTTATTGCAGAATTTATGGGGAGAAGGTGGCTGAAATTCCACTTATTGGTACTCGATTTCAATACCGTCGAATGGGAATGTGTCGAATGCTAATGAATGTACTTGAAAAGGTAACTCGTGTATTTTTGAAGGCATTGCACTAATTGCATTTAAGATACCCATGTTATTATTTGGTTTTATATCTTCCTTCTTTGGAAACCTTTTGCCTTCATTCTCCTTTCTTTTATTTGTTATGTTTCATTCACTAGTGCAGTTTTATATCTTACATCTCATCAGCCTATTCTGGTGAAGATGTTGAATGAAAAGAGATTAATGACCTACCAACAGAAACTTGATGCTCTTTCCTTTTGCCATTGCCTCACCATTTTTAAGAATGAAAAAATGCAAAGGGGGTATTATGCCCTCCTTTCCCTTGTATTTTTTACTTCCTAAATCCACAGCACAATTTCCAAAGTACAGCAACCTCTTATTGCTTATGTTTTTGCAATTTTTTGCTCTCTTTAGATCAGCATTTTCATTGTTGTTCGTGGTCATCTTCTGCAGAAGCTAATGGAATTAGGAGTCCAGAGATTAGTCTTGCCCGCAGTTCATAGTGTCTTAAACACATGGACGGGCTCATTTGGGTTTAGAAAGATGGCCGACTGTGAGAGATTGCAGTTCGTGGATTGCACTTTCTTGCATTTTCAGGAAACTGTCATGTGCCACAAGCAGCTAATGAAGTCCCCTCCTTCTGAGTCAAGTCTTACAAGAGGTTTTTAAAATGGTCATTTTCCTTTTCCCAGTGTAGCTAAGGCGTATCATTGTAATAATATTCTGTTATTCTCTTTTACAGATTTGCAACCTGCACGTGATGATGGTGCTTGCAGAAGCAGGGAAACTGTTGATATGGATAGATCTAGTGTTGTATCTGAAGTATTCCAAGTAGATCAAATTGAGGAGATTGGAATTGTAGAGCAAGGATTGGTGGAGTATGTCTCACTTATCACTCACTTTACCTAACTTCTGTAAATTTCTAGGAAAATAAGTCATCAAAATAAATCATCTAGGACTTAAACGTGAAAAGTGATAATAAGCTGATAATTACGTCTTGATGTGAAACTAGATTTAAGAGTTGCCTTACAGGAAGGAGTTCCTCTGTCAACCTATATGTTACAAGGTGTGGTTTGTGCGAGATTTAGTGAAGAGAACAACAGGCTGTTTTGCTATAATAACTTAGATGTACAATGTCAATTAATGCAGTCGGTTCTCAAATTGAAGCAAGGTTTTACAAGTCTGGTTACTTTACTAATCCGCTGAAAAGGTTTTCCATCTATTAAATTTCTGTAGATGCCACAAAATGCAATAAAAAGCTAACCTCAAGGATCAGGGCAAGTTTAATGGACATTTCAGGGAAGATGAAGCAGCTAGTTGACTTTACTGCTTTATGAATAGGTAGCAAACAAGATGAAAATATTTACAAGACCATTTTCGCAAGCTTATTAGAACACACCTTTCGTGAACGAGACAATTTTAAATAAGTTTTCAAAGATATTCAAATGCTATCATAGTGCTGATTATTCATTGTTTCTTGCCAGCATTTCGGCCGGGTATGGAAGTAGTAATAATAAAAACCATCAGGTGATTACTGTGGCTCTTATTTATTTTTGTCTTTTTCTGTTTTGAGCAAATTATTCATTTCTTTTTGTTCTTTTGGCTCAAACAGATGAACCACCCAATCCATCCTGGAAATGAACCTTCCGGAAGCAAAGTCAATATGGACTTCTTGATTGAGCATTCTGATTTCCAGAATAGACGAATTGCTGATAATAACGATACAAGCACTTTCAACAAGGGGAGTAGTGGTCGTGGTAATGATATTTTGAAATGCTACCAGCGACGAAAGATATTAGTGTGTCAGCACTGAGTTTTGGTTTATTTGCATGGGCTATAACTGACTGATCTAGAACTCGATATGTTCCTGATAACAGCCATTCCAGTCAGACCAATTCTAGCTTGTCATTTTTGAGCATATGTTGTGTCATGCATTCCACGCCAATCTTTTGTAAATAACTTCTTTGCACAAATGCAAGGAAGGAGAGTCTCAAGATTTGGTTTTATTCTATAGTCAACATCAATAAGAGTATGTCTACTTATGCAGACAGAAGCTCATTTCTGATTAATGAATCATTTGTACTTGTCACTCATTTGCTCCCGTTGGTTCTTTTGTTGTGCAGGTGAATTTGATAAGCTTTCGTTCTACGAAACCACTCTTTCCTTCTTAAGAATAGAAATAGTTAATACAAAGAGATTGCTTTGGTTTCTTGCTGATAAAATAGCTTGTAACCAAGAAAAACAAGTCTTAAGAAGGGAATGTTCCTAGTTTATCTTGTTTCCTTTTTCTTTTTTTCCCCCTGTGTCAGTAAATGCGCCGCTAACATTTTCTAGTCATTCATGTTAATTTAGACACCAACCGATAGGAGAGATGTGATTAACTCTGATTCAATCTTTCCTCTCTGGTCACGTCTTCTCCTATTTGTTTGATGTTAAATTTTCCATTCATCTTCAATTTTAATGCGGATGTTGTAGGTTTTTTAAAGGAGTTGATCCTCCCATATGCTAAAGAGTTTGGTTGAAGAAGACAAATAAGTCAGAAAGAAAAAACTATAATGCTGAAGTTGATAATAAGAGTTATGGATTTTCACCAAATTGCAAGACGAAGTACATATTGTCTTGACGTTCTGAAATAGATCTAAAACACAATGAAACTTTAATTTAATGACTCTCTTTAGATGTTCTTAACCTTGTTATCCTCATAGTTCCATTTGTTTCATCCTAAAAATAATAATAATAACAAATAATCAAAATTTATGCTAATGGATAAGTTGAATTCAAAACATAACATATTTGTGATTTCTTTATGCATGTAATCTTTGTCGAGTTATTACTCGTTTTATTACTGGTGCTTGAGGTTTCTTACCTCACAAAGTCCCATATTTATGAACCTGTTTCTTTCTTTTATTTATCTTTGTCATTGGTTGTGGTCTTGATGGATTAAGTTAAACTACCTACTTGAATATCACTTGAACTTTTTATTCATAACATTTCTCCCCATTGCATAAATAAGAAATAGTTAAACATAGTTAAAGCCATATAGTTGTAACCTTTTTTTTGGAAGATAAATTCATTAGAAGGAAAATGTATCTACACACAAAATACAACTTAAAGAAAGATCAACTCAAGCAACTCTGGCTAGAATAATCCAAATTAAGTAATACTATCATAAGTTCCAACTAATACACAAGCTAGGAGGAATTATGTTTGGTAGATTATATAAAATGGTTTTCATTTTGATTTTGAGTATAATATTCTCTAAACTGGTTTCAACATGGAGTGCCTCATTACTAAATATTCTTTTGTTCCTTTCAAGCCATAGGTAGTAAACCATTGAACCAAAATCCATCTTATACAACTTTTGATTCCCTTTGTTATAGAAATGAATTTCTATAGAAGCCTAGTAGATTATTTTTGTCCATTCCAAGTTATTACAATGTAGTTTGAAGAGTCTAAAGATGTGGTTCCATAATTATGAGGAGTATTTGCAACTAAAATGTATGTGATTCATATTCCCTCGTGCCTCTTACAAGGTAAATTTGAGAGTATCTTTGGTACCAAGTCTCTTATTAGCTGCCAACCATAATATAAAAGAACTACTAGAACACTTAAAAGACTATTCAATATGATTGTAGTTAAAAAATTCTAAAGACAAAAGCACAAATTAAACTAGGTACAAGCCAAATTTAAATACAAATAGCTGTTCTTAATTAAAAGTAACTGAAAGAAAATTTAACTTTTGAAAAATTAAATTTGGATGAGTTACCTCCCAATAAGCACTTATTTCCAGTTATTTAGTTAGACTACTTCCATAGTATTGGTTATGACATGGGGTAGTGCACTTATAGCCGCTTTCTATTTAGTGTTATGTAGGTTCCATGTAAAGGTTTCAATCCTTTATATTAGTATCTTTCTCCTACTCATGTCTTCTTATGCATTCATGATACCCAGTTATCTTCCTTCTTGTCATTTCATCCTTACATAATGTCATTATCCAATGCACCTTCCTTGATGATTCTTGTAATGAATTATGAGAAGAAGGCAATTTAAGAAAATTGAAGTCGTATTAAAAGACAAAATAGAAAGTTTAAAAATTTAAGGTTAAAATTAGAATTTAATTCCAAGAAGGGTACTTTTTATTAGTAAATAAATGAGGGTAAAATATTGCTTTTAATAGTTAAGGATATTTTAGTAATTATGGTGGTTAGGTTGAGTAAGAATATTTTTTATAATTAAGAATAAAGTGGAAAAGGGAATAATGTTGGATTATTATGTGTAATTGGATTGAAAATTTTTCTTAAATAAGTCTAATGGAATTTTATAATGTTTAGGTCCAAGGGGTCGGATTAAGGAGTAAAATAGACTTATCAATTAGTTGAATCCGAAATTTAGGTAATGATAAACTTAGACTGTACTCTTACAATAGTATACGGTTCTTGAAACTTGGAATTTTTATTATTAATAAATTATTTTATAGCGAATCATTTTTTCAGTTAGTCATTAACTAAATTAATGATTAATAGTTACATATATGGATTTCTAAAATATATGAATTATGTTTATTTATTTCATAAATAATTAACAAAGTACAAGGCTTTTTGTTTTTATATTTTATTATGTATTATGAGGTATATCGATTGATAATTAGGCAAAAATTTTGTTAATTAAATAGAGACCGACTAGTAATAAGTTGTGAATAAATGATGTAATTCGCGAATTTGTAGCTTGCGATGACAGCCTACATTCGATGGTCATAAATTGATAGGTTATTCAAATATGAGCAAGCTATGACTAGGTATCTATACGTAGAGCAAGTACTAGGACATCCTGAATCTCGAGGATGGCCTATGCCGATGACTAGGTACCAAAGTAGTACTGAATATCCTGAATCTTGGGGATATCCTATGCTGATGGCTGGGTACTTGAGTGATATCGGAGTACCAAATTAGATTGAGAAATTGAGATACCATGTGTCGATATTAATACATCTAATTACGTTTCCACTTGGTGAGAGATTATGATCAGTATAAAGGAGCCGACGGACCATTAAATGTAAGCCTATTAGGTTAAGCAAGCCCTAGGCAATGTAGTTAATTATGGATAAAATATAAATGGCAGTAATAAAATAATATTAGTCTTAATCATTGCTTTGATATAATTTTGGATGTTTGTCAATTGATCAGATAGGTTGAGTAATGTTGTGTATTTTAGTATTATATGTATATTTTAATCACTTACTAATTTTTATATTTATATATTAATTTATTTGACTTTAAGAGCACAGTCATTTACCTTTACTGAGTAAGCAACTTACCCCTTGCCACTATTTTTTGGGAGATAGATAGATTATTGATAACTACAATGTACGTGATTGATAAAATAAAATTTAGGTGGAGCTAGCAGATTAAATTAAATAAAGTTATTTTATTGTATATTTTTTTAACGTGATAGGTCGAGTAGTTGTGTTTGAGTAGAATACTTTTGTGACTAAGAAACATCTTTTTTTCAAAACTAATGAAAATTTTGGTAATTAATGTTATACTTGGGTAACAAACTAAACAATTGCGGATTAAGAGTGTTTGGAGCCTCACACTTACTATTCAATCTTTGATGCACTTATTATGTATTCGTCTTTAACACTTCTCTTTCAAGCAAAGGTTGTACATGAAAAAGACACCCCTTCATTTTAGTACAGATAACACATAATGCTTAAGAGACAAGCCAATCCCCAGTTGTATTTTTTGAAAAATTAAATTGAATTAAAAAAGAGAAGGAGTTCAGTACAACACTTATCCTACTAAAAGGATAACAAAAACAATAACCAAATGATGTCGTAAGCTAAAGGCATAGAACGACCTCGTGTAACATCCGACCTCAAGTAAAACATCTTGGATCTTCCTAAAACGAGTTAACTAAATTCCCTCAACTAAAGTTCCTACAGAAGTTTCCGAATTAGGGCTTGAGAGTCTCCGTCAACTCTTTCTCCAACCAACTAAGGAGGTAAGGGATTTATAATTTGAGCTTAGTTTCTTCATCTTCGTGTTCGTCTTCACTCATAACTTTTCTGATTAGGGATACTTAATGGGTCTTCCTTTGTATTTGAGCTCTGGCTAATATCTCCCATCGCATGACTACTTGTCTTCAGTACCAGTGATGGATGTAGATGATCAGGCGTTAAGACCTCATGGAGGGAGTGACCCTGTAAGATAAAAGCTCCAACTTTAGATTCCTGCACAATAGTTATGTGTGTGGTATCTTGCTAGTTTAGGTCATACAAATGTATTGTTCAAAGATGTACTGGGTATTCTTAGAGTCTCTTTAAAGTCTCCAAGAAATTACTAGTCTCTCATTGCATTTCTTCTCCATTTGGTTTATGACCAGTTGTTCTCTGATACTGTTAGAGATGATTTCTGTGAGAGAATGTATGCCTTTTTCCCTTCCTACAAATCTTCTGTTATTCCTCTCCCTCCAGATCTCCTGAATACAAGTTGTAATGGCCACCATGTAAACATCCTTGACATGTTTGGATGTATGGTTCAGTAGTATCTGTTGTATAAAGCCATTCAGATTGCTTTGATAACAATTAAGTGTACATGGAGAGGAATTTTGCTGTCATACTCTATTAGAAAACTTGCATCTGAAAAATAGAGGATCTCTGTCCTCTTTGTCTCAATTGCAAAGGATACATCTTTTAGAGAAGGAGAGGAATTTTAATCTTATTATAAGTTATAATGCTTAGTCTGTTCTTCATAGCTAACTAACTCAAGAAGCTGGCATTTGACTTGATTGTGTTACTCCAGATCAACTTACACCATCCAATTCTTGGGTTTGTCCTATACTTTAGTTGTTTTGCTTGTCTATTTGTTATGTCCGATATAGCTAGACCAATCCATAGATATATATCCTCTCCTTCATTGTTTCGATACTGTGGTATAGAAAGAGATCTGATCTCCTTTTGGGAAAGATCCCGGTTGCCATCTGCAATTAATTCTTAGATTTTAGCTTTTTTTAAAAATCTATCTAGAATATCTCTAACTATCAGATGGTGAATTAGAGCTCCTTGACCTGTCCAATTGTCATACCATAATGAAATTTGATCCCTTGCCCCTATCCTGCAAGTGATTTGATGCTGAACTTTGTCCCCCCGTCTAAGAATTTAGTTAAAAAACTATGAGAAACTGTCTTTAGGTCTAATTGCCTATAAACTACCACCCCTTAATATATAGCTATGAACCCATTTAATCCATATTGATTCCTTTCCACTTAAAATTCTCCACAACCTTTTCAACAATAAGCATTTGTTGCTTTTGTCAATTGACTCCAGGCCCAGTCATCTAGTTACTTTTGGTTGACATATTTGAGTCTAGCTGACTTTAGTGATTCCTCTTTCTCCTTTCCCTTTGCTCCATAAGAATTGTTTCATCATTTTTTCCACAGTTTTGACTAGCCCCTTGGAGAGGAAAATGTGAGGACATCAATATGTATTCATAGGCATAATAACAAATTTCATGAGCTTAATTTTGCCACCATAGATAGCGTTTTGTTTGTCCATGAATCTAATCTCCTTTGTATCTTTTCAATAATTGGTAAAAACTCTCTAAATTGTAGTCGTCTCGAAGAGATAGGAATACCCAAATAATGTTAAGTCAAGAGGACTTTACGATGATTGATTTTGATGACAATCAAATAATAATAATGTTAGAAACAAATGAATGTTTTTAACAAGTGTGTTAAGTGTGCAGACGCAAAGTCAGTACAGACGCAGAAAGTAAATACAGACACAAAATACAACACAGACGCAGATGTGAAGTCAACACAGACGCAGATGCGAAGTCAAAGTACAAAATGCAGAC
>JAOTAY010000189.1:16661270-16671804 GCA_025629805.1 Erythroxylum baracoense
CAAAACGACGTCGTTTGTCGGGCCGACCCGTAGCCCGGCCCGGGCGGACCATGGTCGGCCAGTGGCCCGCCCAGGGCCCGTCAAACCCGGGCCAAAAACGGGCCGGGCCGGGCTGGGATTGACATCCCTAGTTAGGAGAGCTTAAATTATGAGAAAATTGTAAAAATGTTTTAACCACATGCCGATGAGAAGTTCTCGTAAAAATCCCATTTGATTCGAACTTGTTACGGCCTCAGAAAACTCCTCCAATATGTGATGGAACCGAAAATAAGTATTTCCGCATTTGCTTCATTTATTTTCCTTTCATTTATGATCCAGGACATATAATAAGATTCATGCTTCGTGTTACACTAAAAACATATCTGATTGTGATCAAAAGTTTTGTCGCTTTTTGCTATTAATTCATCTGTTCTCTCCTTGCTTGTATAGTGGTTCCAACGATATTATCTTTCTTCGCCGGATAGATTGGCTCTTCTTTTAAATGTGCATTAAAAACAGTCCGAAGGAAAATAAGATTTTGCATTACAGCTAACATGATGACCCTACAACATGCAATGCTTTTTTTACAATAAGCGTACAATCTGCTCAACAAAACCGCTTGGCCAGGCTCCTAAGTAGATCCAGATTATTCTTTTCACAAGCTAGTTTGGTGAATAGACATAATGCAGGCATCAATTGACTAGGCTACTGCCACACACCCATACACACAACAATGAAAAGAAAGAAAAAGAAAATTTTGCACTGACACTTGACAGGATTACATAACATTGGCAACTTCAAAACCTTATACTAAAACAAGAAGGTAGCGACTACACAAGGATTCCATTATTCCGAGTCTCGCCTTGGAATTTTCTATTAACCTATTAATCCAACCAAAATCCAAATGCCGCAACTTTCTGCCACAATAACTGATATGTTCAAACTTCTGGCTGCCGTTAGCTTTTGATAACAACTTCTGGAACACTAACTTCCACCATGCGAGGTATGTTGTTTATAATCTTTGGTGGCACCATTCCATTGCTGTGGGAAACTGCCTGCTGCTTGTCATAATATGAAAGATGAACTCCCAATGCAGCTCTGCCTGACGGGTCAAGATTGTTCGACCACGAAGCGTCCCATTCCACAGCTTTAGCAGTGCTACATGCTACACTAGATCCTCCAGGAACAGTCAATCTGGCTGAGTTCTGCTATAAATATAGCAAGATTAGTATAAGGACTTGACTGTTTTGCTGTAATGGTTATCAATTTGATTAAATTACCTGGGGGAAAAACCTTTCAAAGATCATTCTGTAGTAGTAAGCTTCTTTGGTAGTAGGGGTGTTATGTGGGAAGATATGAGTAGCATTCTGCATCATTCTGTCTGTCACCTGAAAGTATTATTTACGATGTTATAAACCTTCTATAATTAACGAAAATTTATGTCACCGAAAGTTAATCATTTATGTACATGTTGAGTGGCGTGAGCCTTAAGACCATCTATCCAGCTGTAGCCGACACCATCACTAAATTGCTCCTTCTGCCTGTATAGAATGTGCTGCAAGAATCGAAAGATAGCATTTTAAACAAAGCCACCGATTGGTTTAATTGATGTAAAGCAAAGGCATATGGTTCTTATGTAACTTGGGCAGATAGGGATGCTCCTCATCATCGAAGGCTTTCCTAAGAGCCCATTTTTCAATGTGTCCTTGTTCTGGTTTAATCTGAAATTGAACGAAATTTCTTAAAACCATTGTTGGAGTAGCTACAAAATTTAAAGAAAAAAAATGCAACTCTAAGAAACACCCCCTTAAATGATGGCGGAAAAGTAATGAAAGGTTGTATTTACCATTTTCCACTCAGTGTCAATGGCCATTGCAATATTAATAAACTCCTTGTCTAGGAAAGGTACTCGAACTTCCAAACCCCAAGCTGACGTTGCTTTGTTAGCTCGCAAGCAGTCAAATTGATGGAGGGCCTTGATCTGCAAAAAGAAAAGAATAATTGAGTAGAATTATTTACTCACATGTCTTTACTTATCTTTTGAGGGCAAGCTTTAGAACAACTAATAAGATTACTTCTTTGTGACTGAAAGATTACGAGTTTCGAGTCACAAAAATAGCCTCTTTGTAAAATACAAATAGAAAGCTGCATACAATTGATATCCTTACAAAGCAGAGAGTCTTGCGGACTAGGCAGCCCTTATGTCTTAATTATCTTTCAATGAACACCTAAAAAATGTGCCAAATGTGGTTACACAGTTACCTTGCGGCATGTTTCTTGATGGAACTCTTCTTTGTTAGGCGCCTTGTGGAAGTACAAATAACCACCGAAAATCTCATCAGAACCTTCACCAGAAATAACCATCTTCACTCCTAAAGACTTTATTTTCCTTGACATAAGGAACATAGGGGTACTTGCTCTAATAGTTGTAACATCATACGTTTCAATATGGTAAATGACATCTTCAATGGCATCAATTCCATCCTGTAACGTTGTCATGTACCAAAGACATACAGTTAATATTCTGTGGTCGTCTTAAACACATCATGAAGTCGTGTCCTTAACATTCGGGGTTCTAGTACCTGAACTGTGAAATGAAATTCATGGTGAACAGTTCCCAAGTAATCTGCAACTTCCTTTGCAGCCTTCAGATCAGGTGAACCCTGCTTAAGAATAGGAACTTCGTCAAGGATAGAATCTCTTAAAGAAGAGTGGTAATTTTGTGATGATTGCAATTGGCACTCACCTCTAGGCCAACGCAAAAAGAATGGAGCTGCTCTCCCCACTGCTGGGCAGCTATGGTTTCTGCTAAGTGGCGAGCTGTGATAGAGGCAACTAAAGATGAATCTAAGCCACCAGATAGCAAAACCCCAAAAGGCACATCAGTCATAAGTCTTTTGATGACAGCCTGCACGGATTGTATTTGGTAATGAGTTATAATCCCACGGATATCCTCTTATTTGATGTTTTTACAGTAACAGCATGTGTTATAGTTAAAGTCTGCATCTCATAAGACTCACATTTTCAAATGCACTTCTTAGAGCAAGCGGATCATATGGAGTTGATGGAATAGCGTCTGAGAACCAAGGAGGATTGTACCATCTCCTTAACCCCACTGACCTGCTGGAATACAAGTGACCAGGAGGAAAGCACTCAAAATGTTCACAGTCATCATTCAGAGCTTTCAATTCAGATGCAATCCAAATTGATCCTGGACACAACGACATGAGATGAGAATTGATAGAATTTTAGAACTTGGAAGACACATAAGCGACCAAAGTGAGTGGAGAAGAAGTTACCATCAAGTCCCCATCCAATGTAGAGGGAGGTGATTCCAATGGCATCACGGGAGACAAGGAAATTATTCTCTCGAGTGTCCAATAGCACAAATGAGAAGATGCCATCCAACATGTCCACAAAATTTTCTCCATGCTCTTCATACTATTCAAAGATAAGATTTCAAAGGAAAATAAAAGTAGAAAATGTTTGAGATGATTATAGGTTGAATGAATATCAAGATAGCTACCAGATGCGCAATAACATCAGAGTCGCTGCCTGTTTTGAACTTGTGATCTGACAAACGCTTCCTTAGTTCTTGGTGATTGCAAATTTCTCCATTCACCTGTATTAAACAATTCATTTAATATGAGTTACATGCATAGTTTTTTTTTTTTTTTGGAGAAATGAGTTACATGCATAGTTGGTGTGCCAAAGCAACTACACATTGCTCCACAAAATGTAGAAAGACAACAGAACCCCCGAGTCCACTAAATTAAGCACGGAATGGGAATATTTTGACCATAGTGTAGAGAAGCATACCGTAACAACAATACTTTTGTCCTCATTGAACAGAGGTTGATCACCAGAAGCAGGATCAATGATAGCTAAACGTTGATGAGCCAAGTAGCAGTCACCGTGCTGGTAGAGTCCACTCCAGTCCGGACCACGGTGCTTCAATCTGTTAAAGGTGACAAAGCAATAGCATCCATAATGTCAGTTCCTTGTTCCGAATCCTTACCACTTTCTTCCCTACAAATCAGTCAACCGTGATTATCCATCTCAAGCAAAGATTAATAAATTCGCAATAACAAGAATGAAAGAGAAATTTGCCTGCGAGACAGCTCCAGCACACGAACCCTTTTAGCTTGAGAATCATTGGAACATCCCAGGACAGCTAGTATCCCACACATTTTTTAATATTTCTTGTAACAAAAATGTTTTAAAAGATATATAATATAAGCAACGACAGAAGATGTGGGCTTGGTTTGATAACAAAGAAACGGCAAACACCTAAGAGAAGAGTGTTATTTTTTTGTATAACTAGTCATTTCTGCGTGTAAACCCACCCACGTATTTATAGAATGAAGTAACCATCAGCATCCTCCAGGCTCAGAATCCCTGTAGTAAAACCAACACAGTGGACTTCTTTTGTAATTTATTTCTGGATATTATCTTGTCCATTACCATCATAGCTGTAACACGATAAATCTATGAATGAGTTTAAAATAAATCTAAACTAATGGAGAGATATAACTGAAAATCAAGCAAATTCGTCCCGTGTATGTATGTGTAGGGGTCTAGTCTGGTTGCGACACGTGGTTAGTTTCTGCATTTGGGTACAATTCGGATGGTGAGGTCTACGTTGTTTTTTTTCCTGCAAATGTCATCATAAAAATCACGTGGACTTGACGACGGATGGGTTTTGTTTGCCACTCTCTTCTTAGCACCGCTAGTTTTCAGATTATCCAATTCTCGTTGAATTGATTTAATTTAATTCTATTAAAAGACTAAATCATGCTGTGAAAACATATTTTTTCCACCCTGCTTTTCAAATTAACAAATTTATTATAATCTACTACCATTGCATTTTTATTACCTAAACATCGTATACTCTTTGTAATTATGTATAACTGCAAGTGAGGCCGTGCTAAAAATACGTGGTCATTTGCACGATCGTATACAGCACAGAAAAACTTATTTCTTAATATAAAAGAGGAAAAACGTAGTTTTTTGTTGAGAGTGCGGCCATGACATCCAAAAGTGAGGAAACAGAGAGAGAGAGAGACAAATAGTCATCCTTCTGTGATTAATTTTGGGATTGGATTGAGTGATTATTGATTACGATATCAACTTTAGTTCAATCCTGAAACTTTGTGAGACAACTTATTATTGTGGGATGAGAGATCAACTTTTGTTTGCAAATCCTTATTGAGAATAACGGATTTGCTTGTCGATTTGCCTCGTAGTTTTTTCCTCTACATTGGAGTGTTTTTACATAAATCTTGGTTTTTGTTTCATCGTTAAGTTTTTTATTCTTATATTATTTGCTGCTATAAGTTGAAGAGTTCTTTATTATTGTTAATATTTGGTTGATTTTTTAGAGAGTTATGTTATTGTCCCCCTATAAGTGGTATCAGAGTCATCATAATTGAAGGTAGAAACAGCTCTATAGTCAAGTTAATGTCATCAATTTACTCGATTTGTAGGCCCCTAATGGAAGACTTTCTGTATTGCAAAGATCTTTTGATCCTCTTGATGTAGTTAAAGGTGTGAAGGATGATGTTCCTTCAAACCTGAAAAGATGTTAGATAGAGAATAGGAAAAGATGAAGCAGAAAACTCTGGGCACTATTAGACAATGGATTAATATCAACATATTCAACCTCGTGTCTCAAGAAACAGATCCATTTGAGCTATGGAAGAAGCTAGAAGGTCTATATGAAAGGAAGACAACTAAAAACAAGGCCTCTCTGATTAAGAGGCTCGTGAACTTAAAGTTGAAGGCTGGGATATCAGTTTCAGAGTATCTAAGTGATTTTCAGGACATAATCAACAAACTTATCATAATGAAAATCATTCTTGAAGATGAACTTCAAGCTTTATTTCTGTTGAGTTCATTACCGAATAGCTAGGAGACGCTAGTGGTGACGATTAGCAAGTCAGCACTTGAAGTTGTGCTCTCTTTGAATGTAATCAAAGAGAGTATGTTTAATGAAGAAATTAGAAGAAGGGAGATCAAAGTTGACAACGTGCAGGCCTTTGTGACAGAAAGCAAAGGAAGGAACAAGAGTAGGGGTCCTAAAGATTGTGCCAAGTCTAAGAATTGTTCAAAGTCTAAAAGTGACAAAGACGTGGAGAAATGTCACTATTGCAATAAGCCAAGACACATCAAGAGGTTCTGCTATAAGTGGAAGAGGGATCAGAAAAAGCAAGATCATTAGAATGATGGTGATGATAAAAATACAATAGCAACAGCTTCAAGCACAAATGATGAGTTGTCCCTAGTTTATGCAACTATTGAATGCTTCCACATCATCAATTTTGGTTAAGAATGGCTGATTGAAACTAGAGCATCTTATCATTTTGTTCCAAAGGAGGAGTACTTCTCAAACTACAAGTGCAGAGATTTTGGGAGTGTAAAGATGGGAAACCAAGTTTTGCCAAGATATTAGGCATGGGTGAAATACGAGTTCAGAAAATGTCAGATGCTTACTGAACTATGACACATCCCTGATCTAAGGCTAAATTTGTTATCAAATAATGTGTTAGATCAAGAAGAATTTCAGCACACTTTCAAGGATAGGAAATGGAAAATGTCAAAGGTGCAATGATGGTTACCTGAGGAGAGTTATGTTTCTCACAGTATAAGACATACTTAAAGGTGTGTTGTTAGGCCCGGGTTTCAGAACTTATTTCATGGCTACATTACGAGAGGTTTGGGTGAAGATCAAGTGAAAAGAAGGCTGAGAGAACTAAAAAAAAAGTGTTTATCCGGAATTTTTACAAGTTCACCTATCACCCTCATGCACAAGCACGATCGTGCACTCCCATGAGTGCATGAATTGGTCATGATCATGCTAGTGAATGATCGTGCACCCCTGTAAAAGTGGGGTTCTGTCATGATCGTGCCAGTGCACAATCATGCACCCCCATTGAAGGGTTATGACACTCTAACTTGTAAAGATCATATCTCTCAATTCTAATATCCAACAATTACAAGCTTCATACCATTTGAAAACAAAAAAGATAAGCTACAACTTCTATGCAGACAACTTTGTTTGATTCAGCTTATAGTAATACAGTTTATTTGTTGAAATCAGGACATAAATTTTGCAAGGATTGCATGATAGCCTTTGCCAACACCTGTGATGTTATCTTGTAAAGGTCATATCTCTTTCGTTCGAAGTCCTAAAATTACATACGATATACCGTTGGAAAGCTAAGAGGATGAACTACAATTTTCCTAAGGACCACTTTGTCCTATTCTTCCTAGATCAATATAGTTTATTCATGGAAGTTAGAGTCACTAACTCTATCCAGGGTAATGCTACAACAGAGTCCCCTTTTTCTTCTTTCACCTATTATGAGCTTTTCACATATTCCAAAAAGAAAACCCGGATCCAACAAGCACTAAGTGTACTTTCATGACTTCCAAGATAATAATTTATTTTAAATCTATCCAAGGCTATCTAACAACATACTATTCCATTTCCAACAACAGTTAATAACCCAACACAAAAGATAGCTTTGAACATGTACAGAAGGAAAATTCTTCAATTCTTACCTTCATTACTAAATCAAAACAAAATTTGTACAGGACTTTAGTTACATATCAAGGTCACAACAATAGCGTAATACAAAATTTAAATGAATGCTCATGCTTGATATGCTTTTAAAGCTACCAAAATATAATCGAACTGACTTAGTTACAAAATGTAGATATCTTGGAGTTTGCCAAAGCTTGAAAGAATCAATTATCTTCTCGTTCTGCACCTGAGGTGTAGCACCCCAATTTTACCAGGCACGTATCCGTACATCCCTAGGACATTCGAACACATACCCTATGATAGCGGAGCGCTAGAGTAGTCAAACAAAACTCTTTGCAAAATTATTTTTTTTTGAAAAAAACCAATAATCATTAATGGCCCATTTTATTAACAGCACTTTCAATCACAATTGTTACAAACAATATACACATTGCAGAATTTCAATAATCATTTGGGCCCTTTTCAAATTTGAAACATTTTGAATCATAAAGTCATTGCTCATCAGAATTATTCATATACAATGGTACAATATTTGCGAAATATATTCTTTAAGACAAAAAAACAAAAAAATGTATGCAGACGCAAACTGATCTCGACCTCTTTCTCTTACTTGAATGCAGTGGCTATACTCCCGTTTGCCTAACGGGGTAACTCTTCTAAGCATGAAAAATATTGTAAATTTTGGGTGAGTTTTGCGAACTCAATGAGTGACCATCCTCGATGGCTCACTCTGTCACATAACACATATAGTTCACATATTTTCTCATAATTTATATCACTTCATTTAACATATAGGACCACATTCAAGGAAGTCAATTTAATCATTTAAAATACATATATCACTTATAATGCAATGCGCATGAGAATCACTCACTTTCATTTATTACTTTGTTGTGACCGAGTGCCTATAACTGTCGCGTATCCATTGTGAATACCGGACTCATTGATAGCTGTCCCTTATTTGTTGGACTTACCAGGCTCATTTTACATAGTGAGCCTTAAACTCTTATACACTTTCTAAGCTTTAATCTCTTTTTCACAATCTGAGTTTTAAGCTCTTTTTCACATTTTGAGCTTTAAGCTCTTTTGTGATGTCTACTCCGGTCACAACTTCCTCTATGTTTCATGCATTCATGTAATGGAATGCATCACATTCATATATTTTTAATCAGTCACATGATTTCAGATTCACAATTACTTTCACATTCATCATTGGACCTTGGTCTGACATTCAACAATTAAGTTAAGAATACACTTATTTCTTCTTATTCACATACAAGTAGCACTTCGATATCACATTTATGTATCAAGTCTCGGACCTTCATTGTCCGACATCATCATAAGTAAATCACATTCATATAAATTATATTCACATTGCATAATAATCACAACCGTAGTCATTCAATGCAGAAATTGAAATCAGAACAAACAATGAAATGAGACCATCTACGTCGACTCACAGTACGCTCCAGATTAACATTAACTTCCATGATCCAGAAACGATTGGATGTTGTCGTTTTATCCTATAAATCAACATTATACAATACACATATTGCACACACATTATTAATTGCACAATCATATAAACATTCAATTATACACATATGTATATGTGTAATGTATAATGCATGCTCATATTGACTATTCCGGGTATCTTTTCCTAATTCACATCTTAAGATCATTCATACATCAAAGCTTACATAAGTCTAAATCAAACTTAGGTTAACACTTCATTTGTACAAAGTTATTCTAAGTTCATCATTCAATCATTCCTCAAGGTTATTCAAGCATTAAAGATCACAAAACATCCAATTCATCATTCATCTTTACTTAATACTCATTATTCATCTTAATTGAATCACCTTAGCCATCATAGGTTCACTTTCATTCCCATATCGTCTCAAAATTTCAGATTTAAACACTCAATACATAACAATTCATCCTTAAGTTCTATCCCCAATCATCACCCTAACCATATCACTCATTTAATCACTTGTTCCAGCATCATACTAAGCTCATTTCAAGCTTCATTCAAGCCTAGAAGCATCACAAGAAAGTCCCTAACCAATTGCAACTTCAATCCAAAATTAAAAAACAATATGTGATGTTTAACTAATTCCCAAGTTCGTGGGAAATTCCCATTTTCCCACGGACGTGGGATTTGTTGGCAGAAACTTTCCCAGCTAAATCCTTCCAAATTCTCAGCTTTTCCAACTCTATTTTTCAGGTCAATTTTGTATGACTATTATGACCTACAAATGAGGTTTTTTGTCAATACCTACTTCTAAAAAATTGTTCCTATATGTCTTAAGTTTCTAAGGAACCTAAGTTCATACAATTTGGTTCAGTATTCTGAACATTATACAAAATTTACTATATACTATTCAGAAATAGAGACATAATCCGAAACTTAACTTCAAGACAATTTCAAAACTCTTAGAGACAGAATTCATTCATCAAAATTGTAGCCATTTGTCTCTAGTTTAGTGTAAATTAATAATCATCCTATTTGGATATCCGTAGGTCAAGATATATCTAAAATACAGATGTATGTTCTGTAGAAACACTACATCTAACATATTTCCGGCACACTTTATCATCAATTTCATCCTAATTCATCTCTTTTGCTTGGTCTATCATTTCTAACTTATATCCACATCATTTCCTCTTCAATTATACCCTAATTATAGTTCAATATCATCTATACACAATTCAAAATCCATGCTTGATCATATACACCAAAAACAAAACATATCATGTACACATTCATTATAATGACCTTTCTATCTCAAAAATCATCTCAACAGCAACATATCAATTATCAACAAATCATATACTCAAAACAAGACATCAAAATCTTTATTCTTCATCCACAACACATACATATAAATTCATGACCAATCCACCAATCTTAAATTACTCGTCATACATTTTCCATTTACACTAACCCATGAAGATCAACATGTAACTTACTTGATTTAGCTCCAAATCCTTCAAGAGAACACCAAC
>JAOTAY010000189.1:16680645-16695411 GCA_025629805.1 Erythroxylum baracoense
TGTACAAACATTCACATGTGCAATAATTCACTATTGGCTATTCATGTGCATATATGAATGCATGAATATGTCAAAAATACTTTAAATAATCCTAACCTATTCCAAAATGACCAAAATACCCTTCCCATAAGTGAGGGGATGTTACACAAATAATGTCTACTTCCTTAAAGTTTTCGTGTGGCTCTAGGTCCTAGAGAGTGGAGAACCTTAATGGTTCACGTTTCACTTTTATTTTCAACACCCAAATACATTCAAGTATGTTTTGTATTTCATTCCATACTGGTCGATACCGAATGATACGAGGTAGAGGGTCTTTTGTACTGAGTGTAAATACTGGTCGATACCGGCGTGTTTCGCATGGTACCTGCCGGTATCTACAGTATTCATAATACCAGTCATATACCGGCTGGTACTGGAAATTTTAAAAAATGCAGGGTATGTTTGAAAAAAAATTAACCCTACACCCGACGTTTTCTTCTCTATTTTGTTCTTCTTTCTTCTTTATTTTCTCTCTCATCTCACACTCTCACAGATTCACACTCTCTCAATCTCTCTTCTTCACCGTCACTGCCATAACTCCTACTCCGGTCGTCAGATGACCACCACAGCATGACAGCACCTCCCCCTTCCTACTGGTCTGCCCGCCTCCCTCTCCACTGCGATTCTCCTTCACTCTAGTCTCCACCAAGCCTCACCACGCCTCTCCTCCTTCTCCTCTTTGGCTCCTTTTGCTGCTGTCATCTCCACCATCGCTGCTTACTCCTACCCCATGCTTGCTGCTTGTCTTCTACTGAAACAAGATTTGGTTTTCAAATCTGATTTTCACCGGCTCGAGTCCAACCCACCAAAAACCCAACCTGATCACTAAATTTGTGATATTTTTTGGTGTGTTTTAGATTTTTCTGCTCCTAAAATTGAATTGCTTTTGTGAATTTTGATTTTTTACGTTATGAATGGTTGGAAGTTGGGGAATTTTGTGAATGGTTAGAGGAAAATGGAATTGAATTGTTGTGAATGGTTGGATTTGGATTTGAATGAAATGGATGAAACGACGAAGTGTGGAATTGGAAGTTCATAATAAGTCACGACTCAGTATTTGGAAATTGATTGGATTGGATTATTACAATTTAAAATTACAAACTAAATTAAATAAATTAGATAACAAATTAAATAAAAATAAGCCTATCTATATAATTTCAATTTGATTTAAATTTTAAGGTTTGAACTATATAGAAACGAAATTGTTGGAATTTGGAAACATAAATTGTTTATGCATGTTTTGTGATGTTTTAAACTTTGAATTGAAATTTGAGAAAGTTGGAAACATAAACTACCATTTCTTTCAATTTGATCAATATGTAAAATATGTTGAATTATTTGGTAATATATATGTGTGGGTTATCATAAAGATTTATAATAGATAATGTGTGAAAGTAGTGATGTACATGTGTCCAAAAGGAACTTCTTTTTTCCAAATTGTGAACATGTTGTAGGATGAACTCCAACCACTTATACTAAGACTTATTAATGTTCATTAAAAATCCTAAAAGCAACTTCTATATTTAAGAATCGAATATAGAATGGTAGATATAATATTATGGTTTGTTGGAAATGAAAAGAAGATTCAAAGATTTGAATAAGAAAACAAATATTTCTAAACGAAGTTATACCCTTCAACTTGATCCTCATGTTATGAATATATCCTTCAACTTGATTCTTATGTTATGAATAGATGTATATGAACAATTGTATAAGATATGTCATTCATTATTTGATGATTATGTAAATCATACCCTTCAACTTGATTCTCATGTTTGAAATTTTGAGTTGAAATTTTTTGAAATTGTTGTAAATGGAAATTGTTTTGTGATTGTTGAAAATGGATATTGTTTATATATGTTTTATGTAATTATGTATGTTGAATAATTGAATTGCTACTTTTTGACTTATAGTGAATTGTGTTCGATGAAATTGAATTGTGTATCATGTAATATTACAAAACGAGTTATATTATATAAGATGGACATACATGTTGTGCAATAAAATTATATGTTATTTATTTTGATACATGCATTCATTTATTTTTACAAATAAATGGAAGTTCAAGTACTCCTGATCAAACCACTTCAAGAAGATACAATGATCCAGCTTGGGCTCGTACTGCATTGGTTCTCGGTATGAGGAACCATACTACTTGCTTGTTTTGTAATAAACATTTGAAAAGAGGAGGAATCACTTGATTAAAGAAATATTTAGCTGGGGTTAAAGGAGATTTGGAACCCTGTAAAAAAGTAAGTCATGGTGTGAAGTGACAAATGAAAACATTGCTTGAAGAATATCAACATGAGAAAGATAGAAGGGAAAGATTGAATTTTGAAATTAGTAGTGGAAGTTCGTTTACTAGTTGTGAAAATGTTGAAGGCAGTAGTGGTAGTGTTCCATCCCAAGCCTAATAAGAAGCACCTAAACCTGATGTTAAAAAAAGAAGAAAGCAAGTGACTAGTTTTTTTTGCACCACGAATAACTCCTGGAGCCTAACCTTCAATTCATAGTGTTGTGCAATCAAGATATGAGACTCACACTGTAGATATGGCAGTAGCTTAATAGTGGTATGATATAGGCTCATTATTCAATGCTTACTAGTCATGTTATTATCAACCTATGGTGGATGATATAACCTATTATGGTTTGGAATACAAAGCTCCTTCGATTGATGACTTAAGAGGTAAACTTTTGAATTGCTCTGTTTTTAAAATTAGAAGTTATTTGGCAGAAAGAAGAGTGAATCGGGCTACTTATGGGTGTTCAATCATATGTGATGGTTGGACAAATAGGAGACAAAATCCTATTGTTAATTTTTTGGTTTATTCTACCAATTGCTCAATATTTTCGAAATCTATTGATGCATCTGGCCTTATTAGGAATACTAAGACTTTGTTTGAAATATTTGATGAAGTTGTGAATGAAGTAGGACCAGAAAACATTGTTTAGTTTATTATTGACAATGATTTTGCTTATAAAGCAACAGGAAGAAGGCTGCAGAATAAGTATAATTCTTTTTTTTTGGACTTTTTGTGTTACACATTGCATTGACCTAATGCTGGAGAATATAAGAGTCCTAGGTATTTTCCTATTATTGATGAGACTATTCAGAAAACTAAAAAAGTGACCAAGTTCATCTATAATCATGCATGAGAATTGAATTTAATGAAAAAGGAATTTACAAATGGTAGAAATTTGGGTCGTCCTTCTATTATAAGATTTGCAACAAATTTCTTATCATTTCAGTCTTTCTTTACGATGAAAAAAAGGTTAAGACAAATATTTACAAGTGATAAGTGGGTTACAACTTAGCATGCTAGGTTTAATGCTGGAGTAGAGGTTTCCATAATTGTACTAGAAGATAAAGAATTTTGATCCCAGTGCCAATTTGTTATCCAAGTTTGTGAGCCTTTGGTTAGGGTGCTTGGCTTGGTTGATAGTGAAGAAAAGCCAATAATGGGGTTTTTTTATGACATGGAGAGAGCGAAGGAAGCAATCAAGGTCAATATGCAACATAAGTCTTCTTTGTACTTACCGTATCTTGCAATCATCAATGAGAGATAGGAAAGACAACTTTCTTCTCCACTGTTTGCAGCTGGGTTATTTTTGAATCCTAGTGTCTATTTCAGATTGGATTTTACTAAAAAAGTTGAAGTTAATTAAGGAATGCTATTAACTATTACAACTGACATGATGCAAGATCTCTTAAGCTCACAAATGGAACTTTATAAGGCATCTTCTGGAGATTTTGGAATGTCGATTGCTATTCGACAAAGAGGAAAACTTTCTCCGGGTATTAATTGTTTCCTCTTTCTTATTTGTTGAAAATTAATTATCACTTTATTTTGTTTATAGCGGACTTTTGTTATCCTACGACTTACAGTTTCTTGGTGGAATCAATTCAGAAATAGTGTTCCAGAATTGCAAAGGTTTGCAATTCAGATTTTAAGTCAGTGTGTGAGTGTAATATGTTGTGAACAAAACTGGAGCACATTTAAATTTATACATTATAAGAAAAGAAATAGATTGGAGCATAAGAGGTTGAATGACTTGGTTTTTGTTCGTTACAATTTAAAGCTTCGAAAAAGGTATGTTATTATCATTATTATCATTTTTAATTCCGATATAATTTCTTATAATATCCTAATAATAAATTTTATTATTTACTAGGAGTCTTAATAGCAAAAGTAGTTCAATTGATATAATTTCCATTAATAATATCGATCTTTTGGCGAATTGAGTTTTTGAGGAATCGTATTTGGTATACGTGAATGACTTGAAAGATAATTTTGAATGAGAAAGCATTGACATGTCACTTGGTGCATTGAATTTGAATGATGATAATGATGAAGCTCCTTTCAATGATAACGATTTTGTACCAAATGATAAGTGAGATCAGTGCAGTTATAGCAGGTATCTTCTCATAGAATATTGAATTTCGTTCTAGGTTTTTGTTTTTCCTCTTCTTTTAATTTTACTTATGTTTGATGTATATGTTAAATTCTATATATGTAATGTAATTGTAAATGTTTGGTTCTTTCCTTATCACGAACTCTTGTTGTAAATTGTAATTGATTGAGAGTTAAGGATATTTATTATTCTTTTTATTGGATGTTTTGATGTAATTATAATTTATTATAGATGAAAATTGAAATTGTAATATTTTAAATACTTTGTATTGTTCTTAATTTTATATTTGTATGATAATGATTGTTTTTTTATATTAATTGTGGTTATTATTTATATGTGAAGTATCTTAAAATTATTGTTATTTCATATTAATTATGATTATTATTTATTATTATATTTTTTGGAGACATGGATGATATAAACTTATAAAATATATAGTATGACTGTACGATATGACAATGAACTATTTTGTAATTTTTTTAAAAAATCATAGACTATTTCATAAATTTAAAAAACTACTCGAAACGATACTCAGTATTGACCGATATCGATATAGTACTATACCAGAACTCAATTCGGTACCAAATTTGGTATGATATTTGCAACATTGAGTATTACACATGAGAAGCGTATTCCATTTTTATTAATATTATAAAGAAAATTGATTAATCAATTCTTATTTGATACGCCTACTTATTCAAAACTAGACTTGGTTCTTTGACGCAGCAAGCACCCATCTTTAAAGGAAAAATTAAGACAACACACCAAAAATCAGAATATCTTATTAGATTCCTAAGTCGAAATATCCCTGTTCAAAGATGATGGGTGCATAACATTTTTTTTAAAAAAATTATTATAATGCGAATCCTCTCTAATGTTAATAAACGCATCTTGAGATCACCTAACACCAATCAATGCTTAATCTCCAACACTTTGAGATCTGTAAATTTGACACCATAGAGCTAAGTTTAAATCTTATTCTAATATTTCCATATGTTATTTTCGTTATTTAAATATTAGAGTCGAAAATTTTGGAAGGAGCAAATGTTTAAGTAAAATTTTAAAATAATTTATTTAAATATTAATTAAATGTGCAATTTCTTTCTTGAAATAAGTTTTAGAAATAACACTTTAACATTATTAAAGCGTACCGTATCTAGAAATTTTTATAAAATGACACCAACCAATTTAGGCTTTTTATGTAACAAATAATTGAGACCTAACCTACCCAATCCAAAAATTTAGAGTAGGTATCTTTATGAAGTTACCTTGAGGACAAAATTTAGAAGACAGATGGCATCGAGTAATTGTGTGGTCTAGACAGGCCAAACCAATCAAGCATTTCGTACCGTGATGTGTCGTCCGGCTAAGTGTGACACCACAGAAACCCGAACCTTTCAAAATGTACTATCAAGTTTTAGGATCTATACTCAAAGCTGAAAATACTGGATCAGTTTTTCTTTTATATATATTTCGATTAACCAATTTTAAATTTATTTATATAAATATAATAAAAACAACTGTCGGTGCTTATCTTCTTTGCCTATATGTTTATGATCATTTATGCTTACAAAGCAACGTGATCCTCTTTCCCTTTTTTCTTAATAAAATCGATAATTTATAACTTTATAATTTAAACGTGTATTAAATAAATATTATATATAATAATTTATTAAATATATATTTTAAATAAATTATTTAATCAAATAATAAATTTCATTCATCAGTGGTATCGATGACTTTTTATCTCGAAGAGCTTCGTGGAGTCTAACCTAAAATATCTTGCACTCAACAGAGACTTTCCTCCCTACCATTGAAATTTGGACCACCCCTAAGACTAAACGCGTTTGTCTCTCTCCTTTCTTCTTGTTTTTGTCAGTCCTTTGTACCATCCAACATTATTGGAATGCAAGTTTTCAAAAATAGACCACAATCAATAATTTTCTCAAACTCAAACAATGAGAGTAATATGTACTAAATTCAAATAATCAAAATTTTGTAGTCAAACTTTGCACAAGCTACTTAGTGTGTATTTTAATTTTAAAACATACATAAATTTTATAGTTATAACCATTATAAAATAAAAATATTAATAAAATTTATTAAATATAATCACTCTAACAAGCATAATATAGACTAAAACTCTTTAATTTACGTAACAAGATTATGCTATATAAAAATATAAAATTAATTAATTAAATGTACAAAGTTTTAATTTGTTTCCGGTATGTAATATTAAATTTTACTTTACAACAATGAACATGAAGCACCTACTAAATTGACTCACCCCACTTCATTACATGTCTTCTTCGTTGTCATCAACAATACTTAATTGAAGTCCTGTTAAGGTGCAGAATTTAAGAAGGTCTAATAATATGCAACCTTACTCTATATAACAGAGAGGTTATTTCTAATCCACTTCATCACACATATGACAAAAATAAATTATTTTTTAATATAAAAATTAATCAAAGCAAAATCATCCCTACCAATCCTAAAATATATTTACACATTTTTTTGAGAGTAAATATAATATGTATTAGAATAAAATGAGGCTTTAGGAGTTACACCGTCACTGTTGTGCTTGGTATTCATACATTTTAACTAACTTGCATCGGATAGACACACTTAACCCTGTTTAACTAATCTTCCGGATACTAAAATAAAAACACTTTAGTGGTTTTATCACGTGCTTCACCGAAGCAGTAGATGGCTTGTGCTAAGAGCTTCTTTAACTCTGCCGGGTGGGGCAGGGCTTCGTCTAGATTCTCCATGCCCATTTGATAGGCTGATTGTAGGAGCTAGCATCCATGTTTAAAGTGAGTTCAAATGTTATCCACTCAGAGGCCTATTTCTTGACTTGTGACGGATTCTTTTCCAGATTTTAAAAGCACCTTTTGTTGCGTTCTTTCCACAGGAAGCTTGTGGTAGAACCAAAGGCAATCTCAATTACAACTCGATCCCCCTTGATGAATCTTGTAACGTATTGTTTTTGCTTAAGATATCCCTGAAGTTAGGTTAGGACCATCAATTAGGGTTTTTTTTGCCTTAAGTTCCAAAACTCCTCGGAGACTCTGCAACTAAAGAAGATGTGATCAACTGAACGAGGAACTCTTTTGCACATTACACATTTACTATTGATTCTTGCTCCATCCTACTTTCCACTAAGGTAATTAAGTCCTTTGTCCTTTGGAACTTTCCTAGCAAATAAGTTGGTGTACGCCCCTGTCCATATATATTTGTCCTGTCTCCAGCGGATCGGAATCCGGTCTAGTGGATGACCTGCACGAACTCAGGAACTCCCTGTCAGTGATCATGATTGATCCACCTGTTAACTTTGGAGTTGAGGGGAATTCTTCCAATAAGAAGAGTTAAGACTGGACCACTGCAAATTCGCCCTAACTTGGATCAATTATCATAAAATAGAGCTTTACTCTATAGGATACTCCCTATCCTTTTCCTTAGAAAGATATTGTCGCTAGTGCTAATACGTGTTATATCCAACCTCCACCTCCTTCCTTTAGAGACTTGTTACACATCTTGCCAGGAAACTTTAGTGAGGGTTTCCTTATCTGCAGCCCATAGGTACCTTTTCATGATACTTTTCAATTTCTTTAATCAAACCATTTGAGAGTAGGAAATGGGAAGAATAGTACACTTAAAGGGATATTGGAACAAATCTGATTACCAAGACTCTTCCTGTTATAGAGAGGGATTTGTTGCACCAACACTTCACTCTTCTTTGATTTTTTTAATCCCCAAACTAAGGTTTCTTTTTAGTTACAAGAAGTCCCAAGTATTTAAAAGGTGGATTTATGATCTGAAGCCTAGTATTATTTACGATCCAATCCTTATTAGAGTGAGCACTTCTTGACATGAAAATATGGCTTTTGTTCCTCTTAACCTCCAAACTAGACAACGCTTTAAAAACCATAGGGTGGCTGTTAACAAACTAATTAAGGCATCATGAGCTCTGCAGAAGGGATCTTTATCTACAAAAGCAAGAGAGACCAAACCAATCTTCTTACACCTACTATGGAAGGATTAGAGTTGATCTTGATGATTAACCTTGTAAGTGCTTCCATGCATAAAACGAAAAGGTATGGAGAGATTAGGTCTCCCTAGCTTAAGCCTCTAGAACTGGAGAATAATGGAGTTGGCTCTCTATTGATAAGGACATTGAATGAAAGGCAAAGTTTAACCCAATTGCTAAACGCTACAGGAAAATCAAAAGCTTCTAAGAGATTAAGTATGAATTTTCAACTTATTGTGTTAAAAGCCTCGAATATTTCAACTTTCATGGCACACTTTTTGGCAACATTTCTCCTGGATTAAATAACTTATAAACCATAAGGATATTATTCCCAATGGACCTGCCATCTTTGAAGGTTCCTTGTGTATCACTGATAATTGACTTGATCACTAACTTCATTCTGTGAGCAATGATCTTATAAATGATTTTCGATAGGATATTGCAACATATGATAGGCTTGATGTAACATCCCATATTTGATAATGGAATCGGAATACCGAATATTACCACATTCTTAAATACCTAAAATTTCAAATCTCAAGATTTTCTATTCAAAACCTCATTATTCTAGCAATTACTAGTCACTTCATAAAAATTCGACAGAATTTTCTCTATATTTACTTAAAACCTCCTGCAAGAAACTTTAATACCACTTCTTATACATGTTACTTAACTATCCATCTATGTGTCAAACTCCTTGGCAAAATAATTTACCCATCTTCCAATACATTTCAACCATTTAAACAAAATTTATACATAACTTTCATTTATAATTCCAAATAAAATTTTGTAAGATCCTTCACTTCTTTATGTGTACATGTCATAACAAAAAACAAAATAAAATTTTGTAGTACATCCACTTCCAAGTCTTCCAAGATCCTTTATGTGACTCTAACCTTGTAGTAGATCTACCATAACTTTCTTCCACTTCTCTTCAAAACCTACGCGCGGAAAAAAAATCTGCAGGCTAAACTATAGGCTTAGAGGTGTTCAAGTAATTTCATTTCTTATTCATTTCAATTCATTCCACCATAACATGCATAACATATAATATTTTTCAAATTTAAATATCTTCATTTATTTCTAAGCATGAATAGGCATTTAAAATCAATTTATGAAATACAAGATGTATTTATTATAATAATTCAGATCTAATTACACAATGATCAATAAATTGTACAATCAATTAGAAGTCTGTTAAGTCTTGGTCATGCATTTAATATACTTTATGTAATTGTCCAAAGTAAAATCCAACGAAATTGCATCGTCGAGCGGGATAAGTGGGATTTTAAAATATGGGACCGAGTTCTCAGAACCATACGGTCCATTTGCATATTTGTATTTTACGGGACTAAGCTCTCGAAGCCATAGAGTCCATAAGACAAATCAAATATTTCATACCAGAACCGAGCTCTCGGAGCCATACAATTTGGTAACACATGTCATAACGCAATACTACTAACTCCCTAATTAGCATGTCAACTTTATCACATTCTTCTAATTCCTATCTATTTTACTAGAGGCAAATCTAATTAAATTCCATTGAAATTTAATGATAAAAAAACTCATAATAGTCAATTCAAGCTATTTCATATTCGACCAAAGTAAATGTCACTCTTTAATATCATTTTTTCCTTCCATTATTGGTTTTAATTTAGTTCATATAACATTCAAGACATATTCATCTTACCAATTAGTCAAAAATAATATGCATCTCAAGTTTCCAAATTCAAACATAATGTATGCCAGTTGGGGAAAATACAAATTATAAGTTCAAAATCCAAATTAATCACATATACTACTTCATTTACAATCCAATTAAATATTTTTAACAACAATTTCATAAACTCCTAATTTTATCTTAAGAACCCTACATAAATAACTTAATTAATATCATTTATTTCCATTAATATTTTTAGGTTTGACTTTTACCCTTTTCTTGAGTCAAACTTTGACTACTAGTTAACTTTAGGTCAAATCCTCAAAATGAACTCATTTTGATCTCAAATTAGATCATCGGGTTACCCTTGAATAATACAATCCGATGCAAAATAGAATAAAGTGTTGTTCAAGTCCCGAGTGTCACTATTCACCTCAGGATGCACTATTTATAGCCTAAAAAGTTCTCTTTATGAAACTGAGATTTTTGGGGCATTACACTTGAATTCATTCAAAGATCTAGGATATGGGAATTTAATAATCAATCATATAAAAGCTTTATTGATTTCCTTTAAAATTTTGCCTCCTTAAAAAGAATCCAATATGACATCCGTGACTGTTGTTTTAATGCAAGCCCAGGTCCTTGGATGGAAAATTCCATTCAAGCCATCCTGTCCAGAGACTTTAGTAGAGTTGAGTTTAAACACCACCTTCTCCACGCTATGGGCTAACTGGTCTTGTTAGAGATTCAATATATGCCTTTGTAAATTGATTAGAGAAGAAGGTTTTCAACAGAAGACTGATGATGAACTAAGGGCAGGAGTGCCAATATATTAGTATTCTTCATGTTTAGGACTGAATTATAAAATAAGTTTGGTAAGACAGTGCTCTAGCATACTCATTGAGTGTTATTCTTTCTTTTGTAAGAAGGATCTCCATCCTAAGTTGGTTCTGTAACTCTCTTTGCACCTTTATTAGTGATCTCTTTGCCTTTTGCACATCTTCTAAAGTGTTATGACCCCTATTTTTGTGTTTAATTTTAGCTCCTTTTTTATTTCCTTCAACTTCTTTACATATAGATATTCTTTGCAACATCAGAATTTAGGAAATACCCTTTTTAATAGCTTCCTTATAACCTTTTTCTTCCACTAGGTAGTTGCTAAAGTGAAAATGGTAGTATTTATTGAAAATAATACTCAAACATATTTGAGTTATAGTATTTGAATGAAATAAAGTAAATGTAATAAATGAAATTCAAATTAACTAGTAGATTATTAGATTATGTTTCACGCATATACCTTTAAGAAATTTCAAATTTATAATAAATTGAATAAACTAATTAATTAGAGGTGTGCATGATATGAAAAGAATGGATCCAAAACCCTCACTCTAGTATTTGGGAAGAGAGCGAACCATTCTCCATTCATTAATGCTCTGTTCAGTCTTTTTCTGATATGCCACAATCTAAAGTTTTGTTGCTCCATGTATAAATTTTCTCTTCTAGCTTCAAATCAATGACCTCTAGGTTCTTTACACGCTCTTAGAAGTTAGTTTAGAAATTCTTCATCATAGCATTCCCTTCGGCTTTAGATAAGTAGAATGTGCTATTAAAATCGCCTAGTATTATCCAGAGTCCTTGAACTTAAGATTGGAGCTCCTTTAATTTTCTCCAAAGTGATCTCGTCTGGATAACAAAATTTACTCCATATATAAATTGACTAGAACAGTAATTCTTTCTTGAACATATAATACCTCCAGATGCATCTAGTAACCGAAATTTAACTAATTTTTGTCAAAACAACCACTATCGTACTATAATGAATGATACTGGTGGTTGGATTGCTTTCCTAAAAAATCATCTTCAGCGAGCTTTTCTAAAGCTAATTTTGGTTTCTAGAATACTAATCATAAATGGTTAATTCTCTAAAAAAAATCCTTTTAACATTTGTTGTTTAAAGGGGGTTGTTAATCCCTCTTACATTCCATGATACTATTTACATGTTTATTGTGAAGGTTTAGAACCCTTACGCTTCTTCTTCCTTCTACGTTTTCTTCTATTATCAACCTTAAAATCCTCTAGCTGATTTTAGTGTAATTGAAATGTTTTTAACTTCTATTTCCATTTCTTTATCACCTGAGTTATCTCAGTATCAACTTCAATCAGGTTTTCTCTAGTGATTTCATGTATTGACTCCTTAGTCACCAGATCCTTTGGCTCCTCATTGATTAATTTCTAAGTTTAATAGTCCCCAAATTCTTTCCTCCTTTTGTGCTCTAATGACTATTTTCAGTAGTTCTAAGGGGTTAGGGGGAACTTTAAATATACTTTCCAACCCCATGAACTCTGAATAATCTCTAATAAACCTTTTCCTTGTAGCTCTCCATTGATTACCCTGCTCCTTGAGGGAAGGCTTCTAGTCCACTTAAGCATATCTTCCAACTTTGTGTCTCCTTCCCTAAGTCTTTGTATGGAGGTATAATCAGGTACTTAGAGTCAAGGGACGTGTCTTTGAACACATGTTAATATAGTGTTGCAAAAGATAACGTTACAGAGTGTCCACCATTTCTATATCTTAAAAGTGTCCAAAAAAATGTTCGTAATATTATATGGAATAAATAATAAATAATATTTATTTATTTTTCTAATATTGGTTATAACCATAATTATTAAAAAATATTTAAATTTTTAGTTTGCTGTAAATTAACTTGTTAATTTTATATTTAATGATATTCACGTGATCCGTCACATATATAAATAATTATGTAATAAAAAAATGTAGCCACCAACTATTTATTAGAAAATTTTAATTGAATAACTATAAATTTTTAAACCTAAAATCACCTTTTTTTAGTTCAAAGACTGGAACTAAGATTGTGGGGATCTGGAATTGGAAGACCTAATGAACACTAGTTCACTCATTTTATAAGAAAGGCCAAAGGTCTGTTTCACTATCAGATGCTCTTCTTTACTGCAAACGCTTTCACGGATATTTCTCCAGGTTTCAACTATAGCTTATGATTTAGAATTGAAAGAACTGACAAATCACGTTTCTTGAATGAGATTATTGCCTATAAGATTCTCACATTTCCTGCTTCTATCAAATAAGTTCCTATTAGTGAATGAATCGTGATTCATCACGGACTTGACAGAATAAGAAAAAAGTATAGTTGTTTTTATGTTTAGAACTTTTTTTGTAATTTTTGCAATTAAAACTTTACAAATATTTTTTGAACCTTACAAATGTTTTATGTTGGAATCTCCCTTGGTTCAACAAGACCTTTAGTTGCCTTTTTCCTAAGGTTCAATCTCCTAATTCTTAGTTTAGACCAATTTTATTTTGTTACACAATCTACAAAGTCATCTTTAAGCTTATTGCTGGTAGACTTAAAACTACCCTGCCATAATATATTTATCCTTAACAGGAGGCTTTCATTAAAGGGAGATAGTTTGATGATAATATTTTACAAACTCAAGAGTTTTTTAAGAATTATAATAAGAGACACTTTAGCAAGAATTTTTCTCTCAAGATTGATTTTAAGAAGGCTTTTGATTCCATTAATTGAAACTTTAATTTGAATATTTTAGAGGAATTCATATTCCTAACAACTTTTGTTGGTTGGATTGAACAATGCATCACTTCTGTCTCTTATAGTGTTCTAGTTAATAAGGAGTCTTTTATACTCATTATGAGCGCAAGAGGTTTAGGGTAAGGAGATAAGCGCATATAAGTTCTTATTAAACTCATCAGATTTGTTATTAACTAGGAAGTCCTTTAAGCTTCATTACAAAAACAAGAAGCTAAAGAATTGTTGGGGATAAATTCCCCCCAAATAATACATCTATTTAGTAACAGCTAGAAGAATGGCCATCAATTTGTGCTAAGTAAGAAGTCTTCGTTGCTTTGCGAGGACAACTCAATGCCCTTAAGCATCACTCTCTACAAGAAATGATTCTTGAAGCTGGGTAAGGCTAGAACTAGAGACATGGTCATCTCTAGCTTCAATTTCTTATAGGTTTGAACAAACTACGTCAAGTTTCTATAAAACATTCCCATTATTATGTTGGGAAACTAGGTCGGGATCCAATCTCGACTACAGCGAAATAATCACGAAACTTTTTTGTGATTTTGATTTCCCAAAAACCAATATCTCTTTAATTTTATAAAATGATTAACATAAATCATTATAAAGCGGAAACTTAATTCGTACCTTATTTCGAAGCTTGATCTTTATCTTGTCGTATCCCTCGAACCGTTCTCGAAACCGATCAGTCTCAACCACGTAGCCGCATAAATGTCCGGCCTCTAACGGTATTCACATAACAGTTTGAGAGAACTTAGTAACTCTTACAGAGACGCTTAAGCATGAAGTACTAGCTCTATGGAGCTTAAGCCTATTTATAATAAGCTTTGGACGTTTTAGTAATTAAATTGAAATTAAATTCTAATTTCAATTACACTTTAATTAGAATTACAAATAATTATAATTAAATACCAATTATGTCCATATAAGATTCAATATCTCATATTGATCCTTATTTATTACATATCTCATATTTAATCATAAAGTTTCTCAAACTTTACAATCAAGTCCAACTTGATTAAATTAACTTTGCTCTCTTC
>JAOTAY010000189.1:16730206-16745448 GCA_025629805.1 Erythroxylum baracoense
AGAATATATCGATAGACATAATTGAAAAATCAGAGTGCAATTATTGTCATAAGTTGTATTCAAATGGTTCGAAAGGTGGAACGTCTCATTTAAAGAGACATACGGAATCATGCACTAGAAGGAAGAAGGTTTTAGAAGGTCAAAAATTTTTGACCCCTAACCTTATGAAAGGAAAAATTGAAACGACCGTAACAACTTTTGACAACAATAGATCCAGAATTTTGATGACTAATATGGTTATTGGAGATGAACATCCATTGTCTATGGTTGAAAGCAAGAGATTCAAGATATTTCTTAATTCACTCCAACTGACTTTTAAGGTTCCATGTTGGAATACATTAAGGAATGATATTTTCAAATTTTATGAGGACAAGAAGAGAGAAACATTAAGAGCATTGTCGAGTGTTCAAGGATGAATTGCTATAACAACGGACATGTGGACAGCCGATAACCAAAAAAAGGGTTATATGGTAGTGACGACACATTATATTGATAATGATTGGAAGTTATGTAATAGACTTTGAGGTAATTTATATTCTTTAATATTATTATCATTTAGTTTTTTTCATTATTTTATGAATTTATGACTCATATTGATATGCTTTTTCATGATAGGTTCATTTATGTGTCGACATCATATACAAGTGAAAAATTGGTGAATGTGTTGAAAGATTGTTTGATGAATTTGAATATCGACAACAAAGTATCCTCCATCACAGTCGATAATTGTAGCACAAATGATGCTATAATTGAGAAGTGAACAGGTAAGATGCGAGTTGGGAGCTTATTGGATGAAGGTAAGTTATTTCATATGCGTTGTTTTGTGCATATTCTTAACTTGATTGTGAAAGTTGGGTTGGAGACGATAAAGGAAGCAATATAGTATATTCAGAATAGTGTTTTATATTGGAGTGTAACTTCTAAAATAGTTGAAACTTTTGAAGATGGTGCACAAATTTTATGCATTCCAAATTCAAAGAAGTTAGTTTTGGATTGTCCTACCAGATGGAACTCAACCTTTAAGATATTGGAGTCGGCAATCCCAAATGCTCAACTATTTATTAGACTAGCCGAAAGAGATCCTTAGTATACCTGCGTACTATTAGAGGATCAATGAGACTTGGCTAAAGAACTTTGTATGAAGTTGAAATTATTCAATAATTGGACTGAATTATTCTCAGGAACAAAATATTCAACTTCGCATCGTATCTTTAGCACTATATCCAATATAAAGCATTTTTTTATCATTGTGGATGTTTGACTCCAATGTAGTGATTCGAACTATGGCGAAGCAAATGACGGAGAAGTTTAATTCTTATTGGTCTAAGGTTGGAGATATTATTGCAATATTATATGTGTTGGTCTTGAGATACAAGATAAACGAGGTTGAATATATTTATAATGCATTGTACATTGGTGAAGCTCAAGAGCGTTTACATACTATAAAACAATTATGGTATCAATTGTTTAATGATTATGAAGTCAGAATGCAACAAACTCATGAACAGGATGTTAGTAGTGATGCCTCAGTTCAAGTTCGACTTCAGTTTCAAGTTCGATCTTTTCTTTTGACCCATTACTGACAGATTCTCTTTCAATTTTTTTGAAAGAGAAAAAAACTAGGATTTCTTACAATACGATGGAGTTACATAAATATTTTTTCATAGATTGTGTTCCTGAAACTGAAGGTGAGTCATTCGATATATTTTCATGGTGGAAGATGTTTGCACATAATTATCTGATCTTGTAAGCCATTGCACGACATTTGTTAGTTATTTCATCATCAACTGTTACTTCAGAGTCAATTAATACTAATGATCGGGTCATTACTCCTCATCGTAGTCGACTTCATTATTGCACCGTGGAAGCTCTTATGTGTGCTCAAAGTTGGTTAAATAATAAAATATTGATGTAAATTCTTTTTTTAATATTTTTATTTTATCCATCTTTATATTATCTTACCTCATAATGTGTTTTTTATTTTCCTACAGCCACAGGTATTTATGCGGAGGGGACTAGTGAAATTAATTGACCTATTGAAGGTTATTTTGATTAAATATATGAAGATGAAGGTATTTTTAAATTTCTTTTTATATAAAAGTACATTACTAAATATTCTTATTATATTATATGATTAGATCCAAACTATTGACGATCTTACCAACAAGTACAATTGGTCAATTAGATGATGCTCTCTTAGTCTCCACTCTTTAGTCTATCCAGCATGATATTATCTTAATTTTGTAAATTTTGTCTTTTTTGTAAAATGATTTAGATAATCATTCGTATAAAGCAAAATTTTTTATAATTAATGAATTTGGTATTATCAATTCTTTGTTGTCTCTTATAATAATTAATAAATTATTTAAGTAAATTTAAAATTTGTAATTAATCGAATTGAAATTCTTAACTATAATTATTAACCTAATGACTTTTTATACAAAATTTTAATTAATTGAATTAAATTTCCTAATTAATCATATCAATAGATACATCTTAATATTTTAATTTTAAAATGTATTTTCTCATTAATAATATGCAAATGTAGATAGCACCCTTCAATATAAACCTGACTTGATGACTTTTAACGTAAATTGTATTAAAATTAGCTTATTAGTCATTATACCTAAAATATTAATTAAAACATTAAGAAGTTAGTGATGTTACACTTTCATTTAATGACTTACAATTTTATTCAAATGAAATATTAAGTGGTTTAAATAAAAAGATATAAATATTTTGTAATTTAATATTCGATAAATCAATAAATTTATTATGTCATAATTATATGTTGTTATAATTTAAAATTGTGACATATTATATATATTAAAAAGAAAAAGTGAAAATTTTATAAATTTTATGAAATATGGTATGCTTATAACACACTCTAAGGACGATAAGGATTTAAAGTAAAACTTATATTAAGATTTTGAGTAAGAAATTACTCTTAATAAACTTTTAATTAGAGTGACTTAGGAATAAATCTTCTAATATTAGAATATAGAAAGGAGAAAAAAATTATGAATATAAATTTAGATTAATTAGAATATAATGATTTTAGAAAAAATAAAAGAACTATTTTCGAAGGTAATAAAATAAATAATTTATAAAAACATATCAAAAGTATTTATAAAATGTTTTCTAGTTTTGATAAAATAATAGCTATTTTCAATATAATATATTGTACGTATTTGTTTTTATAACTCAATTACTTATATATTATTTTGGAGTTGATATATTAGGATTAATAAAGTGATTAATTCATTTTAAGATTAATATAAATACATATATGCATAATATATATATTGTCTAAATATGAAAAATAAAATAAAAAAGCTTAAATGTGTTAAGATTAATTATCATATTAATTAATTTCTTTTAATATGTGTAGTAAAATATAAAATTTTACAATGATTATATAATAATAAATATAATATGAAAAGACAATAATATTTACACAACTATACAAGTAAAAAAAATCTACAATAACTAAAAGTACAACAACTACATTTAATTTTGTATATAATTTATAAAAAATAAAAAGTTTGAAAATATTATATTATAAACTTAATAAAAGTATTTTAAAAAATCATATTAAAAAGAAATATAATAATTTATTAAGCATGTAAAAATAATATTTGAAATAAATTCATTGTACTTAGATGATAACTTTTTTACATTTACATTATAATTAATTGTGATAATAAAGTTACAAAATTAAAATTAAATTCACTTGTTTGTAAGGAATAATTATGACAATATTATCATTGCTACATATTTTTAATAAATATTAATTTGTATTTTATATCTTTTATTTTATATAAATATTTTTGTTTAATTTATAGGTAATTTCATCTTCCACTTTACTATAAATGATTATGCTATAATTTATAATTTATGAATTTTAAAAAATACTACAACTTTTTCAAATTGTCTTCAAATATATATATATATATAATTTTAAAAATATATTAAACAACCATGTCAGCTGAGGCCCACCCTGCCCACGGCTTGCCCACGGACCGGTTGACCTAGACTTGCCTGAAATTTTTTTAAGCTCGAGCCCAGCCCAGCCTGTTGACAAGCCTAGGAGCTAGAGCTTACTTGAATGAGGTGCAAGTAGACATAATCAATAATTTAGGGAACCCATAAGGATTATAGAGGAGAGCAAAGTACTTCAAGAGTACTACAAGGCATTCTACAATTATGATTCCTTACTGAAACAGAGATCCATGAGTAATGTGATGAAAGATGGATGAAACATACATATCAAGTTCTTTTATAATTCAATAAAGGCAAGGAGGAATATAAACAAAATTTGCTCTCTTAAGAGGGAGGATGGATTAGAGGTGTCTTCACAAGAGGGATCTGAAGGAGGCAGTAACTTACTTTTGAAAATTAATAGAAACTTCCTTTGAGAGCAAGTCATGGACATCTTTATTGAGTTCCTTTTTCGGCAATCAAATTTCAGAAGAAGAAATGACATTGATGATAGCCCGTATAAGTGACAAAGATACTGAGGAGGTAGTTTCTAGAACGAATCCTAACACAGCACCATGGTTGGATGGCTTTAGTGGATCTTTTACCTAAAATCTTGGAATCTTATAAAGGATATGGTAACCGAAGCTATAAAATAGTTCTTTGATAAATAGAAGATGCTGAAAGAAGCGAATAAGACATTCTAATGCCTCATTCCTAAGGTGAATAATTTAAGCTCCTTACATGATTACGGGCTAATCTCTAGCTGTAACTTCTTATATAAAGTGATTTCCAGAATTTATTACATAAAGAATGAAACAACTCCTCAAACCTTTAATGAATGAAGTATAAAGAGCTTTCATAGAAGATAGATTAATTAGAGATAATATACTGTTAGCACAAAAGCAATTCAAGGGGTACTATCAAGGGAATGGCTCAAGAAATTGTAATATAAATATTGATTTTTCCTAGATAAGGCTATGTATAACTAATTATCCCTTCATTGTACTAATTAGTTGGGAGTCTAGACCTTTTTATGTGGGTGGTAGAGGTTTGAGGTTAGGGGACCCTTGCTCCCTCACTTGTTCTTTTTATGCATAGAATGTTTATAAGGATGGTGGGGTATAATATCAAAGCTAATATAGAGTTTAAGTTCTACAGCAGGTGTAGGAAATTGGAACTTTTCATCTTACCCTTTGCAGATGACCTAATCCTATTCTCACAAGCCTTTGATGTGTTAGTAAATCTGCTAATGGAATCCATTAAACTATTTAAAGAGCTTTTAAGGCTGGTGATTAATAAGAGTAACCAATTAATCCTATCATTGAGTTCCCAATACCTTACCGTGTTACTGTGTACCTAATAAATATCACATGCATTTAAGCAAAACAATCTCCTTTCATCTATCTAGGATTGCCTATTGCAACAAGGAGACTTCATCTATTTAGGTAATGCATCCCTCTGGTGGATAAAATGCAAAAGAGGTTGCAAAATTGGTGTAATATTAACCTATCTCCAATTGGAAGGCTACAATTTATCAAGTCAGCATTGAGTTCACTTCATATTTATTGGGGTTCACATTTTGTTCTAGCCAAAAGGATAACTAAGACCATAGAAAAAGTATTGAGGCATTTCCTATGGACCAGGAATAAGAAAAGAAGAGTAATGGCAAAGGTTAGCTAGAGTAAAATTTGTAAACCATTGGAAGAATGGGGTTGGGGATCACTTCTATCTAACTAAGCAATAAAGTGCTTATAAGGAAAAGAATATGAAGGCTCCTGAATAATATAAATTCTCTTTTAAGTAGGTGGATATAGGTCTATTAGTTGAAAGATAGAAGTTTTTGGGAGTTAAAAGCGAAGCTAACTATATGTTGCTACCAAAAACAAATGCTAAGATTGAGGAGTCAGTGTTGGAAATTTAGACCTCCCAAACCCACACTCAAGGATCTTTCATAGACAAAAAATTTCAAAAATATAGAAATAATAACAATATAAGAGAATTTAAGTGGAAACTCCCAAATCGGAGAAAAAATCACCTGCACTGAGAAGAAAATCCACTATGTGAAAAATTCTTATAATCACACAATTTTTCGTCTCGCCCAATTCCCTAATAAACCAATACACCTACAAAGAAATACCCAAAACAAACTCTCCAACTCTCACCTCACCCAAAACAAACTCTCCAACTCTCACCTCAAAAGAGGAATTTAATTAGAGTCAAATTTGTCATACAAATCTTTGACTTTGTATTGGTGCACTAATCAAGGAGGTGGCACCCTCCTTATATAGGTAAGAACCTTGCCCCAATTGTTTTCTCCAACCAATATGGGACAAACAAAAGAGTCAAAACTTAGCTATCTCTACCTTGGCGACTTTAGTTGATCTCACAACCATACTCCACCTCAATGAAGATCTCCTGAAAATAACATAACTCTCAATGTAGAGAATTATCATACTTCACAGCATTATGCTCCAACATAAAAGCATACCCACTCAGAATAAACCAATTCCAAGCCTTTCACTTCGATACATGTTAAAAAAACCTTGCTGAAAAAATTATAGTGCAACTCCCTTGTTTGGCTTTCTTGAAAATTCATCAGCTATCGACATAAAATTTCACCACACACCTTGCATCAATGTCAAACCAATGCCCGTGTGCAAACTTATGGACCCGCTAACAGTAACACATCTTCTATCATGACAACTTTGGGATTAGCAGTATGCCATGAGGATGTACATGTCCCCTTTTAGAGAGCAAAAACATCATCCATTGAGACAATGTTAGCAACATTGTCAATCTCTCCATTAACTAACCCAGAGCCTCTTGTCGAACCCGCTCCACCTTTTGAACAATTTTTCTTCACGTGTCCAGATTGTCCACACGTCCAACATACTATATTTTTCTTCATGGAGTTCTTCTTCCTATATCCAGCTATCACCAAAGCTGAGTCTTCAGGATGAACATTTCTTCCACCACTCAATCTTCTCTCTTCTAAAAAGAGTTTTTCGGTAACTTCAGAAAAAAACTATCTTCTCCTTCCTATGAATCAAAATAGGTTTTATATGTTCATAGGAAGGTGGAAGAGACCATATGAGTCTCAAAGCTTGATTGTTATCATTTATATGAACTTCAATTGCCTCCAATTCAGAGACGATCCCATTGAGAACACTTAAATGATCTGAAATTATAGTACCTTCCGTCATTCGCAGTGTATGAAACTACTTCTTCAAGTACACCCGATTTGAGACGCTCTTTGTTTGATACAACTCCTCGAGCTTTTCCAAGAGCTCCTTTGCCACAGATATTCCATGCACATTTGCAAGGACATTCTTGGTTAAACACAATCATATCCTACTTGTAGCTCTCAAATCCAGATCTTTCCAATCTTCATCACTCATACTAGACCTATTCGTACTAGCTATTTTTGCTAGTATCACTAGTAGTAATGATGATATCAGGGATTTGTCTGTCTTTCAATGCCTTGTGTAACCCCGACTGAATCAAAATGTCCCTGACTTGCAGTTGCCACAAGTCAAAATTAATTCTCCCATCGAATTTCTCCTCCTCAAATCGGACAGAATGCGAAGCTCTAGTTCCTAACATTTTTTATGTGCACTTCTGCCTTGATGAATTCTACCGTAGAAATGAATAGTACACCAGGTAAGTTCCCAGGAAAGAGAGGTGGGTCACAAAGGATACAATTAAGTACCAACTCTTTCCTTAGCCAGAACATTCCTAAACATGCATTTCCATACTACCGCACCAAATGAACCTTTCTCAAGAAAATCTTTTCTGATGTGGAAGATCAGTCAAAACCGCGACTACAGAGCATACTAAGAATTTTCAAGAAAAAAACACACCTTGGCTCTGATACCAATTGTTAGGAATTTAGACTTCCCAAACCCATACCCAAGGATCTTTTATAGATAAAAAAATCAGAAAATAGAGAAATAATAACAACACAAGAGAAGAAAATCTACTATGTAAAAAATTCTTACAATCACACAATTTTTCCTCTCACCCAATTCCCCAATACACCAATACACCTACAAAGAAATACCCAAAACAAATTCTCCAATTCTCACCTCAAAATAGGAATCTAACTAGAGTTAAATTTGTCATACAAATCTTTGACTTTGTATTGGTGCATTAACCAAGGAAGTGACACCCTCCTTATATAGGCAAGAGCTTTGTCCCAATTATTTTTCCCAACCAATATGAAACAAACAAAGGAGTCAAAACTCAACAGTTAGTTAGCTGATTATATAAAATGTAACATAGATAATGATAAGAATGCCTTACTCTTGTATGATAACTGAAGCAAGGAAGGACTCTAATACAATCATAATTCGGGGAACTTATCATGAGAGAAAGTCCCCAAAATGAGAAAGTTAAAGCATGGATAAGGTCCAATGAATGGAGTAACTATCCTGTAATGCTTCAAAGAATATTTCCTGTTTATAATCTATCTTAAGAAAGGGATGATAATTATGAATGGTAGGAGTGTTCATTAATTGATCTTATAAAGAAAGACTTCCTAATGGGGGTCAACAATGGAATTGGGTAAGAGTGATCTGAAGCAAGAATATTCAACCTAAAGAAGCTTTCTATTTATGGTTTCTGGGTAAGAACATATTTCCCCAGTTTTAGAACACTAACAAATGCAAATTGTGTGAGGAGGAGCCTGAGACAATTTACCATTTGTTCTTCAAGTGTAACGAGGTCTTGAACCTATATAAGAATTCTAGAGTATTAATTGATACATAATATTTAAGTTCCAAAAAGATGATGTCCTGGCTGTAGAATAATCACACTGGCTCTAGAATTGAAAAAACAAGGATTGAGATAGCTCTCAGCTTAGGTATGCTTAGTATGTGGAAGGAGAGCAACAAGAGAGTATTTAAAGATGGTGTGATTCCTATCTAAACTATTATAAGGGATCTTAAGCTGTAGATTAGAAAATAATTGCATAATATAAGGGATATAGATAGCTAAGGACGAAACCCAAGATGCAAGATGAAAAGATAAAGCCAGGAAAAGCCAGCAGGAAGATAACGCAGTAAACCCATAATATTCACAAAATATGTCACATGCATGGCTTAAAATATCCAGTTCAATGAGTCTGGAAACTAAAGTACAATTTATGGTAAAAATAGAGAGTTAGAATCACTCACAAGAAGACATTAGACGTGGATCACAAATACCTAAATGCGGGAAGGAGCAAACTACTTTAGCTACAGCTCCGGAAGCACCTAGGCGGTATAAAGCCTATAAAAAAAGATGCAAGATGATGAGAAGAAAGGTAACTGTAAGAAGCTTCGTCAAGAAAGTAGAATGGAGAAAGGGACATAGGAGTACCACAAGATGGCGGAAGCGAGGGACACGTGTCTAACTGTCTATGGTGTGAGTCCTAAGGTCAAGCAGTAAGTAGAGTTTGAACTTTATAGGTGGTTTTGGTCCAATCACGTGATGATGTAATGCACTATTTGTAACGTTATCTATTGTTTTAATTTTTTTAGTTTCCTATTTTGGTTTTCAAATTTAATAAAAGAATCTATTTATTTAAGTTTTTATTTCTGTTCCTTCTGCTTTTAAATTTATAAAAATTATAAAAAGTTATTTTTGTCTTCTATTTTTATTTTTTTCATAATCTAATTTACTATTAACTAAATATATATTATTTAATTATTTAATATATTAATTATTAATGAGAATTACGAATAATTTAATTTAATATTAAATTATAATTAAATAATTAACTAAAATTATTAATAATTTGATTTTATTTAATAACTTATTTAATTTAATTTAATAAATTTAATAAATATAATTAAATTTAAAGTATATTCAAAATATATAAATTTTAAATAAAATTATGATTTAATAATAAATATTTTTAAACAAATTTTAATTTTAAAATTATTTATTCTAATAAAATTAAATACTTTTATTGATAATTTATTAATAAATGTTATATAAAAGATTAAAATTAATTAATTAACAATAATTTATCTTTAAGTTTTATCTAATATGTAATTATCATCAGGAATAAAAATATAACTATATTGATATTAATAACCAAAGAAATTTTTGTTTCATTTGAAAGAAAAATATAAACTAAAAATAGAAAATGTAAACTAAAAACCACAAATAGAAAACCAAAAGTGAAATCAAACGATCCCTTAATTAATTATTTAAACTCTAAAAAATACTAAGACAATTTTCATGTCAAAATTTCAAATATTGATTTTTTTGAAGGAAAAGAAAGTTCAATACAATTAAGATTTTTTTTACTAAATAGGATATATAGTCATATATATTTTTTATAAATTATGATTTATAGTGTTATTAGTTCAGGATATTTGGTATAGTTTGCATATTATTATTTTTAAATACAAACTTACAAATTGTTCATTGTTTATTTATTTTTTGTAGTTTTCTTTTTTTACCAATTTATTCTTTTTTTTAGCTTTCATCATATATTTGGACAAAGTCAACTTCTATACATCATCTTTCTTAAAAACATATTAAAAATTAATATGACTTAAACAAAATTATATGACAATAGCAAAATTCTAATACATTTGTAATTTTGACAACCTTACATAATAAAGTTTTATTCTAATTCTATTACTATCAAATCAAATAAGAATAGGAATTAACCTTCAATAAAATATATATCTTTTCTAAAATCTAAACAAAAATATTCAAGAACTTTCAATTCTATATTACTATATTTTACGATCTAATTTAAGATATGTAGTTCATATACATGACTAACATTAAAAGCCCAATTATCATTTACCGTTAGTTTTATTATCAAATTTGTATTTGGGTTGATTTAACTTAATTTTAGATTCATCATCCCATATACATTTTGGTAACTACAATTCTCAAAACTCAATTTTTAATTTCAGTTTTTGCTAAAAAACTAAACTTCTAAATTTTAGCCCAATGTACTTTCATAATTCTTTCCAAGTACTCTTAAAAGATGTTTTAGTTATTAAAGGATTTAGAATGTTAAGTTGAGAACATCAAAACTTAAAATTCCCTTATTAAAAATAAGTTTTGGAGCTTTGATTCTTTTGACACGAGAAAGGGTTAAAATGATGACCCTTTTAATAACTGAAAATTCTTTATTGAACTTATGTCGAATTCTAAATGTGCTATTATACTTTAATTGTTCTTCTTATGTAATGCAAGTTTTAAATCCTGTATTATTAAGGTCAAGTGTAAATTGAGGGCCTCTTTCTTATTTATGCAAACAATTGTGATCAATTTTCACAATTTTCTATAAGTAAAATTTTCATTATCACATTAATTTGGATCTTTTAGATTTAGGGATAATGTTATATAAAAATAATGAGTTATTAAAGACAAAACCATGTTATGAGAATATTGCATATTTATCCCCTCAGGAACATTCATTATAAAAAAATCATTATGTATCATTCTTTTCAAATTTCTCTAAGCATAATGCATCGATGTAAAGATAAATGATAGGAGTAGAAAGGGCATATGACTTGATGATAAAATCAACAGGACACAAAAATCATTATAGAAACCACAAAGATGCCACCATATTCATAATTTCTTGCGCTTCCTACTATTTAATAAGTGTTTGTATCATGGAAGCATTTTCTTTACCCATCACGCCTAAACTAGCATCATTACGGTATCTATTTAATGACTTGGTAGTGGCAAAAAGATTTTGACATGATAGGTTGTGCATAAGTACCAAAGGATAATGGCTAAACGTGTAAATTATCTCGTAACATCTTGAAAAAGGTTTAAATTAACCATTTTCATCGCCTATGCTTTATTGGCTCTCTATTACTAGATTGTCAGCCATTTGATGTGATATACTAACTAGGCAACATGGATCCATTGGGTGCTAACATGTATTTTTAAAATTTTATTTTTCAAATAAAAAATAGCTACACTACTTATAAGATTGTAAACTTCCTCTCACACCTTCCCTTTTTCTCTCTCCCTTTATCTCTTTTTACATTTCAATAACCTACCACCACCTCAATCATCGACCAACCACCACCACTACCACCCCAACGTTTGCCACTCTTGTTAAAACCTTGAACGGCCACTACTACCACTATAACCTACCTAAACAATAAAAGCAAAAACCTTAAGATAATCTTACTAATGAAAATTGTAAATCACACCCATATATTGCATATAATATATCAATTAGCATATAAGGTTAATTTATGTTAGATATGCATTATTTTTAGCACTATTTTGATAGCATATTACTTGTGTTTTGGATGAATTTGATACTTAATTTGAGAAGTTTTGTCACTTTAGGTCATATTTATGCCCATAAGGAAAAGAAGAAAAGTTAGAAAAGAATTGTATTTCAATGGATTTAGAAGATTTGGAGAAGAACCATGTAACAAAGTAGTATACACAGTCCTGAGTTAAGGATTGTGTATAAAAGTTGTTACTTTATTTCTCTAGTGTACCTTATATGTTTTGTTTTGTCCCTTCAATGAAGAACACAATGTCATACATATCTATGTACATATGCATGTGTTAGCATTGTTAATTTTTGAAGAATTTTATAGAGTACTCAACTAGTTACATATACTTATATAGCTTATTAGTTTTCAGTTTTTTAACAAAGAAGAGAGGCAAAAAAGACTAGTTTTTGCCTAAGAAATAATTAAAGAATCATTTTAGAGATATCTCACATTGGTCTTAATCAATAATTCATCATACATTAGATATAGAAGAGGATTTCATCAATTTTTTGAGATTTCAAGATTCAAGAACGTGATTTCTTTATCTTTTTTTCTTTATGTTTTTATATTGATGTTCTTTGCACTATTATGGACTAACTGGGATATAGGTTTAGGTAGGTAGAACTAAGGATGAGATATATTTCAATTCATTCTTTGATTAATGAAAATATATTTTTTTATGTTTTATTCATGATTTAATATTAACTAAATCGAAAGAGAAAAAAATGAAAGATTCAATATATGATTCATAAATCAAGGTTCGAGAGATCAGATGTATGTTTAGGTCATATTGTGAATAAAGAGGGTTAAGCAAGAGTTATCTGAGAGAAAGCCGTAAGATCTTTCTAGGTTGGGGTAAAATCCATCAGGAGAGTTCATTTAATGACTTAAGGTATTCTTAGGTTGTCTAGATTTGAAAGTGATTTTGGTTGATTAATCTTTAAATAGGGATTATATAGAATATAGTCTAAGTTTGGAACTCTTACTAGTCTAAGAAGTTAGAATAATTCATTAATCAAAGGCGAAAGTAAATATAGTGAAGCCTTAGGGAAACTTGACCTCAATCTAGCTAATTTATAGTTTGGTATATTTTTATAATTATTTTGCATTAGTATTTATATTTTGTTATTTATTTTATTTCCTTTATTCATCCATATATAAAGTATGATCTAACTTGTTAAGTACGTGGGTAAATGGTAGTTAATCAAAAAATCCTCATAGGATTACCTGTGTTTTGTTAGTGCTAGTTATAGTTCCATCATGTGCTTATAATAAGTTAATAGAACCAATTTTTGACACTTTTATCAAGGATTAGGTGTTAATATTTACAAAACTACAAAATGACTATAATAAATCTTTTATTTTACTTTGTTTTATTTTTGTTTTAGTTTCGTTATTTGTTTACTAAATTTATTTTTATTCTTTCTCTTTCAAATCATATTTTCTATGCACATGATGATAGAGCACAAGTGGACTTTATCTCCAAGCCATTATATTTAAAATATATGATAATTTTGTACAAGGAGGTAATCGGCTTCAAAGTTTTATAAACAATTCAATATTCAGCTGTATATGTGTGATTGCAAGTTTTGGATCTGAAACCGAGTGAAGCCTTGACTGTTAGGCTTCTGTTGGGCCTGAAATTAAGACACATAAAATTAGTCATTTACTTGGATGCCAAGTCTTCCAAAATTAGTTCCTTATTCTTTCAGATCTTTAGTTTGATTCTGTATTGTCTAACTTATTTCCTAGTAGTACTAGGAGTTTCCTTTTAGATCTTTAGTATGATTCCATATTATCTAGGTTGTTTCCTATTAGTACTAAGTGTTTTCTTTTTGATCTTAGTATAATTCTATATTATCTAGATTGTTTCCTAATAGCACTTGGAGTTTTTCTACCATAAATAGGGGTTATAAGGTGTATTTTTTCATGTGATTCAGAAATAAAAGTGCAGACTTTTTCTTCACAAATTCAAAACTGATTCCTTCGTTTTGTGTTGATCTTTACGCCTATATGGCTGGTGACACCCTTGATAGCTTTATCAAAAATTGTGGTGCTTGGCTTTATCAACTATTGTGGCATTCTCTTAATTTTCCCTTCAATTTTCATTATTTTTGATTCATTCCAACTAATGCCCTTTGTTTTTTTATTCTCTCATATTCAATTGGTATGCCTAGTTTATCCATCATATTGGTATCAGAGCTTAGATATTAGGGTTTTCTTAAACCTAATTCAGCCTTTATCACCTAAATTCGAAAGTTATAAGTTTGATCTTACTGGGTTTCGTACGAATATGGCTGCAAACAATAGAAACAATGAGAACGATGCCAATGACAACAATTTTGCTCTTTTGAGGGAAATAGATCAACTATTAAATCGTAAGATTGGTGGGATTCATGATCAAATTGAAGATATCAACAATCAGTTGGGCTACTTGTAGATGCAAAAATGTTAAGTAGAAATGTTTTATGCAAGGTAGAACCCAAAAATGATCAGGTGGAAGATCCAGAAGGTACTTTGAACTGAAAGAACTTGATAAGAACAACAGGCGATGTTTTAAATGTCATGGGTATGGGCATATTCAATTTGAATGTCACAAACAAAATCATAACCATTCAAGAGTGTCAAGAAATCAATGTTTTACTGAACTCTTTGTCCATAGAGGAGAGTGAAAAGGAGTTAGATAATAGAGAAGATTATGAAGGAAGAGTGGAGGATGTGGTTGAAGGTGACAAGGCCTAGTCTTATGATTTAGTATGTTTGAAGGTTGCTCCTTCTCCAAGTGAGTCCCAATATAAATAATTGTTCCATATGAGATGTAAAGTGTAAGGAAGGCTATGTAAAGTGGTCATTTATAGTGGTTATTGTACCAATGTAGCTTCTACAGTGCTCATGGATAAACTAAACTTATCTACTCTTAAATGAAGTAAATCACACGTTAGTAAAGACTTTACGTTCAAGAAACTAGATACACAAGAAGGGGGGGTTGAATGGTGTATCCTC
>JAOTAY010000189.1:16768569-16781807 GCA_025629805.1 Erythroxylum baracoense
AGAGCGCGAGGCCCGAGAGGCCGAGGCTCAAAGCGGACAATATCTGCAAGCGGGTGGTCTGGGCTGTTACAGATATTATAGGGAGCAAGGAACTTTTGCGAATTACAATGAGGCACATATGGTTGAGGAAGTAACGATCCTTATTAGAACTTGTACATTCCGAGGTGGCAGAACAACCCTGATTTCTATTGGCCCATCAATGTAAGGACTCATTTAGGACGTCAAGACCTTTTAGGACTTCAGCAAGATGAGTCCAGTTTATAGGCTTCTAAATTGGGCAAGATCCTAGATAAGCTCACAGACATAGAAGAGGGCCAGAAGAGACTAGAAGAGAAAATTAAGCAAGTAATAGAAAATCATGCCTCGTCTATTAATAAGCTAGAGATTTGAGTGAGACAACTTTCCCATGAATTATTAAGAGAAGTGTGGAAGACCCTCTAAGTAATATAGAAATACATCAAAGAGAGGAATATGAGGCTATTGCACTTAAAAATGGGGGAGAGCCAGAAGGACCAGTGGAAAACCAAACTGACCACCTTATTAAAGACCAAGAGATGAAGAAAGAGATTGAACAGAAGAATACAAACCCTTCCTTTCATTCACCAGTTCTTGATATACCATATGTGAACATCGAAAAATCCTTGGTAGATGTTTATGAAAAGAACATTATTCTTGTGATTAATGATGCCCAAGTGTCATTCAACATGAATGATGTATTAAAGAATCCGAAGGATAGTAGCTCATTCAGGATAATTGATGTGTTCGAATCTTATAAAGAATGAAAGGACAAAGAAAAGATGACAACAGACATCGAGTTTGAAGAAGCTATAAAAGTCTTTGTTCGTGACGCGGAAGAAGTAGAGGAGACAAAGGTGATTAAAGAAGAAAGAGAGCAACTCACCTTCTTATAGGACAAATTGCTGGATTCGATGGAAGATTTAGGGAGTTTTGTTATTCCGAGTTTTGTTGATAGTTCACTCAAAAAAGGACATTATTAAGCTTAATTGGTTTTCATAAGGTTATTAATATTGTCTTTCTAATTATTTTGCAATTTGTAGATTACTTATAGGATACAAAACCTATATTGAACAAAAAAGGTAGAAGCAAGCTGCTCATAATTGATCCCGACTGAGTTTCAAAGGATAGAGCATCAAGCTACCAACGTTAAAAAAGCGCTACATAGGAGGCAACCCATAAATTATTAATTTCATGTTATTTCTTTTTATTTTTTAGATAGTTTGAATTTCGTAGTTAGGTTATTTTGTTTCCAAATAAAATCGGGAAGGCATAGGACTCGACATGAATTTGATGATTGAGGAAGTAAGCAAAAGAGAGGTTAAAGGGCCACAAAGAGTTAATAAGTGATTTTGGAAAAGTAAAGAAGGACAAAAGAAAGAAAAAAATTAAAAATTGGTGAAAAATTTGCAGGACATAATCATGACCTGCAATAGGGTAAAAAGGGGACACATGAATTTTAGATTCATTTTTTACCATTTTACCCTCTATCCATCTATATATTCATTTCTAGCTTCACTTTTTCACTCACTTTCATTTTACTTTATCTCTCTAAGTTTAGAACCTCCAAACACTCTCACTTCTCTCTACCTAAATTTCAAACTTCCAATCTCTTCCAACTTCTACCTACTCATAAGCTAGTATGTCACGCATTAAGTAATTAGTAAAGCGAGATCAATTATTGGGATGAAATCAAATTTTGAGACGAGGGAAAAGGAACAGAGGAGCTGATTATGGAACACCTTTCCCAGTCTTCTCATATGAGGAAGGTACCCATTTTCATTCTCTTCACAATAAGCAAATTATGGTTCCAAAGTATTTTCATTTTGAAACTTTAGATAGATTATAATTGCGAGACAAGGTCAAAAATTTATCAAAGAAAATTCAGTGGGGATAGTCCATTCGATTTCAGTACCTAGTCTATGAAGAACTTACCTTAGAATTCTTTACATTGCTTAAGTTTAAATCTAACAAAATTAGGGAATTGTGGTTTAAGTTACGGGGACAACCTTATAAGCTTAATTATGAGATTCTGTATGAAATTTATGGTTTCCCAAGTTGTCTGTAGTGGATCAGCACAATGATTTCTGTGTCACCTACTACTGGATTGAACTAATTAGGTTAGAGCATTTTGATGCTAAGAACACATACAATAACATCATCAAGAGCCACGAACACTTGTTGCTGCATAAATTCATGTGTCAAACTATTTTCGAGAAAACATAAAGCAACAAATGTTTGACGAAGGAACTTTTCATATTATGGTGTATGGACTATAGCACAACCACCCACATCTTTAACGCAATTATTATTGCTCGACATAAGAGGAGGAATAACTTAGAAATGGTTTACTTGGTTTTGGCCATAGTTGATGACTAATAGAGTTGAGTACAACGGACTCATAGTTTACCATCCTAAATTCATGAACCATCATCATCTGTGGTGAGCTAAAATCCTACAGTTTGATAATATGGAACTTTGGGATATTAGTGTCAAGATACAAGTCAAGTTCAGGACTAGTCAAGCAAGTTCAGGTGCTCAGCAACAATAAGAAAAGGATTCGACCAGAGAGGAGTTTGAGGAGGAAGAAGAAAAAAAAGAACCGGGTTGGAAGAAAGTGCTTGATACAATCTCCATGAACACCAAGGTAATCATAGTTATAGTTGCGGAGAACTCCAAAAGAATGAAGGAGAAGGCCTGAACTCAATGACTTCAGAACCGGGACATACGTCATATCCATTGTTGTTTCGAGGCTGAAGGCATCCAACTGCCACCTCCAACACCATCCCTACCTCCATCGCTATGAGGCCTTGTTCTAACCTTTTTCTTTTTAACTTTAATCTTTACTTACTTTTTGTTTTATTTTAATTTTACGTCTCTTCTTTCCATGTGTGTTTGTTTGTCCCTTTCTCATATTGAGGACAATATGTTGTTTAAGTGTGGGGAGGGTTATGTGTTTTGCTTTGAATGTGAGTTTTCCATATTGTATGATAGTCTATAGGTTGCATTTTATGAATAGTGTCAATTTGTCAATAGCTTAGATGGATTGAAATTGATTTAATTTTGAACATAGTCTATTAGGTTGTGAAGAATCATTAGCTCGCAAAATTAGTGAATTGGGTTCTTTAGGTAAATATGCAGCTTAGTTAGGATTTAGTGTGAATTTATCACCCTTTAAATTGTCACACTCATTCGTAATTTGAGGTCTTTTGACTAAAGTAGCTCTGCTAGTATTTTTTCATGAAAACAAGTAGCGTAAGCAACAAGGTAGGCAAAATAAAATAATGTTTGTTAATTTAAAATAAATTACTATTCCGCTGGCCTTCTGGCTATGAATTGAGCTAGTAGCTAGTTGAGAACGTAATGTAGTTGAGTAACTGAATCAACTTGCATCACAAATGTGTGCCTCTGCGTCAAAAGGCTATAATGACGTTTCAAACAAGGAACTTAATAAGAAATGACTTAGTCGAGTAACTGGATCGACATTCATCACCAATGTTTGCCTCCGAGTAAAAGACTAGGTCCCTATATGTTAAAAAAGTGTTTTCTAATTAAACCTACAGAAATTGTAATAGCTTGACTTTTTATGAAAACATACTTAGGAGTAGTTACAGAGTTTGAATGACTAAGGAATTGTTATTGTGTGTGTGCAATTAAAAAGGATAAATAATTTAACATTTGGATATGGATTAATATGTATATTTAGTTCAAAGCCCTAGACGTGAATTTTGTTTGCTAATGATTTGATATGACTTGAATGATTATGCTTTAAATTAAATTTATTTCATGAAGTTGAAGTCATTGTCTCATTACTGCATTGTGTGTTGTGTGATTTGTGTGTTTGTTGTTTTGTTTGCTTGAAGACAAGCAAACGTTTAAGAGTGAAGATGTTGATAACTCTGAATTGTATTGTGTTTTAAGGCCTAGTTTGACATGTATTTAATTGTTAATTTAATCTTTTAGTATGTGTTTAGGTTAGAATTGTGTTAGTTTACTAATTATTTATCTTTTAAGTGTTTTATGGGTTAGTACAAGTCTTTGAGCTTAATTATTATGTTCTTAAGGTACTTTGATGTGTTTGTTAGTGTTTTATGGTCAACGTCAAAGTTTTGCTAAAACCAGGGCTGAAACAATGACCACGATTGTGGCACAATAGGCCAAGATCATGACAGAAGCCCAAGACATGGCTTATGATCATGGCCTACTTACCATGATGGTGACAGAAGGCTCAGATATGACAGGCCACGATTGTGGCCTAAGACGGATAGACGCACAGACACTCAAAAACGTCAAGGTTCAAGAGATTTTTCAGACTTTTGGACCCTAGAAAAATATAGGTGTAACATCCCGTTTCCATATTAAGGGTTGGAACCCTATATTTCTATAAATGAAGGATAGCAAGGAGAAGTTAAAAAATGCATTTCATGTTCATACATAATATTAGAATACACACACATGTGAAATTGATTATTTTGCACACATTTCGATGACTATAAATGCACTCATTTGATATTTTTCGGGTTTAAATGATTTTTATTAAAGTGATCTAATGTGAATAGTGAATGAAATGTATTGAAATTTTATTTGATGAACTATGTTATTGATTTAGAATTCTTAGGTGAAATTTGGAGAATTTTTGATATTTATGAGTATTTTTGGACTAGGAGAAATTCCAACTGGCAAAACAATTGATAATAGTAGTAAAATTAAAGGTCAAATGGTAGTAGAAATTATAGACAAGTGACATTAAGATTTATTGACATGTGACATGAAAAATTGGGAGATATTTGGAGTAGAAATTGAAGATAAATGGAGTAGTTAAATAAGAGAACCAAGTAAGGCTTATAGAAAATGGACATGTAGCAAGAGACACGTGTCACTTGCCAAGCCATGTCTTACCCCCACAATATTTTCTTCTAAGTGAAAGACTATCTTACTTGTATTTGTCTTTCATCTTTATTATTTTCCCTCATCTCTTGTTAATCTCTCTTCTCATCTTCTTCAATCTTCTTCATCCACGATCCTCTCTTCTTACCTTCATCAGCGTTGAAGCTTTCTCTCACCCTTCACTTGCTACTCCCATCTTGTTGTCTTCTTCATTGTTATAAAAGACTTAACCCTACCACCTTTGATTTGTTGATGAACGTGTGATGTGTAAAAGATAGGGTTAAGTGTTATTTGAAGATCTTGAAGCTAAACAAGTATAAAGCATTGTTATTTATAATTTGTTAAATGAAACATGTATAATGATAGTTATAGGTTAAATGATTACGAAATGGTGTTTTATATATGTTGGAACATGAGAGAAGGAATAAACACATTGATGTACTGGTAATACATATATTATGATCAATATTTGTAAAGATGATGTAGTGATGATTTTGAGTTAGAAAGATCATTAAAATGGTGTAGGAAAAGTGTAAAAATTTTGATAAATAAATGGATTTTTCATGTTATGTTTTCTTGGTATATAACATGCATCTCTTTGGGTGTTATAGAGATATATTAAAATGAGTTTAATGCTAAAGAAAAGGAGTACTATGGTGTTTTGAAATGGAAAAAAATTAGTGTGATAGTTTGGAAGTGAAATGAATGCGATAATGGAGTAAGATGTGTGTGCAGAAAATAATGATGAATATATATTTTATGAAGATGTTCTATTTTTGTGTTCATAATCAATCATAGATTATGAATTTTTTTAGGATTGATATTGAGCTGAAATGAAAGTAGGAATGAACAGGAAATAATGAGGACATGAGCTAGAAATGATAGACTAAGTAAAAGAGATGAACTAGGATGAAAATGATGATGAAGTGTTCTGGAATATGATAGATGGATTGTTTTCACTGAATAGGCATATGTATTTTGGCCATATCTTGAGCTATAGATATCCAAATGAGATAATTGTTAATTTACATTAAACTAGAGACATATGGCTACAATTTTTATGAAGGAATTGAATTTTAATTCTATCCCTAAGGGTTCTAAAATTTAGATTGAAGTTGAGTACTGGGAAGGTGTTGTTGCATTTTGAGAATAGTCTTTAGCATTTTAGGTATAACTCGTAGAATACTGAACCAAACTACATTAATTATATTTCGTTAGAAACTTAAGACATATAGAAACATTTGTTTATAAGGTGTTGCCTAAATACCTCATTGTTTAGGTCATAATGGTCATACGAATCTGGCTTGAAAATAGAGTTGGAAAAGATGGAAAATGGGAATGCTTAATAAAGGTAGAAACTTTCTGCCAACAAATCCCATGGGAATTGGTTAAACATCAAATATGCTTCTTTATTGTGTAGGTTGAAGTAGCAATTGGTTAGGTACTTTCACGTGATGCAATTAGGCTTGAATGAAGCTTGAATTGAACCTAGAATGATACTTGAAGGGTGAGGATTAAGGATAGAACTTAAGAATGAATTGTTATGTATCAAGCATTCAAATATGAAATTTTGAGATGTCATGAGAATGAAAGTGAACCTATGATGGTTAATGTGATTCAATTAAGATGAATGATTAGTACTAAGTAAAGGTGAATGATAAATGGGATACCTTGTGATCTTATAACGCTAGAAAAAGAATTGGAAAGCATGTATGTGACAGATATATAATTGATGATATTAGATTAACCAAGTTCTCTGATCTATGAACCTAAGTGTAAGGTTGTCATACACAAATGATGTTGTTAATTATTAAGTGATGTGATTCAGGATAAATACTCGGAATAGACAAATTGAGCATGCATTATACATTACACTTATACATATATGTACAATTGAAAGTTTATGTGATTGTGCAAGTAGTAATCTATATGCAATGTGTGTATTCCATGATGTTAATACACAGGGTTGAAAGTCAACATCAAAACATTTCCAAATCATAGAAGCTAATGCTAATCTGGAGCATACTGTGAGTCAACATAGTTGGTCTCCTCTTAATTAATTGTTTTGTTTAAGTATCTTATTGAATTATTATGTGAAGTGAATGTATTGATTCCAGACATTGAATGTCTGAGGCGTTTAATGCATGAAAATAATTGGAAGTGCTCATTGTAAATGAATTTGATTGAATAAGTTATACTCAATTTAATTGTTGAATGTCGAACCAAGGTCTGATGATAAATCTGAATGTGGAAAGTTGAGCACAAGTGATTGATTGAATATATATGAATATGATGCATTTCATTACATGAATGCATGAATAGATAAAGGTTGTTATGACCGGAGTAGCCACCGATAAAGAGCTTAAAGCTCAGAAAGTGAAAAAGAGCTTAAAGCCTGAGCTTTAAGCTCAGAATGTGGTAAGAGCCTCTAGCTCATTATATATAACGAGCCTTGTATCCCCAAAGGATAAGGGACAGTTACTAATGAGCCTGGTATCTACAATAGATACGGGACAGTTATAGTGACTCGGTCACAATAATAACAATTGAAAGTGAGTCTTATGAGCATTACATATACATTTGATATGTATGTTTTGAATGACTACAATGTATTATTGAATAGTGTTGAATGAGAAATGTGAAAATTATGAACAAAGTGTTTTGTGATGCTACATGATGATGAATGAAATGATGTGAATTATGTGATTATATGAATTGCTGTGTTATGAGATATGAGTAAACCACCGAGGATGGTCTGCTCACTGAGTTGGCAAAACTCACCAAAATTGCAACGATGTTTATTAGGCTCGGAGGAGATCTCCAGTTAGACAAATTGGAGTCTAACCACTTCATTCAAATAAAAGATAGAGGTCGGGATCAGTTTGCACTTGCATATGTCTACAGTCTCTTTTGTATTTTAAAATGTATTATGCAAATATTGTATAGTATTTATGTGAATTGTAAAGTGCAATGACATTATGACTGAAATCGTTTTGAAAAATACAATGATCAAATTGAGAATCGATTTGTTCTCAATGTGTGTATAAATGATATAGGATGTGATTGATTTTTGATTTGTTTAAAACTTATTTGATGCGTGTGATGTGAGAGAAAAATTTATATTGAGTTTGACTGACTGTCTTAGCATACCACCCTTGTAGAGTATATTCTCAAATACTGACGGTATGTTTGGGAATATTCCCAGTGAGAGTGGGGCATTACACTAGGGCTGCTCAGAACACAAAAGGTATTTAAAGAATAAGACAAAGAAGAAGGTGAGCTTTTGTATTAGCCACTTTCAGAGAAACCTTAGAGAGAATTATCGAGACATGGAGAAAGAAAAGAAGGAAGAGAGAAGAGAAGAAGAAGCCAACTCGACGTACTTCCTAGATTAGGAGTTTCCTGACGTTGCTGCCTCCCGTCATCCATTCAATTTCGTATTCCCTACTATTTTCAGTTTTATTATTATATAGAATTGGAATAACAGTTGATGATATGATTTTTAGATGTTGATGTTGCTTTTAAACTCACTTCGGGGTTTTGTCTTTGATTTAATAAAATATGATTCCTTATGTAATTTGGATTTATTATGATTTAATTCTGGACATGCATAATTTGATAATAAACTGAGAGGACAAATTAAGTGAAAACTAATTAAATTAGGCTAATAAGAGTTAGGTGATTTAATAGAACAAAAATTAAATCAAACCGATAAATTGTGCAAAGACAGGTCTTGCATAGGTTTCTGATAGTTTACTAGACAACTTCAGATCTAATTAGGGTTTTGGATAGGTTGTTAATTGAGAAACTGCAAATCCCATAATATGATTAGGGATTATAAATTAGGGTTAATGGCTATAACTCTAGAGAGAGTAGTCAACCCTAAGATTATCAATAATATCATAATTCATAATTGATTAGGTTAGAGTTAAAAATAGGTAAAATTCCCTCTCTTAATTGGTAATTCCTTAGGTTGAGTCTTGAGTGTGTTTTGCAACTACTAAATTGTTAATAAATTCTAGATTGATTCTTGAATTGATTTAATTAAATTCTTGTTTTAGTTTTGTTACATTTTGAATTTTTGTGACAGATTTTGGCCTTAGATTTTAGGATTAGGTTATCCTTCCTCATGGGATCGACACTTTAGGTACTACACGAACAACCCGTGCACTTGCAAATTATCAAGGTTAATCAATTAAAACTTATATACATAAAAAAAGCTCGATCAACAAAACCCACGGCCTCTTATCGGGGTCATTACTTAGGAATCTCTAGCCAAAGTGGAAATGTCATGAGGATAGTCTTCAGTGACATAGCCAACTGAGTAATGAGCCTCAGGGATAAGAACTAACATCACTTGGGCTCGAAGTGACATAGTCAGTTTAGTGAGAGTTCACACTTTAACAATACTTTGAACTAAGTGGGGTATAGATGGTGAAAGGATGAATTGCACGGGAACATTGTTTATAGAAGGGTTAGTATTCAAACTGTTGACTTTTCGGTCAATTAGGGGTCATGATGTATTGCTAGATACCACTCATGTCTTGCTTGAATTAAGTGTTAATTTAAGTGGCCAACATAACTGGGAACCTAATAGGTCACACGTATTGAAGATGCGGAGAATGAGTAAAATGGTTTTAGATGGGGATCCAAGATATGAGAGATGCATGACTAAGCTATACAAGTGTGGTATTTTAGGGTGATTTGATTGTGAATCATATGACACATGTGAATCGTGTTTATTAGGAAGGATGACAAAATTACCCTTTAAATTAGGGGTGGAAGTTTCATGCTAAATTAAGTGGGATTAAAAGCCACTTAATTCCCACTAACTCTCCATTGATGTTGGAGGTTAAAGGAAGGACAAAGGATGTAAGAAACATCAATTTTCGTGTAACTGTTTTTGAAAACAAGAGATTTTTTGGTGAAGTGTTCATCATCTTCTCTCACTCTTTACAAACACTCTATCAAAGAATACATAACAAAGCTAGCACTTTGTGCGTGTTCTGGCCATTCTTTCTTGGAGGTATTAGGCTTTGCTCTTCACGTGGATATCATTAAAGATGTCCTCCTTTGGTGTTGTGGTTTACAATAACCTGAAGAGGTGAAGACAACGAAGAATGAAGGAGATTGTAAGGTACGCATCTTAAGTTCATGTTTTGTTAAAGTTACATCTAATAACACTTGAAAGTTCTTGGCTTTTTGGGTTTTGTTTTATATTTCCACTATTTTTTTATATTTTTGATGCATCAGATGCTAGATCAAAACCTAACAGTGGTATCAGAGACATCTTGTGCCTATTAGATGTAGTTTCTATTATAACTCCAATAGGATTGCAAGGTTGTGACAGTTGAGGTTTTGTGCTTAGAAAATTAGAAATTAAATTATGAAAAAGAAATTTCACGATTTTCTTTCACTTTTCTTGTCATGAGATGTTTTTAGATGGTTTTGTGATTGAAAATTGATTTTAATGTGATTAAAATATTTATTTTCGAATTTTATACAACATGTATGAAAATTGTTTTCCTACAAAACATATGATGTTAGTTGGATAAATTATTGAGGATGAACATGTTTTTTTTCGGAATTTGATTCTAACAAAATTATGTAAACATATTCAGAATGTTTTTAATCCTTCGGAGTTTTTCTAGAATTAATTAAAATTCTTTCAATTAATTTTTCAAACAATAAATAGATCTAGTTGATTTTACTGAAATTGATGGAACTGTTTTGATTGATAATTTTGTATGTGTATGTTTCGGTTCCAGAAGCTTAAAAATATTTTTAAGAGGTAAAAGTGTGTTGTTTTAATGTCTTATCCATGCCAAATGAATTTTCCTAAAATTAGATTTCCAGAAAAATTTTAGATGTCAAATTTGTCATTTTAATGTCTCTAGGTGTAGTTTCAATTATCCTAATGATTTTGGGTGATACCAAAATTCTTTTGATGAACTTGAAATGACCTAGAGATGTATGGAATGATGATTTGATGTTCAGGAAATTTTGGGAAATTTTTTAAATTAATTTTGAATTAATTTAAGTGAAGCAATAAATTTTCTAGTATGATTAGAAAGTGGCATGTGTGACAAAATTAATGTGTTTAATTTTAACATCAAATAATTAATTTTAAGGTGTATTAATTTTTGAATTAATTTTTGTAAATTAGATTTTAATTCAATTTGATTAATATTAAATTCTAAATTGAAATGACATGCAAAATTAAATTTACCTGAGATTAAAATTAGTAAGCAATTCGATTCAAGAGTTGAATCGACTTCAAAATTTTAGGATCCATAAATTGTCACAACCAAAACTTTTATGTTTAATTTGATGCATTAGATAATGCATGTTAGGATTGTTTGGTGCATGATGGATGGTTATAGACTTAAGCCCGATATGATTCAGGTGTCCATATTAAGCCATATACTTATAGTAACTATATATATACATATGATATATACAAGACCAGTAATACCAATTTTTGGAAAATGCTTAGGGTTAGAACCCTAAATCAAGCATTTCATATACATGCATAACATTGGCATTCACACACGAATTATATTTGTAAACACTACAAAGATAGCATATGCACTCAATTGACTTATCCCAGGGTATGAAAGATTTTAAAGTGACTATGATGTGAATTGTCAATTGTTATGTCTTGAATTTTGGTTTGATTAGATTCCAATTAGTAAATTGGAATTAATTGTTATTAATTTGGAGATTGATGAATTAATATGTACAATTGGATTAAAAAATGCCAAGTGATAAGATAAATTGAGTGATATTTAGCATAGTTAATTAATTGACAAATGGACCAATTATTGTGTGACATGTGGACCAATAATTAGAAGACATATGGACTGATTAATTAGAGAATAATGGCAGCATCTTAAGGAGATTAGTGGCAGCTTATGAAGTAGACAAATGTCTCCTATGCCTTACGACAATGTTGTGATTAAATGTTGACACCTAGCATGTTGATGAAGTAATTACTAGCAGCCAAGTTTCAGCTGTCTTCCCCTTTGATTCACCACCGAAATTACACCTTTCTTTTCTCTGAATTTTGGTTAAACCCTAGCCAAATTGTTACATGAAATATACATGTTAATCCTTCAAACAATAGCCAAGAAAACCAGCAGATTGTTACCTTTTGTCTTTGTCAAAAATCAACTCATTTTCACCTTGGAATTGTGTTGATCTTACTTGCCTGGAGGGATAGATTATCTTGAAGTGTTGAGTTGAATTAGAAGTCTATTAAGTAGCTAACTGATTTTTTTGGCATGTTAAATAGTATAATAATGATGCTTGAATTGGAATGAAAAATATGAGATGTTGATGATGAAATGTGCTCGAAATATGTTGAATAAATTTAAATGTTTTCTGTGTTTGTTCTTGGTATATGAAAACTATGGATTATAAGGTAATTCATGGATGAATTAGGTATGGATTTAAGTATAATTGATGTGGAATTCATACTAAGATAGGTGTTATTAAAGTGTTTTCAAGTCTAGAAAAATTGAGTTGTTGGTGTGTTGTAAATAATGAATGTTAATGACATGAGTGAGCAGAATTTTGTAAGCATTAGTGTAACCAATTTGGAAGTTTAATTAACCTGAAATGAAGTAACCTTAAGAGACATGAAATATGGAGTATTTAACCTTGTTAAATTCGTGAGGTATTGAAGGTAGAAAAAGTTACACACATTAGTGATGTTGATGACAAATTCTGGAATTTTAATTTTAGCCTTGTGTACATGTTGAACCAGCTAGGAAATTTCACTCTAAATTAGTAAATTTGGACTTCATTATAGTTATTAATGAGCCTAGATTTTTTCTTGATTAATTGGTTAAGATCTAATAAATGGACTGTTTTGATGTGTTAGGTTCAAATCTGGAAATTCTGATTTGGTAAAGGAATAAATGGGTTCTTTTAATGCAAACATGATCATTAGGACTTGAATAATGTGTATAAGGTATGTATGTATGAGTATTGAATAACATAGGGTATTTATGAATGAGAATTGGGTGAATGTATGAGCATATGTTGTTGGAAAAAGTTTGGTGAATGTATAGATTTAGCTTACTTAAATTTCATATTTAAAGTACCAATTATGTGTGTATTATAAGAAGCTTTTGGGTCATGGAAATGATCAAGTAAAATTGTAAAGTATGATTGATGGATTTGGAGTAAATTAAGCTAATTTAAAGGTATAAACATGATTACAAAATGATAGTATACAAAGTATGATGTTGAATGGTCAAAATTTATGAATAGTTACATAACCGAAAAGGTCAATTGAGCATTCATCAAACATGATGTATATATATATATAT
>JAOTAY010000189.1:16800087-16824397 GCA_025629805.1 Erythroxylum baracoense
TTTGGCATCCATAGGGACATATAGGAATTTTAAGCATGAAATATTGTGAGAAATGCGGATAATGATTGAAGTTATTGCTTATTATAGGTCATCAGCCATAGGTGATCAAGTGGGGCAATCAACTGACCTAGGATCTGTAAGAGCCAGTAGAGAGTCTTCAGTACCTCGACCTAAGGAAATGCCTCCTAGAGTTCCTGAGAGAAGGGAGAGGAGGTATGATAGGCTTCGGAAGCAGGGGGCTGTAGACTTCTATGAAAGTATAGACCCTGTGGAGGCCGAGGGATGTCTAGAGAGGACGGAGAGAGTTTTCAATCAAATGGACTGCGAGCCGGATGAGAAGTTCGACTATGCAGTGTCTTTACTGCAAGACCTAGCTTACCAATGGTGGAAGACTGTTCCAGGTAGTACCACCAGGCCTTGCAACTTGAAATGGGAAGACTTTTTGAGGGTCTTCAAGGAGAACTATTTGCCCAAGATCTACTTGGATAGGAGGATGAAAGAGTTCCTGAATCTGAAGCAGGGTAAGATGTCGGTGGCAGAGTATGAGATAAGGTTCAATGAATTGATGGGATATGTTATTGCTTTGATTCCTACCAAAGAAGATAAGTGTAGAAGATTCGAAGATGGGCTGAACATGGAGATCAAGACAAGACTAATGATCTCCAACTTGAGTAGTTTCACTGAGTTGAGAGTTGCTTCGGTCGAAATTGAGCAGCTACTGAGAGAGGGACAAGTAAAGTCTAGTCAAGGGTCTAGATTAAAGAGGTCTATTGAGATTCAGAGTGCTTCTGGTAGAAGATTTAGCAAGCTCCAGAATTGAGATTTCAAACCACTAACTGGATCAAGACAGTCGGGATTCAAACATAGGGGTGGTTTTGTGTAGTCTAGCAGTGGAAGAGGTACAGTGCATGGTCAGTTACCCCCTTGTGAGCACTGTAAGAAGAGGCACAGTGGTGAGTGCTAGAGATTTTCTGGAGCTTGCCTTAGATGCGGCTCCTTTGGCCACTAAATTAGAGATTGTCCTACTGCTATAGGAACTCAGTTTGGTATGAGTGGGAGATATAGGAGTAAACCTACAATCCAGCAGAGTCGAAGTAGTGAGACTGGACAGAGAGGTTGTGGCAGAGGCAGAGTGAACTCTGAGAGTCCTTCTGTCAGGATTGAGGTGTAAAGCAGCTGACCAAAATCTTAGACTCGAGTGTATGCCATGACTAGGCAAGAGGATTAAGACTCTACGGTTGTCGTTGCAGGTGCACTACTTATTTATGATTATGAAGTATTTGCATTGCTAGATCTAGGATCTACATATTTCTTTATCGCACTGTATCTGGCATCTAGGTTGCATTGTGATAGAGAGTTATTATAGTATGGATTAGAGTTGAGTACACCAAACGAACTTTAGATTAAATTTATTAGTAACGTCATGATTTTTTAGAAAATTTGAATTAAATTAAGCCATAGAAGATAAGCAATAAGTACGATTACAAGGAAACTTGCAAATTACAAAGGCAATGACACTATAAGCTTACACAAGGAATACAAACTATGGTTTTAAATTAGGAAGTGTTTGCACCCTCCAGTTAAAGTTGATGAATTAGAAGTCTTATTACTTACACTTGTAAATTCTAATGTGGGTTCTATCAAGCTTCATTAGTTGATTGAAGAACTGTTCTTTGGAAAGGAACTTGTCATGAAATATGTGATTGTTTCTTTCATCCTATCTTACTATAACCAGAAAGGATAAAGACATGTAGAACAACCATTTGATAGTTTTGTTTCGAAACTTTAGGTTAACGGACTAGACCTTTATACTGCTTAAATGATATGGGAAATCATTGATCAGACATCTATTCATTAAAGCTTTCCAAATCTTAGAAACAAAGCTAGATTGGAAGAATAAATGGTTTGTGTTTTCCTCAGCTTCTTTACAAAGAATGCACCAATTTGTGAAGTTTAGGAATTTTGCAATTGTGTTAACATTTGGTAGCTTATTCTTTATTGCAATCCATATCATTGAAGTGGATGGTGGTTATTAGTGATTGAACAACACTATATTAATTCAAGTAAGAGTTTCCAAATTGTTAATAAGCTTCTTTCTTCATAATTAATTAGCGAATAAGCCTTTGGAGGTGTGCTTCCATATGACTCTAGCATTATCTGTGTTGAATAAAGTCTAGTTTATCTTAGCTTTTAATGAAATGGAAATTATGAGATTGTTTGATGAGATCCTTTTTCTCTAGAGTTTCTGCAATTGTATTTATTTGCTGAATTAGTGGCTTGGGGGATAAAGCTTTATTCAATTTCTCCATAGAACTATAGATAACTAGTTATCATGATAAAAGTTAGTAGCTTCATCATTTCCAATAAGGTGTATAAAGTCGCATCTAAATCTTTCTCTCATTTTAAATGTAGCTTTCAAAGTGGTAGAAGAAAGATTATCTACATTGAAGCTCCACATATTTTTATTTTTAATGGAATAATTATGAATCCATTTACACCAGAAAGCCTTGTTAAAAATAAGTCTCCACAGTCTTTTAGTAAGCAAAACAATGTTAAAAAAACTAAGTGATATTATGTTGAGCCAACCTTGGTATTTAGGAATGCATACATCTCCCCGTTTCATCCTAACCTTGTTCGGATTTCTTGTGCAACTAGTCTAAAAGAATATATTGAAGATCTAATCAATGAATTTGATAACTTGATAGACAAAGCAATGTGAGTTGACCAACAAACATTGATGGAATTGAAGATGGAAACAATAAGTTGTGCTTTACTAACAATTAAGAGATTTTTAGAGTACTAAGATGTTATTCTATTATTGATTCTATTTATTAAACTACTATAATCCCTTAAGCTTAACCTGGAAGCTGTAGCAGAATACCAAGTACTTTATTAGTACTGATTGTTATTTGAAACTAGTAATAGAGACTAGTGTTGATTCCAGGCTTAAATCACTCTTGGAAAGAAACAATCCACTCTTGGAGTAGTTGACTTAAAGGCTAAACGTCCTATTAAACTTTGTAAGAGCTTTCATAAAAGTTTCCATAGATGTGGGTCTTCTTTGGAGAGTAATGTGAGATCATTTGCAAAGTATAGGTTTGATATTTTATACTTTCCACATTTGGAGTGATATATGATTCCTTGGGTTCTTTCTATAATGTTTTGGAGAAGTCTATTGAAAACTTCCATTACCATACCAAAAATAATATGGGGTTACCTTGGCAAATCCCTTTACAGCCTTTGAAGGAGTTTGTGGGTTAACCATTAATAAGGATGTTATAGCCAGGTGAGGTTATAGATTGAATGAACCGATGTATGAATGTTTTATGGAAATTCATGGCAGATGTAATGTTGACAATAAATTTCCAATTCGTACTATCATTATTCTTTTTAAGATCAATTTTAATGGAATAATTAAACATGCCTTTCTTCTTTAAATAAGCTCTAATCAATCCCTGAAGAATCAAAACATTGTCACTAATAATCCTTCTAAGGATACAAGCAACCTAACATGCTCCAATGTGGTTTGGAAGGTCTTTCTTAATTTATGAGATAATATTTTAGAGATCAATTTGTAAATATTTCAGATAATCAATTATTAGAGCTCCAATAATCCCTGTATAATTGGAAGGGCTCAAATTATCACATATATATTGAACTCCATAAGTTTTTACCGGGCTACTTACGTTGTTTTTATAGTGAAAATCATCAAGGTAATTGAAAACTTCTTAACAGGTTTTTTTGGACTAGTTGTAAATGTAATCCATGTAAGGTAAAGATGAAATGGGGTGATGTTACATCTTTAAATGTCAATGGGGACTCAATGTCATTTCCATCAAATCCTTAAATGTCTTTCTACTTTCTAAAAGGCTATGGAGACTCTATACTGATAAGCAAGCTTTGTGGTGTAGATGGATTCACATTTATTTTTTTAAAAATAGGAGGAGGCCTCATTTCATCAACCTCATTGGAAATGGGGAAACTACTTCTTTCTAGTATAATAATTGGTTATCAATTATTCCTTTCGAGGAATTATATGATGCTCTTATATTAAGACCTCTTATTCAACAACATCTTCCAATGGCTTAGGCTCTTATAAAGAAGGACAAAATAAGTAATGCTTCAATTTCAATTCCTTTAAAGACTAAAAGTTTGCAGGCGTGTGTTAATTCAGATAATGATATTATTATATGGGAAAACACTATAAATTTCGTCTTCTCTAAACTATCATACAGATTAATGCTTACTAGTAACTTACCAATTCTTTCATAGGCAAACATAGTTTGGTATAAGCATCTTTAACTAATCAAGCTACCAACTATGGATAAGATTGTAATATTTAATTATCTTACAAATTGGTGTTCATTATGTAGAATAGCTTAAGAGACTATGGATCATCTATTCTTCAAATGTAGATATGTCAATAATACATGGAAAGCATTGGTGCTTAAGTTTTTTATTAGTGATTGTCCAGATGATTTAAGCTAAATTAGTGATTGGTGTGCCAATCTAAGATTTCAAAACATAAATATCAGATGGATTTTTTTGTATTTCACTATCCTTCCTAGTCAATACTATATGTGATGAGAGGAATAATAAAATTTGTTATGATAAATATTGTACAAACTAGTTTTTCAACACTCATCTATGCATCTGATTAAATCTGACAACAACATAAAAATGCATAAGGATCTGGATTTGCATTTTCTTAGCACCACCTAGAGATTATAATCTTAAATATTATCCTTTTTGCTCTAGTTTATTTCTAAGTTGTAAATATCTATTAGTCATATTCCTCTTGTATTTTACAAGTTGATGTTAGATTTATGTTACTTGATTGCCTTTTATGGATTAATTTAATACAATTTTTCTTAAGAAAATGAGATGGGTAAAAAAAGAGAAATGTTTGAGCTCACCACTCTTAGGACAAGTTTAAAGAATGTCTTGGTGTTCTTTGCCAGGAGGAAACCATTATTAAAAAATCCCAACATTGCATCATTCACCAAATTTATAATAAGAGAACTTACCTTTAGGAAGAAATTTACATTGAATCCATCAAGTCCAAGATCTTTGTGAGGGTGAAGCGATTTTAATGTTTGATAAATCTCTTGAATGATGATAGGTTGAAATAGAAGTTTAGCTTCTTGAGAACAAATACTTTCTTGTAACATTTTCATGAGAATAAGGATAGTTAAGTGAGCTTCAGAAGGCTTGTTCATCATATCAAATAAGTAGTTGTAGGCTTCATTTATCAAATCAGATTAAGATTTTAGATGGATACCATTGAAATTAGGTGAAACAATTTTATTTCTAGCTCTTCTAGAGATGATAGCCCTGTGAAAATAGGACATATTCTTATCACCATTTCTTAACCATTGTATTCTATATCTCTGCTTCATAAGATAATAATCAAATAATAGGGCTTTGGAGTAATTATGCAACATAATTTACACTTTTTCTTACAACTAAGTGGAATTAAGGATGTCGTAAAGTTGTTGCTGAATACTCTCTAATTGTATCCTGGAAATGTTTACCAGATGGTGAGTGTTGCCAATATTATTCTTGAACAGATGTTTCATTTCCATTTTGATGAAGAGCATTTCCCTAGTATAAATGTATTTTTAGTTCCATATATGCTTGTTATTCAAGCTTTTCCAATGACATCTTCAAAGCCTACTAGATCAACTAGAAAATCATTAAATCTAAATGGTTGTTTGGGATTAACTGATGTAGTTTAGGTGAGTACTAGACTGGTGTATGATAAGATATGTTCTAGCACGAATAGGTGGAGAAGCAATTAGGGAAGTCCATCATCTATTGAGAGTTTGCAAGACTATAATCTAACTTTTTCTTGATCAAATTCAGTCCATATTGTTTGTTATTCCAAGTAAAAAGTTAACCCCTAGTGGAATATCAGTTAATTAGGGCTTCCTCAATATAATTCCTGAATTAGGAGCAAGGATTTCAAATAGATTTGTAACCTTATACTTCTTTAGATCTAAGCATAAAATTAAAATCACTTGTGAGGATCCAGGGATTATAGATAGATGCAGTTACTGATGATGCTCTCTCTCACAAGTTCTTGTGCATGCTTCACTCTCAACTACAATGGATGATTCTGTGCAGCTTCTTTCTCCCTCTCCTAACCTGTGCTCCCTATTGTTATCTGTCCCATCTCTTTTGAACCTTATGCTTGTTTATTTATTTCCCCTCCACGCTCATTTCCTTCATCTAATTTACCTATTTCTCCTCTTCAAGTCTCCTAACCTTGTTGCTCTATATGCTTCATACTCCTCTTCACCACCTTTGCTTTATGACTCCTTTTAATCTAGAATGTTTTATAGCTCTCTCTTTACCTGTAAAAATTTTCTTTACCTAATAGTAACTAGTGTTATCCTATGGACACTAATGTTTTCAACCCTTAAACTCAAATTGCATTTCTATGAAATCTGAAACTCCTTCGATAAAAAAATCCTTAGACACTCTTTATCAATATATAGACTTCTTAAATGAATTCTCAACCAATTCAAAAATCCTAGGTGTAGATAACTGGTGATCTTGGGCTTGAGTTGAAGTTAAATTATTACTCACTAAATGAAGTATTTAAACAAAGTATAGCCTCTCCACATTTGGAAATTCTTAGAGCTGGAGCAGACAGATGGAAGTCCACCATCCTTGGTTTCTTCCTAGACATGAGGATAGTCTAGCCAATTATGAAACAATGGGCCTTCAAAAAGTGGAAACAATATGTGTTTCAGGAAGTGCTTGTAATTAATGAAGATGTTTTCCTCTTCAAAATTTCAAGTTCTGATGAAGAAAAGAAAGTGATTCAAGTAGGACTATGGCATATATGTAATAAACCATAGTTGCTATGGAGGCTTGAACAAAAGCTATAAGTGATTAAACAGGAAAATATACCCATCTACATTTGGATAAATGATGTTCCTCTAGAGTATTTGACTACAAGTGGTCTTAACCACCTTACTAGTAACATTGGCAAACCCATCTCTATGAATCAAGCCACTGCTAAGGTTAGAAGAGTTAATTATACAAGAATATGTATCTTAGTCACTTCTATGACTGACTTGCCTAAAATGATTCCTTTCATTAGGCTAAATGAGGGTCTTGAACCTGATGAGGATCAATTAGAGGTCCTTTATGCATAGAAGCCTCAACTTACTAAGAAGAAAATTTAAAGACCTATTGGAAAGACCTTTGCAGCTGGTAACTATTGTGGGTTCCTTACTCAATCTCAAAAGCAAACTAACTTCAATCGAAAATAGGTTAATTGTTCACATATGGATGTGGATGCAACAATAAGAGCATAAGTAAACAATTTGTATGAAAGCATATCTTCATTAGAAGGAGCTAAGGGAGCTGCAGATTCCTCAACTTCAATTTGGAAGAAGAAGAATTATAAGGAAGCAACTTCTTATGACGATATACTGGGAACTCCATTTGTAAATTTTAAAGCAATAAGAGAATACTAAGAACGAGTTTGAAACTGTTACTAGGAGGAAATCTAACAGTAAAAAGAAGACTCCAAGTTTAGAGCCTGCTTCAAAAATATCCTAGCTTAGAATGTGAGAGGAGTAAATGCTACTAGGAAAAAGATCCTAAGTAGCAATGTGATTTTACAAATAAGGGAATAACAGCTAGAATTTTAGAAATTAGGATGAAACAAAATAGTAGAAACTTGTGTAATTACTTACCTACTAAATGAAAGGAAATTACTAACTTCAATGCTCATCCTAATGGTAGAATAATTGTCCTATATGACTCTATCGTTATGACTCCTTACAATATAATCATCTTAGACCAAGTCATTCATTTGGAAATATCAGTGAGGTATTCAACACAACCAATTTTTATCTCTTATATTTATGCTCAAAATTATTAAAATTGTGATTGCATGAGAAGTCCTAGGGGATTCGAATTCTAGATACCATTATTTTATTAGTTAAATTTTCATCCTTTTTTCATCTTTCTTTATTTGATTGCAATGACTTATTCTTAGCTTATTTTCTTTTATTCTAAATTTAATTTATCAGTATCACCTTTATTGGAGATTACATAATAGGAAAAGAACTATTACTAGTGCTTATAGTCCTTGTATAATCAACCTATAGTCGTAAATGTTAGCTACAGTTATAATGTGAGCTTATAGTTAAAAATATTAAATTCATATCATCACCAAGTTTTTGGAATCAATGATAATTTTTATGAAAGAAAGAATGTATTAATAATATGAGTCAAGTGTATATAAAAGTTTGTTCAAAACTATTCAAACAAAGACTAGGCTGCTATTACATCAATATGATTAGGTATTATATATTGTGACAACTTAGGGTCAATGAGCTAAATAATTTCTAAATGATATGGAATTGAGGCTAAAGTAATAGGTGTGAATGTATGCTAAGATATTTTGCTTGATTCTGTTTCACAAAGCTTGTAAAGTAGTTTCTTTGGAATTATAAGAATCACAAAATATCTTGTTGTTTCTTTCTTCCTAAATAGTAGCAACTAGTAGTTAAAAGCTACTTTGAACAACCATAGATCTCCTTTATATTTCATTTAAACCTCACATCACCATTTGATAATGTCTAACCAAGAGTGTGATATTAATTGTATTAGCATGAAAGAAGATGACTTCTATATTTTCAGTAGAAGAATTGCATAGAATACATCAATTTGGGAAAGTAGAGGAGTTCCATATTCTGTCAATTATGGAAATTCTATTTCTCATTGCTAGAAGGTGTATGCAACCACTATATTTCTTGTTCTTTGGAAGTTTTTAGGATAACATTTGATATGAAAGCAACCAGGGCAGATGTCAAAGATGAAGCAGAGACATTCAAAATGGGCAATGCTTCATTAACTGCAATGTTTAAGGGTCGAGTGGCAAACAGGGGATTTGTTTTAGTGACTGAAGTTAGAGGACCAAAAGGGGTCTAGTGATCATGCCAAAAGAAAGTGGTTATGCCATCACTAATTAAATATTTGTAAGAATCTCTAATGTTGCCTTTTAATTTTAGTAAGGCGTTTATGAGTGATGAAGCATTGATTAGATTTTTAGTACTCCATAAACATTAACCCTTCATATAGTATGTGTGTATCCATTTAACCCATAAGGAATTTTTATTTATTAGTAATCTTAGGAGACACTTTGTAAGAAGAAACAAGTTAAGCATTTTGATTGGAAGAATGCTTAATCCACCACATTTCTTAGCCATGCATAACTTAGACCATTTGGCTTTGTTACTGCTTCTACCATTAGCATTCCTGAGAAAGTTTTCTCTAACTCTTTGATCAATGCTTTAGGAAACACTATGTGTGACGCCCAGTAGTTTTTGAGTGATGATAGAAATGAGTTAGTCAATCGACATCTGCCTATTAGAGATAAAGTTTTAGAGCTTTAACCCTCTATTTTGCTCTTGATTTTGTTAATGAGAGGATTGAAATAAGATAAAACATGCTTGATAGAGGAGATAGTAACTCCAAGATATTTAGCAGGTAGATGAGATACCTTACAGCCTATAATTGTAAAAATTCTAGGAGACAAGTAGGAGGCACTTACAGAGATAAAAAAGAAGGAATTTTTGATGATGATGATTAGTCTAGAGAGCTTCTTAAACATATTACATGCTTTATAAAGAATGTAGAATGATTTAATACCCGCTTTGGAGAAAATAAAGACATCATTAATAAAACTAAAACTCACAATTGATTGCTATTAAGATATTATGAGCACTTTATTGCTAATAATATAACCATTTATTTATTTTGCATTTATTTTATTTCTTTAATCTTTTAGTTTTAGACATTAATATTTCTTTCTCTTATTGCTTTTTTAAGAGCTAGTTTGTTTATAACCCAATGCAATATGTTAGAACTAGTCGTGGGAACTATGTTTGAGTATACATGGCCATTGCTAACTAAAATTAAGTCCAATATCATTGAACCAACTATTATAGCCAACAACTTTAGTATTAAGCCAAATGTTATTCAGATGGTGCAACAATTCATTCAATTTGATGAATTGAAAGATCAGGATCCAAACTTTCATATCACCAATTTTTTGAAGGTTTGTGATACTTTCAAGATAAATATGGCTACTAATGATGTAATTAGACTAAGTTTATTTCCTTTCTTACTAAGGATTCAATCCAAGTAATGGTTGAACTCTCTTTTTAGAGTATCGATCATGACTTGGGATCAAATGGCAGATAAATTTCTAATGAAGTACTGCTCACCATCCAAGATGGTGAAGATGAAGAGTGACATCTCTTCCTATACCTAAATTTAATCAAAGACTTTATATGATACATGAGAGTAATTTAAGGATTTATTAAGAAGATGCCTACATTATGGTCTTCTTATTTAGTTACAAGTTTAGACATTCTATAATGTTCTGAATCCTTTAACCAAGTAGATGGTAAATGCTACAACTGGAGGAACTCTAAATAGTAAGATGCTTGAAGTGGTTAAATAGATCATTGAAGAGATGGCTATGAATAGCTATCATTGGAATTTAATGAGAGCTAAATCTAATAAACCATTTAGATTTTATAATATAGATGCAATTATAGGACTGGTGGTTTTGGCTAGAGCTCTTATAAAAAAGATTGGTGGATTATTGATCACGTAATAGCCAGTTTAAATAATGATGCATAAGTTATATAGACGAAAGCATGCAAACCAAGATTGTCAAGCTATTAAGGTTGTAAAAAAACTTGCCAAATATGTTGGCTATATAGGTAATGACCCTCAACCCTAAAATAACCCCATATAATAACACTTACAACATATGATGGAGGAACCTCCCAAATTTTTCTTAGAGTAATCAAGGCCAATAGAGATAGAACCCTTCACCAAAATTTCAGTACTAGCTTCCTCAGCAAAAGAAGAAGCCTAGCCTGGAAAAGATCATGACTAAAGTTATTCAGGCATCTAAAATCTAGTTTTAAGCTACTGAAGCTTTAATAAGGAACCCAGAAGCTTCTATCAATAACTTGGAGAATCAAATAGGATAGGTTGCCAAGCTGATTTCTGATAGACTATATAGAGGCCTTCTTAACAATACCAAATCAAACTCAAAAGAGCACATAAAGGTAGTCATTCTTAAAGGTGACGAGAAGTTAATTCTAAAAAGGAAACAAGCTTAGGAGGATAAGATTAAGACAAAGGAAAAGGATAAGGAGGAAGATAAAAAGGGTGAGTAACCCAAGCTAGTAAAGTAGTTCAAGCCTAACATCTTATATCTAGAGAAACTGAAGAGGGATTGTATAGGCAAATAGTTTAGTAAGTTCTTAGAAATTTATATATATATATATATATATATACTTTTCTTAAGGATTTTTCATAAATGCCAAAGTATGGAAAATTTTTGAAGGAGTTTTTATCAAATAAAAGGAAGTTAGAGGAATAATCCATGGTGAAACTTAGTAAGGAGTGTTCGTCCATCATTTAAAACAAACTACCAAAAAAACTTAAAGATCTAAGGAGTTTAATAGTCCCTTGCTTAATTGATAGTTTATCAATTGACAAAGAATTATCTAACTTAGGGGCTAGCTTTAACTTGATAACCTATAATTTATTTAAGAGATTATGGTTATGAGAACCAAAAATAACAAGGATGAGCATACAATTAGTCAATAGGTCAAGTACCTAAAGGCATCATAGAAGAAATGTTCGTTAAAGTTGAAAATTTCATATTCCCATGCAATTTTTTCTTATTAGATATGGATAATATGAAGTATCTTTTATATTAGGCCGTCCATTTTAGCCATAGCTAGGGTAGTAATTGATCTAAATAAAGGTAAACTAATATTGAAAGTGGAAGATGAAGAGGTTACTTTCAAAATTTCTAAAGCTTTGAGATAATCTCTTAAGTAGGAAAACACTTGTTATTTCTTAATGTGATTGATTTTATAGTAGCATATGTTGTTCAACAAATTATAAATGACAACTTATTAGAGCTATGTCTAGTATAAGGAAAGGAGTTTAATCTCTAAAATCACAATGGATTAAGCTTAATGCTAAGGACGTTAAATAAGCACATCTTTGGAAGCAATTTAAATTTTTAGTTTGATAATTTTGTTTCAGTTGGTTTTATCTTCAGGATTTTAGATTTTAGTCTATGTAGCTTAACATATATCTATGTTAACACAATGGTTTAGTATAAATTTGTGCTAGGTTTATGGTTCTATGAGTGTTATTTTCATCTTTTATGCTTTGGGCATGTGTGTTGTTTTATAGGTGTGAAAGCAAATGGAAAATTGGCAAGTCAAAAGTTACAGAGAGTTACATGCCTGTGTTGATGATAATATTAAGCTACATGCTCATATTAATAAAAACACACAACGATATTCCACTCAAAGAATAAGTGCCAAAAAGGTACAGTAAGTTCCATGCCTGTATTGGTTACCATATTATCAGAAAATCACTATGAGTTACCAATATATCCATCAACACACTCACGTTACCAAAACTAGGAATAATGATCAAAAGAGCCAACAAAGCACACCAAGGGTAAAAAAAGTCAGTATCAAGGAAAAGGCAAAAGGGTAAGAGTACTTCGTAACAACCACCCTAACAACTAGAGCCTCTATAACCTATATATCTCATACTTTATTTCATAGTGCCAATTCACATCATGAAATTCAAGAGATTGAGGTTAAAGCCTTACTCTATAGATGAAGCATTAATTAGAAGGTGCTCAACCAGATCAAACTTAGTCAACGAGACCAAATGTTAATCAATTTGGTAGATGCAATTATGTCTTTGACTTTAAGGAACCCCCTAAAAAGGGTTGACTATATTTCCTCACCGTCTTCACTATAGAGAAACCACATTATACCTAGGACATTGATAACACGTTACAATTTTAAGTGCTCAAAAAATGCATAGTATTAGCAACATTAGTTTTTACTTTGTTTAGGCCTATACTCATTGGAGTACGTCACTATTGAAGAGAATGCTGTATTACCAATGCACTTTTTAAAAAGATTTAATAAGAAGATAGTATGGAAAAATGTTAACCAATAGTGGTCTTATGATCTAACAAGGTCTAAGGTGTCATAACTGATATCCCTTATGGTAAGACATATGTATGCATTAATTAGCCACACGATCAATGAGTAAGGAGTCAACTTTAGATTAGTAGGGAAGGCAGATATGTTCTACCTCTACAATATAATAAAGTCCCCATCCACCTTGAATGCATTTTGATCTAGTTTTTTAAGCATTAGGCATATGATGCTAGAATGGGAGCTATTTGTATGGGCCCTATACATAACTAGATTTATTTGAGGCATGGGACTACTAGAGTCGTTAATTAAACTGAAACTAGTGTGTTAGATGGTTCTTATCACCCTCAAGACACTAAGAATGAATAGGATAGTTTAGAGGAGGCTGAGTCAACAAGGACTATCTACATTCTAATAGGAGCTTAGGTGCCTACAGTTATGGATGGAGTAGAAGACGATCATCTTAATATACAAAAGTAGCAATTAAGGCATGATCCCTTATAGTAGCTTTTAGTAATATTCGAGCAACATGAAGACTATTTGGATAGCACAAGCAATCCTAGTAGGCCTTCTACAGTCACACATCAAGCCCAACTGAAGATTGCCCAATTAAATAGATACAAAGTGTAGATTCTAGGAGTACATTGAACCATCAAAAATGGACAGTAGGATCTAGTGGAGCATGTAACATAATTTGAGACATAGGATTTGAGGATAGAGGAGGTGCTTATATAGATAGTAGGATACTTAAGAGTCTTGGTACCACCTCCACTAATGAGAGCCACTACATCATCATTGAATCCTCAACACTCGAATGTTTAACACTAGCAAGACAACACCTTAGGACACGCGAGACCTAAACACTCCCATCAAATAGACATATCTATAGACATAGGTGGACCACAAACAAATAGATGACCACATATTAGACTCTTTATCTAATATGGTCATTTAAATAGTGCGACAGTATCAAGACATTTGATAAGGAAGTGGGATAATCTTAAGACATTTAATAGGAATTTTTTCTTTTATCTTTCATTCTAATTTTTTGTGTATGTTTCTAATTTATTTTATCTTCATGGTTAACAACTAGTCCTACTAAAATAATATTACGTTGTTTATTTCTTTTATTTTTTATTTTGAATATAATAAAGTATAATTTTCTTGTATAGATATAGTTAAATTTTTATTTATTTTATTTTCTTGCTAATGGTTAATGTTTAATTATGTTTTATTTTATATTTTCAAAGAACATAATGTGTGGAATTCACGTCGTGAATACAAACTTCTAGTTTCTAAACTGGGAAAGTACCACTTCACTTTATCTTTTCTTCATGTTGATTATTTTTTTGTTCTTTTTTTAGACTTTTTATGTACATTAGAGACAATGTACATCCTTAAGTATGGGGAAAGGGTAAAGCGATTTTGATTACGGATTTAATGGTGCCTCAAGTATGCTTTTATTTTTATTTTTTGATTCTTCTTTGTAAAGATCTCTAGTTTGTTTATTCTTTTCTTAAAGCATTTTTGTTGTTATGAATCATTGAATTGAACTGGAAGATAAAAGGATTAAAGTCATGATTAGACAGATTTTTCTTGCAATATTATGAATGTTTTGATTACTTAGTTAGATGACGATGTTTATAATTTTTTACACAAGAGCCTGAATTGAGAGGTTTTGAACGCATGAGCATTGACTGTCATTATATTATGCTCTATTAAGTCATTCTCTTTGATTTTACCTTACCTCTTTTTTATCCCTTAAGCGTGACCAATTTTGAGTCTTAACCTTTGTTTTTGTATTATGTAAACCATATTACAAGTTGATAAACATTTTTTATTACTATGCTGATATTTATCTTTGCTCCTTAAAGAATTGTATTTACTTAATTGTATAAGAATTTGATTGGATATAATGAAGCATCAAGAATGAGGGAAGGTGTGAGCTTTTATAGTTGAGGTGATATCTTCTCATTTGTTAGTTATAAATGTTTCATAAATTCTCCTTGTATAGGAAAAATTCAGAAATATCTTGAAATTAAATTATTTTAAAAAATAAAAAATAAATATTTATATGTTTTATAATGTTAAAATTATGATAAGGAGAAAGAGAAAATACCTGATGTGTTATATCTACGTTCTATAGGGAGATTTGAGTTTGGTTTAATCAAGTTTTTGTATGATTTCGCTTATGCAATTTCCTTCATTTTGATTAACCCACAGTCTATCCTTTCCATACCATACCTAAACCTCACTACACCTTAATTGAAAGATCTTCTAATTTTTACCTATAATTTATTTTATAGTGGTAGAAATGTGATATATTAGCAAGATTATAGTAAAGACTCCTTTTACGTATTGCGTTGAGAGTTTCATTGATGTTCACCCTAAACACTTTGAGTAAATTAAGAGAATATCTAGTTCGAGGGTGTTAAATTCTATGTCACTTGATTTTAAAATGGTTATTAAAATGTCAATAGAATGTTGGCTTGTGAAATTTTATTATATGATTGTTTGATTCTAATTATACTTTAGTTTGATCTTTGAGGCATGAAATTTGAATAGATAAGATGAGATGGACGAGGGGTGGATATTAAGACAAGGTTATGGATTGAAATTATTATTTGATTGAAGAAAAGCAAATGCTTAGGTGTGGGGAAGTTGATAAGTAGGGATTTAGTCATATTTTTATTCTAATATTTAATGCATTTTGTTTATTTATCTGATTATTTTATTGATTTTGGTACTTAAGTTGTTCATAGTTTATTTCTAGGTCTAATTCACTCATTTGGAGCAAAATTAAGGAATGAATTCGGACAAATTTACAACAATTTAGAGTTGTTTTGATTGATTTATAGAATGGATGACGATGTATATAGTTGTGATGGAGAGTTTAAAGATATGTTAAGTGTTTTTTGTATAACATGCCTATGTTGGCTACAAACATGCCCATGTTAAGCGATGAGAAGGCCATATTAACAATACATGTTACATGTTAGATACGAAAAGCATTGCATGTCTATTTAAAGAACACAATCATCAATACGCTCGTATTGATGCCCGTGTATCTCCTAAAATCCATATTTCAAATTTTAGAAGCTAAGCTTGAGTGATAAGAGAAAGAGGAGGCTTGAAAAACACAAGGAAAATCATAGAATGACACAAAGCATGAGAAACAAACAAGGAAACCCCTTTGGAGCAAATTTTCATCAATTTAAAGTGAAGTTTGCAGAGATTTTAAGGATTTTAGTCATATCATCCTTGACTTTTCAGCTTTTTCTTTAATTTTGATGTTTTGTTTTCTATGATTATAAGCTAAATTCCTTTTGTCACTTGGATTAAATGAACCTTAGGATGAACCTTGTAGTGAATTAATTTAATTTAATTTATTCTTTAGTTTCATCTAAATTTAATTATATATTCTTAATTATTTTTTAATTAATATTTTTGACATGTTAATTTATGTATGATTTCATGCAATTAAAATTAAGTAATCCAATGTATGAAAATATCTAACATAATTGAAAGTTGTTCCATACTGAGCTACAGATACGTCGACATAAATATATTATATTACTGTCAAACTTGATAGTAAAATTCATAAATTGATTAATGCAATTTAAGGGTTTTAAATAGAAAGAGGTTTTAATTAATCAACTTAGAACTAGGTGTTAATATTCCTAAGAAATATGTTAGCAAATTTGAGGAATTTATATAGTCTAATGACCTTTATATTAAATTGATTAGAAAAATTATGATTGCATGAGAAATCCTAAGGGGATTCGAATTCTAAGTACTATTATTTTATCAGTTAATTTGTCATCCTTTTGCCATCTTGGTTTATTTGATTGAGTTGACTTATCTTTAGTTTATTTTATTTTATTTTAAATTTGATCTATCAATATCACCTTCATTGGCAGTTAGGTAATAAGAAATCACCCTGATTGGCAATTAGAAAAAAAAAGAAAAGATTTGTTACTAGTACTCATAATGCTTCTGGGATTGGCCCATATTCTCCAATGCTTGTTATAGCTATACTGTGCACTTGCATTTAAAACAAATTAAATTCATATCATCACCAGATACCCCAATATTTTACATATTATTTGGGGTTGATTTACCTGTTATTTGGCATTTGGATGACATGTTTTATAAGGATTTTATTAATTTTTTCTATATTTAGTTCATTATAGGTGATGAATTTATGGAATAAGCATAATATTTAGTGTGACTTTCTCCATAATTATCCAATTTAAGTGATTTTAAAGCCATTTGAAAACTAAATTAATGGAACAAAAAACTATGTAAAATATATCAAGAGCAAATTCTAACTTGAAGATGTTAAAAGGTGGAGAAGTTTGAGAAGCAAAGCATAACAGGTGCCCCTATCTTTTATCAAGGTCTAGGAGATGAGATATAGTACAAGGCTGGTATGAAAGATGGTCTAGGTCTAGTCTCTAACTCGTATTTGGAGTTACATAAGAGATAAGTAGAATAAAACTAGCATTATTTATAAGAGGTGTTAGGTGTTGTTGTTTGGATAGGGAAACACAAGGATTAGTGTATCTTTAAGTTCAAGTCATCTAGAACTCTATTTTTGTAACCCCAACTTATAAATACTTGTATTGGAATAATCTAGGAAGTTTGGTTGATGTATTTTAGTTTTAATCACAAGCTCATGGTGTAGTTGTAGCTAGCACTGGCGAATTCGGGTCAATCCTATGAGAACTAGAATTACTAGTACTTCCCATCTTTCTATTATCCAGTTTAATAAACTATGGTGCTTATGATTAATCAAATTCAAATTTAAAATAATAAAATAAATAAATAAAATTAAATAACTAGGAAAAATATTAAACTAAGGGACTATTAAAGAATACAGTAATACTAGGAATTCAAATCCCATAAAGAACTTCTCACAAAATCATGATTTCACTGATAAATTTAATCTATAGATCACAGGACCATGGAAATTCATCAATTATGCTCATATCTTTCTCAAGACTATTAACTTTTAATGCTCGGTTGATTGATTGAAATTTCTTTCTAATTAAAGCCCCGTAATTGTATTAATCAATTTATGAATTTCATTATTAGGTTTGACCTAATCTAAAAGATTTATGCTACCTTATCTCTAGGTTTGCATGCAAATGCTTTTAGTTTTGCTAGATATATTCATACAAACGATTTCTCAATCTCAATTGCTTGAAATCACTTATAAATTAAAATGCTAGTACTATTAATTCAAGAATAATTAAGAACATATAATTGATTCTTAATGAAACTAAAAAATGAATAAAATTAAAATAAAATTACTTTAAGATCTATCCTGGTGTTCATCTAATCCAAGAATTACTTTAAGATCTATCTTGGTGTTCCTCTAATCTAAGTAACAAAAAAGGTTTAATTCCTAATCATAAAAGACATAACATCAAAACTAAAGGAAAACTAGTAAATCAAAAGAAACATGATGAAATCCCTTTTAGTTTTAAAGAAATCCACTTTAGATTGAGAAAAATCCACTCTAAATGTGTTTCCTTTTTAGTTCTTCCTTTTCTCTATCATACTAGGCCATCAATTTGTATTTCCAAAGCCTCCCTCTTGCTTTTACACTTAATTTATCCTTTTATAGTTGAAAAATTAATGTTCAAAGTAGTATATGGCCATCGAAAATGGATGTGTTAGTGATTGTATTAATTAAAAATCATTAAATCCTACACTATGGAATGAATGTAGGCTTAAAATGTGTGTTGATAACCACGTAACTCTTTGGAACCATGTAGCCATCAAAATGAGGGTAATGGTGCCTGTGTTGATTTTCAACTTCTCGTAACTTGGTTATAATAGCTCCGAATGGCGTCAAACTTGTTCCAATTCATTCCTTTTGCTTAAAATAATTGCATTACAACCTAAAAACACAATATGAATGAACTAAGAATATGACCAAATCACCACTTTTCAAAGTTTTTAAAAAGGTTTCTGGAAAATTGTAGCCATCTTTATTTAGAGTTTTCCTTTTTTTTCCTTTACATTGGAGGAAGAATTGGGAGTAGGTACTAGAGAAAATTCAATAACATCTTCTATCTTTCTTTTTTCTATTATTCTTTTCTATGTTAATATTTATTCGTTTGTGTTTAGTTTTATTATGTTTAGTGTCTAGTAACTTTATTTAGGGTTAGGGATATAGGTTGTTAGGGTTTATTCAGTAATCTATATATGTTTTGATTATTTCATTAAGTGAATTTATTTTTTCAATCTTAATGTTGGATTTGTGATTGGGGACCATAGATTCAATCATGTGGATTGAATAAAGGATTGATAGGTGAAGTATAATGTATGCATTAGGAGAATAAACACTTTGTAGAATGATGGTAATCTAGATTTTAATGATAACCATATAGATTAACTATATTTAATAAGTTTGATTAGGTTAAATTATGGATTAGTAAATGGTAGTTACCTAATTAGATATATTAGATTAATTTTTATTTCAACCTAAATAGACAATTTTGTGTGATATTGGATGTCTTTATAAGTGAAATCCAAATCCTTAACGTTTGCTTTGTTGAATTATTCATTTAGTTATTTGTTTTGTTTAGCTATATTTAATTAACTCTATTCACTTTTAGATAAATAGTAGATCATTAAGGTCTTGCATTCTTAGAATTATATGCATATAAAAGGCTATCTAATGGATATAAACAAGGAGCTTTTTATTACTACTGATCAATTAAAACCTTTGGAGAGAATTTCTTCAAACTTTTAGAGTAACTTATGTTTTAGGTTCTCTAAAAACTTATAATCTTATTTAGCTTGCTAGTGGTGATCCAATTCTAGAATCTTAACACTCACAAATCTTTTTTGTTAGTGAGTGTAGTGATTCATATTATTCTTTGTATTTTTGTGTTTTTTTCTTATATCAAACCTATGATATTAATATTAAGTCTAACTAATCCTATTGATAAGAATCACATCAAAAAGAGAAATAAATAATGCTAAAGTAAAGAACATGATTTTTGAAAACATCTAAATTCACTTAAGCTCCTCTATCAACTATTTTGAATCTACCAATACAAGCTGAGTGTACTTGTCAATTTCCATTTATTGTCACTTGTCAATTTCCATTTATTGTCATACTCCCTCATATTGTTTTATTTTCAATTAGATAGTTTGAATGAATGTCCATATTAGTCTGTGATTTCTTGGTTCCAAAGTTCAACTATCCACTCTACAAAAATTCTCACTTTACTTTTAAATGCATTTCAATCTTACATTAAATGTCTTATAAATCCATCATGATATTCACACCGAGCTTATAAATCATATATTTCAGGATTACATGGAGTGGAAGGAAATAAAGACAATATAAAACATAAGCAACATATATTTATAAACAAAACTAGGTGCTGAATAAGGATTAACATGAAAGGGAGAAACTAGGAAATTAATGAAGAAATATATATGGTAAGGACAAAGAAAGAGTCAAAAAAAACTGAAAATTCCAAAAAGAAAAAAGAAAAAGCGATCTAGTGGAGGAAAAACCTACATATCAATGGCATTAATAAGAAATCAGAAGGAAAAAATAAACACCAAAAATAGAGAAAGGGAAAACATGTGAAAAATGAAATAAGAATAAACACTTTTCTCATTTGAAACAGCTACTCTAGCTTTTTACTCTAATGATAGGAAAAATTATTCTAGTGACATACATGGTGGCTCCCTTTGGTGTCTTTGACGATCAATGGTGCTCTAGTTTGCCTAATTTTGGTTCTTTCTTTGTTTAAAAAAATGGATTATGGCTAAATGAGAGAACTGGGTTATGACTCGCAAAGAAAAAAGGAAGAGGGATTCATGATGATCATATATCACAAATCAAGAAATTACAAGCCCTTTAGCATAGCCTCTTTCCCATTTTCTTATTTTTATTATCTTATAAGGTTCATACAATGAGTATAATGTATATCTTAAGTGTGGAGGAGGGATTATCTATGATGCTCAAGCTTATCAACTCCATCATAAAATTCTCGATATGACTTAATTCTTTGAAATTTGTTCTTTCTTTGATAGTATAGTAACAGCAACGATTCATTATGATTTTAATTATTTTGATGATTTGAAATTCGTTGTAATTAATTATAAAGTGTTGGTGAATGAGTAAATTTGATTTTCTTCAAGAATTTGGAGAATGAATGCTTAATGATGATTAGGACATTCTTTTTGTTAAGTATAAACGAATCAAGTAATTATGACTTTTTTAAGCATTTTAATTATTATGAAAAAATAAAATCATGAACAAATGAGCATGAATAATTTCACTTTGATTATTCAAACCAGGTAAAAAGATTGAAGGTAGAGAGAGATGCTAATAGCCATTTGAAATGATGAACTAGTTTAATAACTAGGTGTATTTATGACAAGGTTTTTACTCTTAAAGCTCCTAGTATTGTTTTATTTGATTTTATGTTTTGTTAATAAGCGGTATAAGTATGTTCGAAAGTTAAAGCATATTATCTTATGCACGTTCATTTTTATACACGAAGTTGAATTTTGTGATTTGGGTTAAAGTTTGAAAGATTGTGAAATGAATTGAATTAACATATGAATTGATTCATTTGACATTTTTCTTGGAATTGTTTCTTATTTGAAATGGAATGAAAAAAGTGGTTTGCTTAAGAATAAGTAAATGATTAAGTATGGGGGAGCTTGAAGTATGCTAAACATGCATTACTTTTAGCATGATTTTTATATCATATTGCTTACGTATTGGATAATTCTAGAGGAATTTTTTGCAAAGTAAAAGATAATTATAGAGGATTTGATACTTAAAATGAGATATATTTTATTTCAAGTCTTGTTTATGCATCTTCAAGAAAAAGGGAGAGAATTGAGAGAAGAATTTGATCAATATATATTAACTTTAGAAGAAGTGAAGAAGGACTATAAAACACGACACCAATATACCACCATATTAGGGCCATGTTCAAATGTAGTAGCTTCTATTTCTTGTCCACCTTTCATACCCTCGTGTTCTACCTTTGATCAAGCAATATAGACCATACATGCCCTGGTCCAATGTTTGTAATACTATTTTATGAGAAAAGTTACATAAAGCATTAAAACAACATAGCTTATACATAAGTTTGTGTTAGGGTTATGTTACTCATAAATTTTTTTTAATTTTTAGGAGGCAAGCAGGAAATAGAGAGTTTCGGGATAGAATAGAGTTAAAAAGAAGAAGATAATCAATTAGAAGCCATTTTACATTGGCTATTGATACTTATAGGTTGCATGATGTTTTAGCAACCATTTTAGTACATTTTTAGTGGTTAATCAATTGATTCACGTATGTTTAGGTTTAGAATTTTTTTAGTTAGTTAGATATTTATATTTTGAGTGTTATGTGAGTTAGAGCATGATATTGAGCTTTAATTTTGTGTATTTGAGGTTCCTTGATGTATTTGATAGTGTTTGAGATTAGATATCGAAGAATGGAGGAGATTTAGAGGAAGCCTGGAGGAATACCCAGGGCCACGATCATGATAGAACCTTATTTGGGGCACCACGATTGGGACAGAGACCAAATTAGCTTGCCACGATCATGGCCTGCATGAAAAAAAATGTAGATTAACTTCTAAACTTAACTTTTCAAGGGATATTTCAAACTTTTGGCCTCGAGTTGTAACATACCACTCCTATAGAGCATAAGCCCGAACATTCCAAAGGATATTCGAGAACATACTATATGAAAATGGTACATTAGGACAATCAAAATAACTCATTAAAGGCATTAAACATATCATAAGCATTTTAAGTGTTCAATTCTTCCCGTTTCATTCACAAACATAAAAGTCACGTGTATCATTATAATTTAGAATCCATATATACATTACATAACATTTTTATGAGTTCAATCTCAGTACCAAAAATATAACATGAAATGGGATGTTAATACATAAGACTCTAACTAAACTTCTTAGATTTAGTTGATCAGATCTTTGAGTTATTCTCGTCCCCAAAATGTAAGTACTAGACTTCTACTATATCACCTTAGTAGCAAGAACCCCCTTAAACCTAAAAAACAATATTGTAATTTTAATGAGTTTTCAAACTCAGTGAGTGAACCATCATCGATGTATTCACTCAAATCAGATCAAAAAAACAAGTATATGAAAGTTTATCGTACTTCCATAAGCATACTATGTAAACAAACATTGCATATCACAACACATCCTCCATTAACTTCAACTGTAACTCACTATTTCAAAATAATTCAATAATTCATTTCAATTCGATCATTTGACACATATAGGGATGTATATGCAAATGCATATGTGTTTCCATTCTCATTTTATTTTGTTGTGACCAGCTGCCTATTAACCTAATTTACTGTCCCGTATCTATTATGGATATTGAGATCATTTCTGGCCCATATCTATTATGGATACTGAGTCCATGTTATCTGAGCTTAAGGCTCTTTTTCATAATCCTAAGCTTAGAGCTCTTTTCCACACATCGAACACTCTGGTCACAACTTCTTTATCTGATCATACATCTCAATATAATGAGATGCTTCATTTCATATGCTATGTTTCATTTCCATTCATTTCTATGTACTCTTGCAACTTATATCAAACTCCTCAAATCTAAGTCTAACATTTATCAATTAGTTGTACACATGTTCCATATTAAACACATAATTCATATAGAAGCATATATAAATGAGTTTATACATCTAAGTTATCTCACAGTACGATCTAGAAAAGCTATTGCCTTAATGTTCCGTCAATGTCTAGATGTTGACGATCACTTGCGTGTCTATTGTCATGCAATAAACACATAGTTCACAAATCACTAGTTTGTTTAATCATATGAATATACAATCATGCAAATGTATATATGTCATGCTTTAATGCATGCTCAATTGACTTTTCGGGTATGTATTCTTATACAAATATCTTGACCATTCAAACATTACAGCTTGTATACAACTAGTTTGCAATTAGGTTTATACCTTAAGTAAGCTTGATTTACTCCAAATTCATTAATCATACATTCACCAAACTTTTCTAGCAACATATATATTCATACAATTACCCAATTCTCATTCATAATTACCTTATGTTCATACAATTACCCAATTCTCATTCATTCATACCTAATACTCATTACTCATATCTTTAAGATCATGTTTGCATTCATAAGAAGACCTTTATTCCTTTATCACATCATAATTTCCATATTTGGATACATTGACATCAAAATAGTACATTCTTTAAGTTATG
>JAOTAY010000189.1:16830277-16882573 GCA_025629805.1 Erythroxylum baracoense
CTCGTCTTAATTTCATTACATCTTAATTTTTTATTATTTGTTTCTGGCCTTAGATTTTAGGATTAGATTAGTTCCCTTCTCGTGAGATCGACACCTTTGATACTATGCTAATGAACCGTGCGCTTACAAATTATCGAGGGTTAATAATTAAAACTTACATACAACCAAACCCCAATCATTATTCATTTAAGAATGCAATTTTTATATTTATTTGATGTAATTCAAGATCTATTCCAACTAATGATGTTAAAATTAGTTGGACTAAAGCAAACTTGGCAACATGTGAAAATATCTTTTTTATAGTCAATTCCTTCCTATTACGTGTATCCTTGTTCTAATATATATGCTTTTTATCTTTTAACATTTCCATTAACCTTTTTCTTAATTTTTGAGAAATAATTTTTCTTTGTAATTTTATATCCTTTCAGAAGATTAACTAAGTTCCAAATTTGATTTGGGCTTATTGAATCTAATTATTTTTTCATTTCTTTCACATTTATTGGCTCATCATCATCTTATAGAACTACCATAAATGCTTCCCCTTCAATGTCAAAATATTATTGAGGAATTAATGCACAGATGCTATAACATAATTGAGGCTCTTAAAAAGTATATCTCTTTACGTTCATACTGCTCCCATTGGGATCAGGCAATGGTATGGAAATCCCACCAGGTTTTAATTGCCATTAATTAAAAATTAATTCATCATCTCCTAATTTTCTCCTACTTGGATATGTCTCATCTGATTGATCTCGAATTGCATAATTAGTATGATATGATATCTCATATAGAGATAAGTTTTTTCGATCTTTACTTGCTTTGGAAAGTCATTCTCTAAGAATATATCTTATTAACTAAAATTCACCTACTCTTCCATTACCTTATTCAACTATGAACATATACCCTTTAGAGTATTCAAAATATCTTATCAAGATATTTTCTTCCCTCTGAGACCTAATTTATCATATTAGTGCGAGGAATTATAAATATAGGTAGCACAATCCTGAAAGTTTCATATGTAATAAATTTAGTCTCTTATATGTTCATAACTTATATGGTGTTATAGTAACTGATTTCGTAGGCGCTCATTTAAGTACATATTTGACTGTCAATAATGCATCACCTAATAGGAGAAATTTGTTTGCTCTATCATAAAATTAACCATTTTGAGAAGTGTTCTATTTTTATTCTCTATAACACTGTTTTGTTGAGGGGTCCACATAATAGTTAGTTGTCTATCTATTCTTTTATTTTTTTAATCATATAACCTCTTGAATTGATTAGACAAGTACTTTTGACCTATCATTTCTTAAAGCCTTTATCTTCCTACCTAACTAATTCTTAACTAAAGTCACATACTTTATGGATCAATGTAATACTTTAATTTTAAGAGAGATCAAATAGATATAGTATACTCATCAATAAAGGTCGTGAATAGGTACACTCATACTTTGCTCTCGTATTTATTGGGCTATAAATGTCTAAATAAATTAATTGAAATAGATCAATAGCTTTTTGTCCCTTACTAAAAGATTTTTGTATCATTTTCCTAGTTAGATCTTTTAGTATCATTTTCCTAGTTAGACAATAATCACAAGTAGATAATTCTATTATATTTAGGTTTTGTAAAAGACCTTCTTTGACTAATCATTTTTTATGATTGTTTCCAATATGACCAAGTTTAGCATGCCATAAATTAGCATCAATATCACAAGTACCAGATGATGTAAATGAAGTAAAACTAATACTTTTCTAATAACATCTTTTAACATCATAAAATTATCGTTGTAATAATCGGTTCTAAGAAAATATCAAATTAACCACTATGAAAATAAATATTAAACCCAATGCCAACTAAAATCATAAAAAAAGATTTCATTTAATATTAAGAGAAAAAGTACATCATGTAGGATAAGAGTTTAACCACTATGTATAACTAACTTATAGATATCTATCTTTTGGATCTCAACTATGGAGTTATCTTCTACATATATCTACCTTTTCCTATATTGAACTTGTCAAAATTCTATTAAGGCATCTCTTTCCTTTGCTAAATGATATGTGGCTTTTGAGTTCACAATTCATAACTTATATGATTCAATTAGAAAAACAAAACTAAAAACAAATACATTGTAATCAATTATATTATATGGTTGTACCTTTTTAGGCTTGTGACATTCACAAATGAAGTGATCTTTCATAACATAGTTATAATATTTCACTCTTTTAATATTTTTTTCCTAGGAGGATCTTTTCCTTTCCCATTTAAATTAGCATAGTGTTCTTAGAATTATGATGAGTCATGGAAGTACTTTTTTTTACCCCTATTTTTACCTAGACCCACTATAATACTTCCTTTTCTTTCTTTTAACTCCTTGTGAACTTGACTTATCTATATACACCTTAATATGTAGATTAGAAGCCTCAATATATTACTTTCCCAATAACAAGTGCATTATAGCATCCTTTACCATCTTGACTTTTATATGTTCAAGATCGTATAACATATTACACTTATTGTTCATATGATGAGATAACCAGCATACCTCAACTTACTAATTATCTTTGAAATTAGCCTTAAATTCCACTATATTGAATGGTATGATCTTTTCTATAGGTATTAAACTTAATAGTGAATGATCTCGGCTTGTTCATTGATGCCATCATCTATGCTACTCAATAATGTAATATATGCTAAAGAGCTTTTCTTTTTCCACAGGTTATATACCTTATGATTTTTCCTATATTGAGTTATAGTGCCTTTATCAGAAAATTTCATAATTTCATTTAGTGATTCAAAAACCTCTTATTCTTATAATACGTATTAGATTTTCATATTGCAAATCTCATAATTGTCTCTATTAAACTTTTCAATTATGTTGAGTTCAGTGAATAGTTTTAAAAGCAATAGTCATTTTCTAAAATTTCTATAATGACACATTTATTATCAGATTGTTGTCATATCTAATTAATTTTATCCAACTAAATAGAAACTTTACTTGTTTTCTCAATTAACCCATAAAATCAAAAGCTCACTAGGTTTTTAATCATAATCTAGATAATATTTGATTAATAATTAACCATTCTATTTAAAAATATTGTTTACAAATATTCATAAATATAATATATAATACATATATAGAAAATAATAAAAAATTGTAATTGTATTTAATTGAACAAATTGTTATTTGTAAATAAAAAATTATTATAAAAACTAATAATTATGCTGAAAATAGCTAATGCTTATTCACTACCATTAAAAGAAAAGTACAATAAAGTTCTCATGCGAAGCATTATAGGATGTTTTCATCCTAATTACATCTAAAGGGCACTACGGAAAAAAGAGCTTTAGGTAACGACATGCTTGTAATAGTTTAAAAATGTATTACTAAAAATTAATATAACACAACAGTTTTTAAAGTGTCACCTTTACTAATATTAAAAGACAACGACAATAATAATTTGTTGCTACATGTAAGAAAAAGCAACAAAATTAAAAAATGTTCCAATAAAGTTTTATATATGTAACATTTGGAATTGTTGTTATAGTTCTAGTCACCCATTTACTAAAGGATATTTACTAATATTTTATATAGCTATTTACTAATGTATATTTACAATATAATTTTTTCATTTACTAATGAGTGTTCGGAATATGTCTAGGAAAATTAAGCTACCCACTAATTTTTATTTAGTAAAATTAAAACACATGAGTCGTAATTTTCCAGTAGTAGTAAATTTTTAAAGCTTGATTTGAGGCTTTTGATCCGAATCTGAATACAACCGTACCTAACCAAACTCAATTAAATATATTATGTAATTTTTTAGGAGTAGTAATTTTATCTTTTTTTAGTGAATTCACATTCATATCATGCAACTATTAAAAAAGGAAATTTGAAAAAATTAATTAAATGTAAAAAATTAAAAATTTGATATAAAATTTAAAATTAATAGGAGGATTATTATTATTTATTATTATAAAGCCAAACTTTTTTTTGAAAACATATAAGCCAAAATTTTAAAAAAAATTAAAATGAACTAAAAGAATAAATATAGGAGGAGGACAAGTTGTTAGAAGAGTGTAAATACTCTGCAACAACAGAAGAAAACCAAAAAACGACGACAAACTTTGTTTGATACTTTATTTGCTTTGATTTCTTTCCTTTATTTGTGACACTCTTAAATTAATTAATTAATTATTTTATTTTTATAATTTAATTAAGATTAATGAGTTTAATAATTTGTTCTTTATGAGATTGATACTTTATAATTACTACAATTTTAATAAATTATTTATGATTGGTTTTGTATGCTTAAAAATAGAAAGTAGATCAATTGTTTCTACTTGTTTGTAGTGCCGGCCCTGAGCAGGGGCAAGCGGGGCACATGCCCAGGGTCCACCACAAAATATCATAAAGAAGGGCCCACGTGTTTAACAATTTTCTTTTTGGAGAATATCAATCTGTGAAAGGAAACGATGGCAAGCTTGAGTTAAGTGTTAAATGACCATAACGTGTGTGTATAAATGGTTGTTAACGTTTGTGTAATAAATGGCCATCAATCAACATAAATGCGGTATAAATGTAGAGAACGTTGGTGGTGTAATGCAGCCTTTGATTAAGTCAAAGTTAACGTTAACTTTCTAACTTAGCACCTGTTTGGTTGAGCTTTTGGTAGGTGGAAAAGCACTTTTTTCTACCGCAAAAGCTATTTTTATCAAAAATAGGTGTTTGGCTGGAAAATTCAAAAGTGCTTTTTAAATAGAAATGGCTTTTTTAAAAGCTAAAATACAGCTTTTTAAGAAGCTCAAATTTGGAGCTTTTTGAAAAAGCCCCTCATTTTAGCTTTTTCGGGTAGACTTTACGTGCCTCTCATTTCCGACGTTTACGTTTATAACAGTCGAAAACAAAAAGCTCTTCTCTCCGCCTTTGCTCTCTCTTCTCCCTGCCTCTGCTCTTCTATCTGGAAAGCTAACCAATTCTGACATTTATCTCTCTCTTCTCTGCGATCTAGTCCATTCCTTTTATGGTTAGGGTTTTTGTTTAATCTCGATTTCCTCCTTTATGTTGCAATTTATTTTCTCCTTTTTTGTTATATTAATTATTGCTTTGTTTCACCCACCTAGGAGGAGCTCATCTGATGCAATTTTGAGCTTCCATTTTGAGGAATCGCTCGCGTGCCTTAACAAACAGGTTTTACTTTATTCTTTGATGTTACTACGAGTTCTTGCTTTTGGGTGTTTATAATTAACGAGTTCTTTGATTATGCTTCGATTTTGTGATGATAGTTTATGTCTTGGTATACCATATGACTGGGTATGCATGTTTTCCATGTTAATGAAAAGTATCAGATGAATGGGTATGCATGTTTATTTCTTTGGTATTAATTAGAGCGTTTGTGATTTTATCATGTTAATGAAAAGTAGGAAACTTTTGTGATTTCTCTTTTGGCAGCGTCTATGTAAGTTTATATGCTGAGTTCACAAAAGACTTGCTAGTTACAGAAATTAAATTATGGAAAAATGGGAGACAATGGATGGGGTTGGGTTGGGAGCTCCTAGATTTTACTGATAAATGAGCTATATAAATATTGACTAACGGATGTTGCCAGAGAGTGTTCTTGGCAGCATTAATGGAGATAAAGATATATTTTCGAGGTGGAGAATAGACGGTAGTGTGTGAGAGAGATGTATTGAATTTCTCTGAACTCCTCTTACCTGGATCTGCACTTTTGAAATCTTGTTCTGGTTCTCGTTGTCTTCTTGACTTGTATTATGAAACTTGCTCGATGTTTTCTTTTCAAGAAAGCAACTTTAGTGAATCCAAGGAATTAAAAATGATGATATAAAAATGTAGTTGAAGAATTAAATGAGTCAAGAAAAGACATTTCCTCATTTTCCATTGCTAATGTTTTTGAATGCATCAAGACATGATACCTTTCCCAAGTTAAGCTGTAGTTCTACTGCTTCGGTTGAAGATACCTTTCCTAAGTTAAGCTGTAGTTCTACTGCTTCGGTTGAAGTTTTCCCAATTCTAATTGCTTTCTCGTTCATTGAATGTGTAGGAGCTGAAGCTCAGGCCTTGCCCTGTAGGCTTTGCATCATTTTCTGGTGGTTCAAAAGCCTACATGAACAAGGTTCTGCAGGTCTGATTATTATGATGTTTGTTTATTCTCGTTGATGACAGTTTCTACCGTCTTAAAGAGTAAATGCATTTGATGTTCTCTTTTGGGCAGATCATTGAAGGAAGGTGCGTAGTAAAACTGAATATGGTAAGTTCGTCTTTCAAGTGATAACAACTTTCCCTTAATTATTTTGTTCCACACCTGCAATGCAACCATGCTTTGTTATCGTTGCTTATGGATAAAGTATCCTCCACTTTATGGAGTGACTAGTTGTGTCATATGAATATCATTTACTCTTCAAATGCTTGGTTCAATGCGTTGTTTCAATTGTTTTCTCCAGTGTTATGTCTTGCACTCTCTACAGTCTGCTTAGTATCTGATTACTTGTTTGTCTGACTAATTCTTATAACCGTTAATGTAAAGGATGACTGCAAGCTATTAAAGGACTGTATAGCAGGTCATATCTTTAATTTTAGCCCAGTAGATTTTACTGGTGATTTGAGTAGACGATTTGTTGTTCACCCGTCTGTTCCTCGAATGTCTAATCCACCAAGAATGTTATCGTGGATTGCATTGGTAGTGGTCTTGATGCTGTATTCTTTAATAAAATTGAATCACAAAGTGTTGAATATTGGCAGACTCTACACTCCTCTGTTGTGAGTGTATCGTATCTTAAATGTTGGGGTGTTAGTCGTATTGTTGCTCTCCCCACTTTTAACTTTGTAGAGCATATCTGAATTCGGTAAAAGCAGTTTGCAGTACAAGCCAGAGCTTTAAAAGAGTTATTCTTGCTCCTACTAATCTTCACATCCCAAGTTCAATGGAGTATTACGAGGGTAGAGATGTTGGATGCATGCAAGATCAACGGAAGGAAGGCTTGATTCACTTGTGTGGACCAACAAGTATCAATACTCATGGAGTTCTCGGTTAGATTCTTTTCCATGTTTGTTCTTAAAGATGTTGAAGGTTAGGACTTAAGGCTATCAGCTATCTCAAAAGCACGCCCCTGTACTTCCTCAAGAAGCCTACTCTATTTAACCCCATGAAATGCTTACGACTATCAAGACTGTAATGTCCCTATTCCTCACTGACAAATTTCTGACCAAAAGCAGTTGAAGATTGGAGGGTCCTGAAAGAGATAAAGAAATCAAAGAATAAGTACCAAGGGACATGAGAGGTTTGTATCTTTTTGTATTATTATGGGATGGTGTACTTCAAGTTCTGGAAGTGTACAGTTATTATAACAATAATGCCTTACCTTTATATATAATACTTGTATGATTATATATATATATATATATATAGCAATATTTTAATAATAGGATTATAATTAAACTAAAAATTGAAGGCTAGTCGAAGAAGGAGAATATTAAATGAAGATGAAATGGTTTATTTTAATTGCTTCAATGGCCATTTATAATTATAATTGCTTCAATAGCCATTCATAATTTTATAAGGTTAAATACTCAAAAGAATGAAGAGTTTTCTCCCTATAATGAAGATGATAAATTACTTCCTATAAATGAAAAAATCAATAAAATGAAGACGTTGAAAAAAATCATTTAGACGAGTCACAAAATAACGAGATGAATGATGCCAGGGAACATATTGCAAATCTTATTGTATTACAATAAAATGTATATTATTTACTCAACTTGAATATTTATTTTGGGATTATAATGTTATTTAGCTTTTTTATATGTTTTAATATTTATTTTTCATATTAGTTTTATTTTCTACAAGAAAATAAGACATTTCTTTAAATAATTTCCTAGATTATCAAATGTAAACATAATATATGGTGCTTTGCATATTGTTTAATATACTTTAAATATTATTTATATGCATAAATAATTGTTATTACAAAATAAAATATAGTTAAAATTACTAAAAGTATTTTTTATTTTTATATTGCCAAACAGTCTACTGTATGAAGCTCTTTCAAAAAAGTTATTTTTTAAATTGACAGCCAAACAGTCAATTGGCTTCTTAGAAAAGTTCTTCTCAGAAAAGTTCTACTGACAAAAGCTCTACTGATATAAGTCCATCCAAACAGGCACTAAGTGTGATCTTTGGTGCTTTTTCTTAGAAGCATTGGTATATTTTACAGAATATATAACCTGTTACTATTATTTTATACTTATTCTATTTTATGAGCATTTATTTATCTAATAAATAGGACCTCTAAAAATTAAATGGCTAGATACTTTGTTGAAATAGAGAGTTTTTGTGAATGTAAGAATTGATTACACTAGTAAAATTGGGAGAATTCTTATTGTATTAAAAACAAACAACTTCGGTTATTAAATAGCCTTACATCAAACCAAAAACGTGAAATAGCAACCTACAATTATACAATGCCTAAAATCGTGGTAAGTGACTAAGTTAAAACTGAAAAACAGCCTGTCCCTCAAGAATATGAGAGTTATTTGCACGTTCAAAAAATAAACCCTGGAATAAAGGAATCCTAACAACTAGCCTTCTGACTACTTCAACATCCTCCCTTAAACTGAATACCATTTATATTCAGTTTATTCTAGGTGTTCACAAACTCTCATTGCTTCTCGCTTCTTTACAAAAATATTAAACTTCAATGACTTAGTCATAATATCTACAATTTGCTCTTGTGTAGAACACTACTTTAGCTCCACTACTCCATCATTGATCATATTTTGAAGAAAATGAAAATGAATGTTTATGTGCTTGCTCCGACCATGCATTACTGGATTCTTCGAGAGTTTGATGGTGGAAATGTTGTCACAGTACACCACTGTAGAATCGTATTGCACATGACTTAAACTTTTCAAAATTCTCCTTAACCAAACAACTTGACACGCACTCGATGCTGTAGTGATAAACTTAGCCTCGGTGGTAGAAAGAGTAACCACTAGCTGTTTCTTTGAAGATTATGATACTACACTTGAATTCAACATAAATACATGGCCTGATGTAATTTTTCTGTCATCCTGATCTCCAGCATAGCCTTTGTTCGTGTAACCAAATAGCTTTTCATTTCCTTCCTTCATATAAAACACCCCAAAACTAGTTGTTCCCTTTACATACCTTAGAATTCTCTTTACTGCCATTAAATGAGACTCAGTGGGACATACCATGTACCTACTGATTAGATTTACAACAAACATTAAGTCACGGAGTGTGGCTGTCAGATACATGAGGCTTCCAACCATTTGCTTGTATAGAGTACCATCGACACTCACTCCTTCTTCATCCTTTGTAAGTTTGAAACCAGGAACAATGGATTCTGCGCTGAGTCACACTGACTTATGTTGAATCTTTCAAGAACTTCTTGAGCATACTTCCGTTGGCTTATAAAGATCCCACCCTCCTTTTACAACACCTCAATCCCTATAAAGTTTCTCATCTTTCCAAGTTCAGTCATGTCGAATTTAACCATCATAGACTTTTTAAATTGTTCAATCAACACTTCATCATTACCAGTAAAAATAAGATCATCAACATACAAATAAACAACTAATATTTTACCTCCATTTGTTGTTTTAGTGAACCAGGTGTGTTAATGGGGGCATTTGTTGAATCCTTCTTTGACAAAATATGATTCTATGTGACTGTACCAAGTTCAAGGAGTTTATCTGAGTCCATATAATGCTTTCTTGAGTCGATAGACCTTAGATTCTTCTCCCTTCTGTTCATAACCCAGAGGTTGATCAACAAACACTTCTTCATTAATTTCTCCATGTAGAAAGGCCAATTTGACGTCAAGTTGATAAACCAACAAACTTTTCTATACAGCAAGAGAAAGCACTAGACGAATTGTGTTCAATCGAGCCATTGGTGCAAAGACTTCTGCATAATCTACTCCATATTATTGATTGTACCCCCTTAGCAACTAGTCGTGCTTTATTCTTGTCTACTTCCTCACACTCATTAAGTTTTGTTTTAAATATCCACTTCACTCTAACACTCCTTTCTCTGTAAGGCAGATTTGTTAGTTCCCATATCTGATTCCTTTCTATTGCCTCAGTTTCTTTATCCATCACATGTCTCCATTTTTCTCTTTTTACTGCCTCTTCATATGTCATTGGGTCACTATTAGTGAACAAAGCTAGATGAGCAAAATTCACACCTTCTTCACTAGAGAGACCTTGACCAGTCTCGCATTCCCTTATCTATGTAGGAGGTCTTCGTGTTTGTCCTCATAAAGGTGAGTCATCAATGTTTGAAGTGTCTCCTTTGGGAAAATTGCTACTATCTGACCCATTTTCCTCTTATTCTTCAACTGCCTTAGACTGATCTTCATTGCTTTCCTTTTTTGTACTCGTTTCTTCTTCAACTTCCCATTCTAAATAAGCTAATATGGCTTGCTTATGGCCATCATCCCAACTCCACACTTGGTCTTCTTCAAAGATCACATCTCTGCTAATAATTATCTTCTTTGTGATGCGATTAAACAGTCTATAAGCTTTAGATTCTTCACTCACCCCTAGAAATATACATTTAAGACTTTTGGCATCAACCTTCACTCTCTTGTTGTCAGGTACATGAGCATTTGATATACATCCAAAAAATTTGAAATGCTCTACTGATGGTATAAGTTTATTCCACGCCTTTTCAGGTGTGTTACTCCTCACGACAAGTGTTGGACTTTTATTCAACAAATGCACAGTCCACTTCATGGCTTTAGGCCAAAAGGTTTTAAGGATTTGCTTCTCTGACAGTATACTTCAAACTATATTCATAATGGTCGGATTTTTCCTCTCGGCAACACCGTTTTGCTGGGGAGTGTATGCAGTGCTCAATTGTCTGTGCATCCCATACTCATTATAGAAGCTTTTGAACTCTTGTGATGTGAACTCGCCCCATCGATCTGTTCTAAAACTTTGAATGAATGCTTCATTTTTTTTTCCACCCTTGCTTTGTAAATTTTGAAAGTACAAAAGGCTTCTGAATTTTCTGTCAAAAAATAGACCCAAGTTTTTCTACCGAAATCGTCAATATAGGTGATGAAATACCTTTTGTTGCCGTTTGAAACTAGATTCATCGGACCACATAAATCAGCATGCACCAACTGAAGTCTTTTGGAAGCCCTCCAAATGATTTCCTTTAGGAAGGGATCTGATGTTGTCTTCCTACAAGACAACCTTCACATATTTGTTGAATAGTTTTGAACTATGGTAGCCCTTCTACCATCTTCTCTTACCGGAGTACTGATAGGTGGGCATTAGGATATGTTTTTTTATAGGTAATTAGCATATGTTTTCTTGCATAGTGGTTGCTTATCGCTCTAGTTTAGGATTTAGTTTGCATGTTTTCATTAAGTTTGATTTCCATTGTGTTCTTGTGTGTTGGATGCTAATTGAGGGTAAGAATTGCTTATTTTTGTGTAAGAAAGGAGAGGAAGCAAGTTGGAGGATGAACAAGAGAGCATAGAAGAGAAGACAAAAGGATCACTTTTGGGTTAGGCAAATTCCCACGGATGTGGGAAATCAAGATAGAAAGTTTCTGCCTGTAATTCCCACGCTCGTGGGAATCATACAGATTCCCACGGATGTGGGAATTAAAATCTGAGGCAATCTGCGAGGCTTCATTAAACCTAATTTTTTGGACTATATTAAAAGAATTAAGCCTCCATCTTCAAGGGAGACAACACCTACCTGTAGAAAAACCATCCTTAGGTGAATAACACATGTTTGGAGCATCAAGGAAGGATTGAAAACAAGGATCATCATCAAGATTAGGCAAAATAGCATAGCAACACCAAGATTCCATATGTTGACAAAAAAGAGGAGTTTGTTCCTTTCTTTGTAAAGATGGATTATTTGGATGTTGACAGTGTTATGGAGACCATGTTAGGCTAATTTCATATTAGTGATTGCTTTTTCATTATTTTTTCAAAACTCATGTTATATTTCATTGAATGAAGTGTCTTTATTAATTTTTTTAATTGTCATCTTGCAACAAATCGAGAGAGTGAGTGAGATGAAATTCATGTATGATTGTACAACGAGAGTTGGTGACCTATAGACTAACAATTATTATGTCAATTGAATAATTAGAAGAGAGATCTCAATTAGTCAATTGATCCTCTGTAGGATAGTGTAATAACTAGTTGAATCGGTAGAGTCATTGGGTAGATTGAGAGATTGTTCAATCGATTCTAGTAAATTCAATTAGGGACAAATAGTTACACCTTGATAGAGGGTAATTAGTACATTCAAAAATCTAGGATGAGACACAATTCAATCAATGAAACATAAGGGAGACAGAATAAGGAAAAAGTAATCTCTAGCATTCCGATCCTTATTTAGACTTTCTATATTTGTGGTATTGTCCATTGTTTACATTAGTCTTTTAATTTTAATTTAATTTTCTAGATTAATTGCATCAAACGATTTTATTTCTTAAACAAAGTCTTTACTAAATTAAGTGGTGTTTGGGCATCAATCCCTGTGGGATCGATATCCACTCTTTCTAACTACAAGTCACGACCCGTTCACTTACAGTTTTTGAGCATAAAACAAGTAGATAGGTTTTACAATCCATCAACAGTAAGTAGATGACCAAAATGACAGTGTTGGATAAAGGAATGAACCAAAATGATGCAGCATAGGAGACAGCAGAGGAATAAAACACAGGCCCTGCATTTCACGTAGACGTCTTACAGAAACACAGACGCTTTCAAGATGTGGGATGCGTTTTAAATGAAAACAAACAGTAACGAAGAGGGGCATAAATAGTATATATGGACCAAGAAATAAATCATTAAATCAATAGAGAACAGTAGGGGGAGTGAGGGAGAGTTTAGGGAGAAATAAAAGGAGGCACAGTGAAGAGGAGTTGTAAAGGGATCTTCGATTAGGGTTATTCTTTGAGGGGTTGAAGCATTTTTTTTAGGAGAGGCCTATGAAGGTTTAGATGTCTCAATGCCGGTTCGGAGGTAACATTGACGCCGGCAACCCGAATTAAGTGTATTTCACCATTTTTGTTGTTTCTTTCTCTCATTAGAAATTGATTGTGTTATCCTATGTTAATTGACTTGGATTTTGTGTATGGATAATTAGATTTTTGTTATTGTTCGGTTATTTGTGTATGAACCCATTGGGCATTATGAAAAGATGATTTTGATGCATTCATTGAATCATTTATTTGCAAACCCATTGCTAGAATTTCGATATAATCCATAATTGTTATGTTAAAATTCATATGTAGCGACTAATGATTCGTAATCATTAGGGATAACATAACCTAGGTTAAATGACACATCTTATGTGATTGTTGCTTTGATTAATCGATTTTTCTAATTCGTAATGCTATTGCCCAATTAAATTTAGAGATCGTATCCTAGGTTATTCAGTCGTTAAGTTTAATTAACCATTGTATCTTGATTAAACACTACAAAAGGGAAAACTCAGGTTTTCATTGATTTGTTGTTCTCTAACCTCTCTTAGAAACTACAAATTGTTAGAGAACAACAAATCAATGAAATATGTTTAATTAGGGTGTAGGTCGAGATTGAACCAAAGAACCAGGTCCCTACCGAATTCTCCATTTTCATCATTTTTTACAGGTTTTCTTTAATTTGTTTTTACTAGTCTATTTTCATTTTATTTTATTATTTTCAAAATCCAAAACCCCCTTAACCTAAATACTAATTAATTTCGTTTCAACAACTTTACACACACTCTCTGTATGATTAACTTAGACTCACCACTACTATAGTAGTAGTCTAGTTATTTTATTTTGACTAGCGTTACAACACGCTGTTAATTTTGACGTCGTTATTAGGGAGTGCGGTGTTTTAGTTTTTGTTTATGATTTTAATTGGTTTTTTGTCTATATTTGTTCATAATTGATTTCTTTTTAATTATTTTGTGATCCTTTCATTTTTCTGTTTCATGTTTGGGAAAAAAATTCGTGGATGGAAGTAGTTTTTTTTAACTCTTACTCTCAATCTTATAACCAAAGTTGGACTTATCAACCTAACTTTGGTTATGGATGGGATAACTATTAGAATTACTTGTATGATAGTTTGCAAGACACATAACCATTCCCGTGTGGACTAGAAGCTTCTTGTCAAAACTTAGGTACATCTCTGGAAGAATTGATAAATGTTGTGAATGCTAGTAATCTTCAATTTCAACAGGGTATGCAGTAGCTTCAAAAGATTATACAACAAATTCAATAAAATATCCAATATTTCCAATAGGAAATAAGGCATATAACATCTAGAAACTAGAAATTTTTAAGCCAAATGGGTGAAATGGCAGCGAGGATTAACTACCTAGAATCACAAATGGAAGAGGAGCAACTATATTAACCTAAGGAGTACCTAATTGATGTTAGTGCGGAGACCTTACAAAATGATGAGGAACTTGAGAATCTTGAGATGAATACTCAAAGAATTGCTTGTGTGGAAGATGTCGAGGAGGAGCTCGAAGCAGAAAAGATACATCGTTTAGCTCAGAGGTAAAAACTAAGTTTATAATTATTATTAAGATTGGCTCTTTACCTTTACCTAGCAGGTTAGAGGAATTAAATGAAGAAGAAAAAGGTAAAGAGACGTTCGAAATATTTCTAGAGTGTATGAACTCAGTTGAGATTGAGAATTTGAGGATAGGGAAGGCGTTGAATGGGGATGATGATCAACAAGGCCCTATTTAGAACAACCTCGTATGGAAGTGGCGCTAACTGTAATACCTTAAGATCACAATTTTGTCACGTGAGGAGAAGGAGTCAAGCCAATGACCTTAACCAAAGACGCTTCTTGAGAGCCAACCCAAGGGAAGTAAATTTCTTTTCTTAACATTTCCGCATTACTTTTTATATGCATATGTGTTTTTAAATTTGGTCATTCTACTTATTTTAAGTTTTCAAAATGAGAGAAACAAAAAAACAAAAAAACAAACATTTTCTCTTTTCTATTGATTCTAGGACTATATAGTCATGATTAGAGTGTGAATTGACTAAAGAATTTGATAGCAACTTTAGCATGTACATTTACTCTTATGATTGGTTGATGTGCATTATCATTAAAGGAGTAATGACCAATGGTAGACAAAGTCGGTGAGATTTTGAGCCTTAGTAGACTAACACATTCATACGAGTCTCATTGTCTTTTAATAATGTGTGACCTTAATGACATGGACATCCTGATTTTGCCTTGAATTTCTATTCAAGACCATATTTTTATCATATACATTAACATGGATATGATAAGGAATTCTTTGCTTTTCTGAACTACATTAGCCAAATAGCCTACCCATTATATGATTATCTTTTTTGATAAGCCCCCTTAAGCTTTATTTGCCTTTTCTTTGTGTATTAGCCACATTACATGCTTTAACCTAGCCAAATGTCCTTCCTAAGCCTTGAAGCTAGTGAAACATTTGTCGATTGTTGAGTTTATGGATATGTAAAAGTATAAATGTGGGGGTATGCATATGTGCGGGTTGGTTATAATATTGGGATGTTATTTTATGCCTTATCATTGAAATTCCCATGTTGATGTGGTTTATTTTAATTTTTATAAGAGAAAAGAAAAAAAGGAAAAGAAAGAAAGAAAATAGAAAAGAAAAAGAAAGAAAGAAAAAGAAAAAGAAAAAATAAATAAACATATCAAAGAGGTAGTGCATAAGTGGTTTTGTAAGGTTATTCATACTTAATGCACCCTCCTAAAGTTGTATTGAATGGGCTATTTAAGTATGTTGAATATGAGGTAGATGTTGGCTTGAAAGGTTAACTCTTTTTTGGTTTCAATGTATTGTCATCAATTGTATGAGTAATTCCTTCAGATTGGTGTACGCTTTATGTGGTTTATGTGTGAGAGCTGAATTATGCCCTTTCTCCTACGATTTTAGCAATTCTTTATGAAATATAAATGTTGCATTCGTCATAGTTGATGGTACCCAGTTTTTGATGAGTGTTAACTTGTGCATTTGATGTCACATTGAGTGTTGCTTTGCTTCATGTTGATTGAAAAACCAATTACTTGTTTTACGCTAAAAACCACAAGTATACCGTTCGTTACTTATAGTAAAAAGCAGATATTGTCCTATAGAGATTGTGCTTAGGCATCACTTAATTCAGTTGTACTTTGTTTAAGACTCAAATTCAAATATTGAATTCAAAAGTAAACAATCAAAACAAACTAGCAATAATCGAAAAAATGTAACAATGGAAATCTTTCTGGGGTCAGAAATGTTCTAAATGTCCCTCAAAAACTCAAATCCGAAAGTGACTCCATGTCTGTCTGCACATGGCGGCCCTATGCTTAAGCTTCTCACAATTGTGGAATATTTTCCACGATCGTGGCCCTATGTTGGTGCTTTTGTCACGATCGTGGTAGGTCCCCCATGATCATGGCCTTCTATTTTAGTTCGGGTCTCCTCCGAGACTCTTCTGAATGCCCTAAAATACTAACATATTTATCACGACACCTCATATATATAAAATTAAATCTCAAAAACATGTTCTTACCCAAGGAACGCTTAAAACACAAATGTTTATGAACTAACACAATTCTTAAGCTAAACACACACTAAACAATCAACTTAACCACTAAACACACATTAAATTACCTATAAAAATACAATGCAATCTACACCTATCACTTAACTAGCCTAATGGCTTTCAAGTTACTTGACCCAAATACATCTCACCTTACCTTTACCCATATTACAACCTTGAAAAGTCCTTTGATTCCTGATTTTGCATGTGAATTTTAGTGGTGGAGAAATGAAATGATTTTTAGAAGTCATTCATCTTTATTTATGATTATGTATTCTTAGAACTTATAGGAAATGAATAAATATTTTGGGTTGATGAGCTTAATTTTAATGTTTTGCTTGAGGACAGCCAAAAGCTAAGTGTGGGGGAAATTAATAGGTGCTTAATTAATTATTTAATTATTTCATAACACTTAGCAATTAAGAGCATGAAATTGCTTAAGCTACTCACTTTGACTCATATGTGATTTTAGGCACAATTCAAAAGTAAAGAAGTTAAAGTAAGTTAAAAGTATGATATTTAAACCATTTTTCAAAGATTAATATTCACTTGTCTTCATAGAGTAAAAAGAAGAAAATTAAAAGACAAAAGGAAGAAAAGAAAAATGGAATAAAAAGAAGAATCATAGAAAGCATGCATCACGTGCATGTTTTTGCCATGCAAAAACCAATTTAATGGAGTAGTAAAACAGTAGCGTGGAGATAGTAAAAGAGGAAGACAAGAGGCTATGCAAAAACTAATTTAATAGAGCAGTAAAATATTAGTGTGGAGACAGTAAAAGAGGAAGACAAGAGGCTACTGCAAAGAAGCAAAACGTAATACATAAGGTGAATTAAATGGTGAGCAGATGACCAAAATGACAGCGTTGGATAAAGAAATGAACCAAAATGATGTAGTGCAGGAGACAGTAGAGGAACAAAATACAGATGATGTCTGTGTTTCCTGCGTTTCACACAGACATCCTGTGGAAACACAAACGTTTTCAAGACGTAAGATGCATTTTAAATGAAAACGGACAATATCGAAGAGTGGCATGAATAGTTGACATGGATCAAGAAATAAATCATTAAATCAAGAGCGAATAGTAGGGAAGTGAGTGAGAGGTCAGGTTGAAACAAAAGGAGGCATAATGAATAGAAGCGGTAAAGGGGTCTTCAGTTGGGGTTATTCTTGGAGGGGCTTAAGCTTTTTTTTTAGAAGAGACCTATAAAGGGCTAGATCTCCTGACACCAGTTCAGATGCAACATCAATGCCGACGACCTGAGTTAAGTATATTTCACCATTTTTGTTGTTTCTTTCTCTCATTAGAAATTGATTGTGCTAAGTTAATTGATTTGGGTTTTATGTATGAATAAGTAGATTTTCGTTATTGTTTAGTTATTTGTGTATGAACCCACTGGGTATTGTGAAAAGATGATTTTAATGCATTCATTGCTAGAATTCGATATAATCCATAATTGTTATGTTGAACTTCATTTGTAGTGACTAATGATTCATAATCATTATAGATAACATAACGTAGGTTAAATGACACATCATATGTGGTTGTTGCATTGATTAATAAGTTTTTCTAATTCGTAATGCTACTGCCTAATTAAATCTAGAGATCGTATCCTAGGTTATTCGGTGGTTAGGTTTAATTAACGATCATATCTTGATTAAGCACTACCTAAGGGAAAAATCAGGTTAATTATTCCACGATTAATAGTTGTTAGGAGAGGTTAGAGAATAACAGATCAATGAAATATGTTTAATTAGGGTGTAGGCCAAGATTGAACCAAAGAACTAGGTCCTTACCAAATTCCCCACTTTTATCATTTTTAGCATGCTTTCTTTAATTTGTTTTTATTAGTCTAGTTTCATTTTATTTTCTTATTTCCAAAATCCAAAACCCCTTAACCTAAACACCAATTAATTTTATTTCAACGACTTTACATGTAGTCTCCATGGGATCGCGCTAGACTCACCACTGCTATAGTAGTAGAATAGTTATTTTATTTTGACTAGTGTTACAATGCGCTGTAAGGGGATTATACTAGACCTCACTTATTAGGATAGAATCCAATATTATTATACCAAGAGTAGAGGCTAATAATTTTAAGAGCAAGCCCAACATGATTTAAATGGTTTAACAAATTATGTAGTTTGATGGCTTGCTATATGAGGATCCAAATGCACACATTGCCAACTTTTTTTAGATTTATGATATAATCAAGATTAATAGAGCTTTAGAGGATGCAATTTGATTAAGGATATTCCTTTTAACACTAAGGGACAAAGCTAAATTATGGTTCAAATCTTTGCGTCCTAAATTTGTTACTACTTGGACATGGCTTGTTGAGAAGATTTCGACCAAATAATTACCTTTAGTTCAAATAATAAGACCTAGAAATGACATCTTTTCCTTTTAACAATTAGCAAGCGAGACATTGTATGAGACATAGGAGAGGTGGAAGGAGCCATTGAGAAAGTTACCACACTATGGACTTGATTTGGGATTATAAATGCACACATCACAATGGGTTGAGTTATCCATTTAGGTAGTTAATTGGTACATCTCAACGTGGAATTACTATCTTTAAAACTTCTAAACTATAAGGAATTATTAAATTTATTTCTATGAATAATTACCAATCAGAGAATCCAAGGCTAAAGCCAAAATCAGGTGGCATCTATAATATAGATATAGTGACAACATTAAAGGAAAATTTGAAAGTTTTTAAGTAGAAAGATTAACAATATAGGATTGGAAGCTCAATAAAAACAAGTGATAAATTGTGTCATTTATGGTACATTGGAATCATAAATTTCAAGTTCCTTTCAATATGGGACAACTAACTAGACAAGTTAATTTGCGGGAAACATGGGTCAAAGTAATCCTTATAGTAATAATCTGAGGTGAAGAAACTATTTAAAATTTTTTGAAATAATTAAAGATAAGGATAAGGACAAGGTCCTTTATGTAGATTTCAAAATCAGTAATAATAAATAGGGAAGCCAAGCCTTGAAGAGTACATAGAAAAATTAGTTAGTTATTATAAGGCTTGCCCATAGAGTATTAAAGCATCTTTTCAAAATCAATAAGCCTTCATTTACAACTTTAAAAGTTAGATATGACAGCTTGCTAACTTTGCCTTTGAAAAGCAATAAGGTACATTTTTTGATCATGTCGAGCTCAATTTGAGGGAGCAAGTAAATGTAGTGATTTTGTGGACTAAAAAACAGTAAAAAGTTGAAAGAAAAGGAGAAGATTGCTGTATAAGAAAAGAAGGTCGAGGAGAAATAAAAAGGGAAAGAGGTGCAATTACAGATGAAAGTAGGAAATACTTCTAACCAAAAATTCTATAACCAAGTGAAATTGAGATAAATAGAAAAGAAGATAAATATGGAAAGTTTGTAGAGCTTTTAATCAATTACATTTTAATATTCCTTTTACTAAATCTTTTTCATAGATATCAAACTATGTCAAGTTCTTAAAGGATCTCTTTTTAAAAAAGAAGAGACTCGAGGATTTATTAATAGTTATTCTAAGTGAAGCATACTTCGTTATCTAAAAAACCCAAAAAATCAAAGATCCAGGGACTTTAATACTCCTTGTAATATTGGTAGTTTTTCAATTGAAAAGGCATTGATAAATTTAAGAGCTAGCATTAATTTGATTCCATATGACAAACTTAGATGAACATTTAACTTGTAGATATTCCAATTAAGTATTTTATGGGTATTAAAGAAGATATTTTAGTTAAGATTCACAAATTCATTTTATATACTGATCTTGTTATTTTAGATATGGAGGATGATATAGAGGTTTCGTTGTTCTTAGGATAATCTTTCCTAGCTACTGTTAAGGCTATGATAGATGTGCATGATGGAAAGTTAATCTTAAAAGTAGGAAATGATCAAGTATCTTTTAAGATATTTAAAGCCATGAGACATTCCGCTAACAAAGATGATACTTTATTCTCTACATATGTGATTGATACTACATATTCTCATATTATACAATAAGTAATCTCAAAAGATATATTAGAGGGTTATATCATGTAAAGAGAAGAAAAGGAATTAGATAACCTTGATATAATGAAGGATGTGGCATATTTGAAAGCTAATGAACCTATGACTAGAAAGATGAAATGTGAGGAGATCAAAATATCAAAGAACAGTACAATAAAGTCTTCAATTGAGGATCCTAGATTAGCGAAGTTCTTGAGGAAGTATTCTAGTTAAAAGACTTATAAATAAGCACTTATTAGGAGGCAACATAATGATTTATGTAATTTTGTTCCAATTTGGTAGCTTTTAGGATATTTAACATTAGACAAGGATAATCTTCTTTTATTATCAAGGAAGTACTTTTATCCTAACTTCCTCCTTCTTACTTTTTAGTTTTTTGTTATTATTGTGGATAATGTACAACTTAATTGTATAGGGAATAATTCTAGAAAATCTTTGACTTTGAAAGAATATTTATCAAGATAATTCATTATAAGTTTTGTTGTTATATGATTTGAGTTATTTAGGTAAATACTTACGAGCACTGATAATTAAGTTAATTTTATTTTGCTTTATTAATTTTGAAAACAGATACTTAATTTACGCTATGATAATTTTTGTATAATTTTGATATACAATTTAATTTAAAGTGAATTCATTTTAAGAATTTTTAGGGTTCAATAAAAATAAAAAAAGTGTGAATAAATGAACATTAAATAAATTACTCCACTAACTTTAAATGAAGAAAAAATATTGAAGTTAAAGAGTGATGTTAGTAGCCATTCAAAATAGCAACCTAACTGAATAATTAAGAGTATTCATGATAAGGTGTTTATTCTTGTGCCAAAAGTTTAGATGATTTTTCAAATAAGCCTTTAAATTCTCCTATGTTGTTTTAAAGATAGTGTTTTTCTCTTCTATCAATAAGGGTTATGAAAATGTTTGAAAGTTGAAGCATTTTTTTCATATATGTTCACTTTATGCATTATGTTGAATTTTGTGAAATTATTTTTATGGTGTTGTATTGAACTGATTTATGACTTGACGCAGTAGTTAAATGCCTAGCATATTGATGAACTTCTTCTTTGAAAAGTCAAAGTAAAATTTATTACCAAATTTAGAACACTCTAACATTTACACAAGCTTACAAATTTTCGAACTAACTAGTAAAACAATATGCAATATAGAACACCTTTATCATATAATATTTAAGATCATGGTGCAGGAAGAGTCTATAACACAAGCCTACAGATATCTTAACAGTAAGTCTTCAAGCTAAAGCAGCTAACCTAATCTTGAGTTTTGCTTAGGTTAGTTTGACTTCCACTGTGTTTTCCCAAAAATTCATATCGTTTCATTCTTTCCAAATGTGGTGCATGATCATGCCAAATGCTATTTTGAATAACTTTATGTCGCCTTTAGTTTTGATGTTAACCTAGGTGGCCCAGGCCAATGTATTCATCCATCCTCTACCTAGGCATCTAATATCAAATATTGATGAGCTTTACAATTGAACAAATAATGAGGAGTCTTGATTAATCTGATTGATTTGTTAGATTCATTCTTAGAGTTCCTAACTATTTATGTTAAGAGTAATGGAATTAATTTTCTTAATGAAAAGCCAATTCTTAAGTGAAGCAGAATTTGATAACAAGATAATTAGGTTATATTTCTAGAATGATTTTAAGAATATTACTTGTGTTTGGATATTTTTATTGGATTTGATACTTAACATAACTTATTTTTATTTATAGGTATTATTTTAGCTCCTTAATAAAAAAAAGAAATGAATTAGGGTAAGTTGGATCCAAATTATAGAAGTTTTGGTAAAATTTTAGAGGAACACAGGTCAACCGTGCTCTAATCAAGAAGGTCATTGGTTCATTCTACTTCTTAGAGAATTTTTCATATGAACAATAAGATCTAAATAGATACTCGTATTTATGAAATTCAGGCATGTTTTTAAAATAAACCCTTGGATTTGTGATTGAGGAGTTACTATGCAATGAGGGGCTAATATGCGTCTGTGTTAGGGACCCATGTTGCCAATGATGTTTATGTAAAATGTAATTTTTTGTAGTTGTGAAGAATAACCAACATGGGTTTATAAGAATAAAAATTATCATTTGTAATTTAGATGAGAACATATCGATAGAAGAGTCATAAGCCACCAAACTAAAATGTCTTGTGACAAGAATAGAGCAACTTTGAAGACAAAGAAGGTGATTCCATCAAGATTCAATTAAATAACTTTAAGATTTTAAGATCCAAAAGACTGGCCTCATTTGTTTTGTGTTCTTTCTTAATGGTTATTGATCTTCTTATTCTTAGTATGAAATAAATTTGAGATATATCTAAATGTGATGAATCCTTAAAGTATAGGTTTAGATTAAATCTTTGATTTAATAAAAGACCTAAGTATTATTATGAATTATTCATGCCTAAGTATTATTATATTATTATGAATTATTCATACTTATGATTGAATTGAGATTTTCCAATGTTTTGATTTAGTTTCATATTTCATATATAAGGATTAAAAAGTCATATATATGAATATATTGTGGCCATATTTGCATATAATATTATAGATAGGATTGTATAAATCTTCCAATTTAGAGATAAATCTACTAAGGGAATTCATCGAATAAGTTAATATATTCTTAGGAGTTTTGATTATAAAGAGATTTAAACCAATTGACTTAAAGATAGAGGTTGTATTTCTTGATAAATAATATGGATGTAACTTAGAATTTCTATAGGTCTAAGATGCCAGGATTAACAATTAAATCAAGATAACTTTAATCATAAAAAGGCTCTAGAGGGATTCTACATCTAAATCTTATTTTATATTGGTTGCTTCAGTCTTATTTATTTCTTTACCTTGGTATTTTAGATTAGTTCAATTAATTATTCCTTTTAATTCAATTATTAATTTTGTTAAATTAGATAATAGAAAGGTAATTAGTAATAGTCCTTATGGTCCTTATAGAATCAACACTCATATTCTCTAGGCTCTACTATAAGAAGGATAGGTATACTTGCCTAGTTGATCTTTAGTATTCTTTTGGGTCAGATACAAATATCACATTGTATCTTTTTTTATTTCTTTATAGCATTATTAAAATTTTTAGGATGTATTAAGATTCATATCAAAGATTTTGAGACCTACACTATGTTGTTTCTTCTTTTTGGTTTTAGCATTTCTAGTCTTTTTATGATCTACTCATAGTTATTAACATTCACTCTAATAAGTCCCTTATTTTTCATTCGATCATGGCTTTTCCTTATTATTTTAAATATTTTAGCATTATTTATTCCTTATATGATTAACTTATTTATAGTTTTTAATTTTTTAGAAAAAACTCCTTTTCTTAGACTTCTATTAAAAAATAATAGCAAAACATACATAGTATGAACATCACACATCAACCAATTAATTGTTACTAATATAACAACCAAACTTAGCTCTTAAATTTGTTTTAAACTAATTAAACATAACTCATACTAATGATTTAAGATAATTATAGTAAACTATAAATTTGGATTAAATTTAATTGATTCGGGTTGGATTCAAGAGTTGGGTTGGATTATCATGTTAGTAATATTTGATTAGTCCATGTGTGATTTTCATGCTGCATATTTTTTTCTATTAGTTTGTAATAGGAGTTTAAGAAAAAGGTTTTTTAGAAAATTAAAAACTACAAGGAGGTTTTGGTAAAGATTTTAGATGCTAGCGTTTTACGTTACTTAAATTAGAAAGGATCCTCATATCTTTTACCCTAATATAAAAATGTTTTCTTAGAATGTATGTTAAAATAATCACTTTGGCGTTAACTCAAGAAAGCTACAATCAAGTGTTGCTTTTCAAAAATTTAATTAGGTAATGGACTTTGATCAAGAAATCCACATTTAAAGTCAAAATTTAAAATTAATTAAAAATATGTTCTTTTTCTTTTTATATATTATGATTATTTGAGCTAATAAATGGTAGGATTGGAGAGATAGAGCAAACCTGATAAAGAAATTAATAAAATTGTTCTTTTAAAAGCCCAATTTTCCTTTTCAAGTCCGATTTTAGTTTAAAATCACTGAGAATTATATTTATTTGGGCATACATTCCCATTAGAAATGATTTTCTATTATTTCTTAGATTTGATTTAGGGTTCTTAAGCATATTTGGTTAGTCTAGTTTTACTTATCTTTTAGGTATTTAAAAACTTTAAGGTCATTTTAAACTAATAAACTTTCAAACCATTTCTTTTTCTTGAAATAATTCAATTCAAATGTTCTACAAAGAAGCAATTTGGACACAACACTTTTCATTAAAAATAATAATGAAATTTTGATTATTCAAATTTATTTTAATGGCATTATTTTTTGTGCAACTAATGAAAATTTATGCAAAGGATTTTTCAAGTTTATAAGTAGGGAATTTTAGATAAGCAAGTATAATTTCTTTTTCAATATTTAAATTAAGCAAGTGAAGAAGGTACCTTCATTAACTATGCTAAGCACACCAAGGACATACTTAAATGCATTGGTATGGATTAAGCCAAACCATTAAAAACACCAATAAGTATCAAAACTAAGTTTAAAAATGATGAAAAGGACCCACCAATCAAACCATTAAATAAGGATAAGTTTTGCATAATTAAAAGCAAATTAAGAACAGTTGATGCATATTCTTTATGATTAGTTGATTTTTTATTTCTTAAATGTATATATAATCATTTGAAAACCATTTGATTCAATATCTTATTGTTTAAATTCAATTTTGGGTATCTTTGTTCAGGCTTTTATGTTATGATCTTGTGCATCTTTGGCTAACTTATAAATTAGCATCAGCTAACTAAAAGATGGAGCTACAAATATAGAATGCTCTTCTATCCTTCAATGAGTTCTTTGTTTAGGCATTAGCCTTGCCAAATCTTATCAGGAAAAAATGTTTGACCAGTTGAATGTTTGCTAATCTTAAATTTTTAGTTTTAGCTAATTTGAAAAATCAACTTTAACTATTTATCGTTGAGTTTTCTTTATAATCCATCATTTCATGTAGCAAGTTTTGAGAGTCCATAAGTATTTTATCAGTTTACATTTAGTTTTATTATATATCCTTTTTCTTCTTATTAAATTCAATCTCTTTCTCTCTCTCACTCACTCACACACACACACGCACGCACGCACGCACACACACGCATGCACACACACACAGAGAGAGAGAGAGAGAGATAGAGAGAGAGAGAGAGTTTTCTCTTTTGTCTGGCAGTTCACTTCATCTTTAATGCCTTTTATAGGCTCCCAAAGATTATTATAATCTTCTATAAATGATTTCTATCAACACCCATCAATATTTTTATTTCATTTTAGGGTAAACCTAACCCTTTTTGAATATGGTATTTTCATAGCATTTTCAAAATTTTATGAATTTTTCTTGAAACTATTAATTAATTAACAATGATTTCAGGATTTTTTAAAGTGTCTATACTTTCAGTTTCATGAAAACTTATTTAGATTACATCTAATTTTAATTTTTACATGATTAAATTCACTTGATTTTGGTCAATTACATATCCATTTGATTAATTTTGACTTTTTAATCAACTTTTCGTAATTCATAACAAATTTAAGATATCTTTTCAACATTTTTGTATAAGTTAGAATTATAGCATTTATATTGAGAATGAATAAGGAATGTACTTGGCAGAGTTAACTTTTCTTTTAAAAGTTATTATATTGCTTTGTTTTCTGTGAATTACATTTAACTATGGATCACCTCCTAACTCTTACTTTTTGAGCCCTTTAAATCATTTCATTTCTTTTGGTATAGACATAACCAAATCTACTAATACATCTTTTGATTTGAGAGCTTCAAGGAAGCTTAGATCTAATAGAGCCTTAAGACTGAGGTCCCTACTACTCCTCCTTCATCTCTCCTACCTCTCACTAGAGCTAACCCTTATTTTATTACCAAGTAACTCAAGTTTCAAGATTATAGAATTATATCTCTTCATGATATTATATTTATTCATTCAAATTCCCTAAAGAATTTTAAATAATTTAACTTAGTTCGATAGTTCATTGACTAAGGTTAGGAGCTTATTTTATGTAAGACATGTATGGTTACTCTACGAATTGTTTTTATTATAATACAAGGAATGAGGTAAGAGACACTAAAATAGTTTTTAAATACCAAGTTTATGATATTGAGATTTTGCTCATGTTGTAGATTCTTAATTATATTTTAAGCATTCTTACTCTTAAATATAATTGCTTAACAAAATATTTTACGGAGGATGGACCACATTCCATTTATAACCATTCTAAAGTCTTTCCTTAGTAGCCTCCTACTCATTTTCATTATCCTCTTATTCTCAAGTCATAAGATTTTAGAAATTTTTTAGCTATAGCCAAATTTCACCACCACTTTATGAAATTTAATTATCTATCCTCAACTAACCATAAGAGTAATGTAAGTTTTAATGATTGATGGTTCTTTTCCACCCTTATAATGGGTAAGAAAATAGCTTTGGGACACGTTATTTTATGCAACATGTTTCGTTTTACTCAAGGTAAGAACAAGGATGAAAATATTACATATGATATAAGATTTGAGGTTGTCAATAGTCAATAGCCTAGCCTAGGCAGCAACAGTTGCTTGCAACTGAGCATAGTAATATGGCAGAGGCATTAGCTCTAGAGGATGTAACACTAATGCCAGAATATAGTCATATCAAGGAGCTATACTTTAAAGATGAGGATAACAATCATAAGGTAAATCCTTTCAGTAGACCTCCACGACCTACATATGCTTTAATCACTTCTCGATTAGCAAAGCTTATTAAGAATTAAAGGCTCATACGGGGTGAGTTTACACTCGTCTGTGGTAAGTTAGACTTATTTCGAAAGCACTTGTACTATTATTAAGTTTCCTTTTATAAGTTTCTCAACCATATCCTAAAGCAACCCCCTCTCCCTACTTTCACTATAAGAAAATTACTAATTAGCAATGGAAAATTACTGATAAAAAAACTGTAGTATATTACTAACAAAATGTCATGTTCTATAGGTAAAATTGTCAGGAAAATTTCCATTTTGCGATAGACAAAATATTCATCAATACATGTGGAGGGAAATTATCCCGACAATGTTTCTGACAAAATACATCGATAGATGGAAAATGTTCATCGGTAAAATAGGTAGGAACGCTAGACGACATAAATAAATGTCAGAATGTACCAATAGAATACATTTCTGTTAATAAAGTACCGAAAGAATCGTTATTTTATCAGTAAAATTGAAAGATAAACATTGTCGTTTCCTTCAGCTTCATCGTTTTTAATAAAACAAAAATGACATCATTTAGTTTAACACCAAATGATTTCATTTTCATTTAACCTAAAAGCTACCAAGCCCCCTCCTCCATCGTCATTTTCCTTTTCTCTTTGTCGGCTTTCCTCCCTATCGCCGTCATCCTGGTCTTTGCCATCCTCGTCTTTGTTTCTGTACTCATAGCTGTCATCGTCCTCGTCTCTGTTTAAGGTAGGTTTTATCCTCCCTTATGTTTTATGCTTGTTATATATGTGTGAATGGGTTTTATATCGATTTTTTGAAATGTTGTTCATGCATTATATATGTTTTGTCTGCATTTTACCATTATTATGTGATGAATGACAAATTTGAGCTAAAACTGATTACAAATGGCCCCTAAATGGCACTTGAAACTCAACTGGTAATGTGTGTTTTGACAAATGTTTTTCTTCTCTTCTTCATGCCTTTTCTGCTTCATTTTAAGAAGATGAAACCTTAACTTTTTGGCAAAACATGGTATTACAACTTCTAAAAGAATAGTATAATTTTATTTTAATAGAACTTGGAATATGATCTCACTTTTTCCTCAATTCTTTTAGAGAAAGGGTTATTTCCTGAACCAAATAGAGAAAGAGTTGTATAGAACCTAATAATATAGAAGTGTAGATTAGATGGTTACCAAGATTTAAACATTATTTTGGAGTTAGGGTAATTTCATCTATCATAGATTCTTTAACAATAATTTTTCAATATATACAGTAAATTTCCATACACAATTACATCTAAACATAAGAAACAATCATATTATAAAGAAATTATATATTCCTATACTGATATACAAGATTATTCAAATAATACCTATAATCTTATAATTATAAAATCAATTCCTATAATTACAAAAAAATTATAATTCCAAATCAATTATTAGATGACTCATATCAACATTCTCTCTAAAGTTATAGTATAAATGTTTATAATACCCAAGTTGGGAATGATATCATGAAATTTATAATGTTTAGTGTATAATAAAAATTTAGGATTTCACAATTTTTTGAAAACTTTGCATATTACATATATGAGGTTTTAAAACATTTTTCATTTAATTTTATCATTTCATATTTCTTTAAAAAGTTTTAGCTTTATACATTTTGTTAAATTTGGGGAATTTTATTAATCTTTTATTAAAAAAACACATTTTGGTATTGTATTTTGAAATGAGAGATTTAAATGAGTTATTGCAATCGTCGAATAACCTAACTTTTTCTTAATTATGGAAAATATCAATTGTATGCAATTTTAATCAAACTAGCATACCTTATATATGAATGGCTTATCCTTTAACTAAATTAGTTCTTGAATATTTCTATAGTTTGCATATGCATTAACTTGACTTAAAAAAGATTACTCTTTGATTCCTCTATATGAGATTAACTAAGTTATGAATTATACTAGTTATTAGTATACCAAGTATCTTGCCTAACATAAATCATTATAATTATTGAACAAGTTGCTTGCCTTTCCTAATTAAAAAGATAAAATGATATTTGTCTACTTAGGGATGTGATGTATTGGACATAAAAAGTAAGATAATGATCAGTTTGTTTTAATCCCTTTAAGGAATATGGCATTATAGCTTTACTTCTCCCATATGGCCCATCAACTTTATTAATCCATACAAAATGATATGGTATAATTCCACTATTTTCCAATAACGCATGAAAATAATGAGGTTCATTGTCATTGAATGAAAAATGCGAATGAAGCAATCATATATCTCATGATTTCACATCCTCTCCAAATGATGATGGTCTAATAACTTTAGTTTCTCCCTTAATTGTTATTTTGCCAATAATTTCCATAATGAATGCTTCAACATTATCTTGTTTCTTTATTCTTATATATATGTGGTTTTGGATAAGGTTGGAAGGTGATCTTTTATATGTATTTAGACTAATTGGTAAGGGCATCATATGTTATGAATTATGTTACTTAGAATCCATATGATCAACATATCATTTAAAAACAAACTCTTCTTGAAGTTTTTATCAAATGGTTAGATGTCCCTAATGCTTTTACTTGTATGAGTGAAATTCCTAATTGTTGACAAGTCATTGTGATTAGTTCAAGTCTTCCTTTAAATGTTTATATATGAACATCGATTTGAGTATTGTGTGTTATAAATGACACATATGTTTATCAAAATCCTTATTGTAGACCAAAATGTCATCAAAACATAAAACAACAAACTTCTAGTGAATGCATGCGAAATATGATTAATTAATCTTATGAAAGTGCTTGGTGTATTTGTGATTTCAAATGGCATTACTTACCATTCATCAAGTTGTTTTTTTATTTTGAATGTAGTTTAACACTCACCCCCTTCTCTCATCCTAATTGACAATATCTAGATTTTAAGTCAATTTTCATAAAGATATTAAACCTATAAAACTTATCTAGCATATTATCTAACTTAAGAATGGGATAACGATACTTTAATGTTATATTGATTATAAACCTATAATCAATGCACATTTTTTATTATCTATCTTTCTTATAGAGAAAAAATACGGTAGATAAGTAACTCCCATACTAATTTATTTTGCATAAAAACTCAATTTTCCTTTTTATTTTCTCTAATTTTTCTTTTTTAATTTATTCTTGAGCTTTTAACCTTACTAACATTTCCAAAATATGTTACCTGTTAACAAATTGATAAGAGGATCTATTATTTTTTCTAATTATAATCAAACTTTCGTTAGATATAGAACCTAAAAAATTGGAATATAATTGGTTTGGATAGAACAATGTAAGGCTTATACCACTTGAATACACGTCCTACCAATCTAACTTCATCATCACTACTCACTTAGCGGTTAAAACTGAATCTAAAACATCCCTTGCTTTCTTTAATTTAATGAAATAATATTAAATTAGTTCATAAAATGGAATTGCCTTAATTCCTAGATTGAAACTAATACGTTGTTCTATCCATTGATGTATTGAAATTAATGTAATCTTGTTACACAAATGTAAACTAAATGCTAAAGAAAAAATGTGGACAAATCATTATCCTTATCATATGTTGCATATTGTTTTCATATATGCAACACATATTGGCAATGATTTGGATATTGCCATTGATGCATTCAATACTAGCTGGGTAATTGTATTGTATTTATTTATATCAGCATTGATGCATGAAATAACAGTTTAGATAATGAATTAGAGTTGAATATCTTTTTCTTCATTATTTCTAATCTATTCATTTAGAATAAGCATTGGCGGTGTTATTGCATTTCAATAAAATTAAGGGAGAATTAAGGGAGATTATGATAGTCTACTCTAATCATAAGGAAAATGGTATAATGAAGAACTTGTTTGGAGCACTAATGAAGCATGCTATTTGAACTGTATGTCATAATATAAATTCCATTACATTATGCCTAACATAACAAAATATTGGTTAGAAATTATAGGCATATGTCTTATGGCAAGTTTTGGTTTATTTCAGTATGGAATACAATGATAAAGTTATATGATCCATTTATCCTATCACTTATGTAAGAGAATTCCTAAGGAAATAGTAGAAGTAACAAAATCGTTATGTTTATCTCTTTTTAAATGTTTTCTTATTATACATTGGTATTGAGTTGACTTATAGAGATTGGAAATCACTTTGAGTATGTATGCCTATTGATGAATAAAACAACAATGGAATTTACATGTGTTGTGTGTTAGAATTGTGGTATAAGGAATGGCATCCTGGATCATTTGTTATAGTAGGTTCATATTTATATGTCATATGCGCCCTGTAACATGCAATATATTATTGATAACAATATGACCTGTAATGGAAGAAGCTGACCAAGATTCAGAAGCACTTATGTAATCGTGTGATGTTTAGTGAATTTAATTACTTTCACCATCTATGTCTATCTTTTATAACCAAAATTAAGATAAAATCAAATCAATGAACCTATATACGGATTATCGATTTCAAACTTTAGGAAAGGATTTTGCTCTTCTAGATACTATTGGTAATTATGTTAGTAAAAGTAATGTATCAGTTGCATCTATATAAACTTATATTTCCTTTAATATGACTTTTGCTAACATAGTTAGCTTTTGTAAATTGTGAACTCAAATAAATCATATTTGTCTCAATTGCAATAAAGGTAAAAGGAAAGTAGTGGTTGCAAAATGCCACACATTTTTGTAATAAAAATGATAATAAAAGTGAGAACTATGCAGAACAAAGACGAAAAGATCTAAAACATAAACACTAGAAGTGAGCTCCCATTACTTTCCTAACATACATTTTTAAAGTTCTTCCGTGATAATAAAATGGTGGGAAGATGGTTAACTCAACAGTGAGTAAAATTAATTTCTCCTCTGTTATGCACTTTACAATTGAGGGAATATATAGAATGAAATAATATTATTAAGCACCAAATTTCTTAGCCCTATTACATAGAAAGAATAAAGTTGATAATTTTGTAATTGCATTAGGCTAGTATGGTCTATATTATGATTGTTGCATGCCTTTTTATGTCTTTTTATATGAATTATAGTTATTTTTTTCGATTAAGACTTGATGTTTATATCACATGTTGGAAGTGTTCTGCTTGTGTTGGTATATATCACATGATTTTGTTGACATTATACTGATAATTGATTGTAAGAGTTTCAATTGTTAATGCATATTGTGAAATTTGGCGTTGTATACAACAAATATAAATACAAAACTATTGAGCAAGTATATTATATTAGATATGAAATATTCTTTTTCACAGCCCCTATTTTGTGTTGAAAAGCATCACTTATGTTTCTTCTTTGTAGCCTGTGGTTGTCCGTCCATCAAAGTAAGTCATCCAACTAATGTCTACCATATGTGTTGCTTTAATAGTACGAATATGTGAATGCAAAGGAGGTCTTGCTTTTGTGTTGTTGTTTAAAATATGCTTATAATCATTGATGAGTTTTTATGTTCTTCTTTAATAGCCTAAGTATTTATGTTTAGGTTTTTCTTGAATCATTGATGAGTAGATGTATGATTACAAAAGTATTTACTGTATGTGGAATGGGTTTGAGATCTTATGGATGATCCAATGCATAATCAACCTGTAAGATGGTATATAGGCTAGAAACTAGTGATGTAGCTCCAATGAGGCTTATCAGTGAAAAATTCCATAAGACTAAGAGTCACAGTGAGAACTTGTTTTCTTGATTCATAGGTGTAAACAATGCCACGTACCATAGTATTAAAATTAATTGTAGGTGATTAATTCAAACATAAATACTTGAACTTTAATGCGATTAATTTAAACTTATTATTAACATAAGAAATTCATAGGTTTAATAGACATGACAATTCTTTGCATAATAAACTTATAGGACGGTATATAGGCTGGAAACTCATAATATAGCTCCCATGAGGTTTATCGGTGAAAAATTCTAACAGCCTAGAAGTCAATTCGAGAACTTTTTTCTTGATTCACAGGTGTAAACAATGCCACGCACCATAGTGCATATTTAAAATCAAACTTTGGATTAACGTGGTGATTGTCCAATCATTAAGGTGGAATTATTTGAGTTTTTTAATTGTGAACTTATATGGTAAGATAGGTAGGTTTCAATTTGGAGGGAAAATGGTTAGAGACCTGTAAAAACTTAGGTTATGTTCTGTAAAGTAAAGATCAAATGTTATGTAAAATTAGGGGAAATAAAGGATACTAACTATGAAATCAATGTTTTAAATAACAGTTTTACATAAATGAGTAATGTTGATATATCTTGGATGTATAGATGATTAACAAGCAATGATTTCATTAATCCTGAGTTTGTTGAGGGAGTTGAAGATTTTATTCACTATGCATGTTCTCAACCTGCATATATAGATGACCCAAAGAACAAATGTCAACATAAAAAGTGCAAACATATTCGTTTTCTTCCTATTGATGAAGTGAATCTCCATTTGTTAATAAAAGAGTTTGTTCTAAATGATTTTGAGTGGACACGACATAGGGAGCAATTAATTTGTAGTACCTCAAGGGGTAATGAAGTAAAATTATCAATAAATGTGGATGAGTTTGAAAGGGGGACAAGATTTAGAACAAATAATATGGGTGCAACTGAAAATCCTTACATCCAAATGGTTTATGATGTAGCTGATTATACCTTTCAGGAAAATATAGAAAATCTTAAAGAAGAACTAAACTAATATGCAAAACAGTTTTTTGACTTACTACAAAAAGTTGACCACAAATTATAGCCAAATTATAAGACCATAACTTAATTATCTTCGATTTTTTGAATATTGAACATAAAGTTTGAAGGGCATATTTCTGATAAAAGTTTTGATAACATTCTTGCTTGGTATAATGAATCATTGCCTCCTGATTATAATAATTTTTACAATATGACGAAACTTATTAGGGGTCTTGGTTTCCCAGATGAAAAAAATTGATTGTCGCAAATTAGGATGTATGTTGTTTTTTTCCTGAGATGATGTGGAATTACAAGAGTGAAAATTTTGTGGTCAATCTAGGTTCAAATCTAGAAAACCTACTATGAAATAGAAATTAGTACCTTAGAAGCGAATGTATTATTTCCTACTAACTCCGAGACTTCAAAGACTATAAGCCTCTGATGCTACTACATCTCACACGAAATGACATAATGAACATAAACCGGAAGATGGAATAATGAATCATCCATCAAATGTAATGGGCGGATGCAATGGTATAGAAACATTTTAATAACACCCATTATGAGTTTACAGCTAAAAGTTGAAATGTTAGGTTGGAATTGTCGACGGATGGATTCCAATCTTTTGGTCAATCAAGCCAACAATATTTATCATGGCCAATCATAATTACTCTTTATAATTTGCCTCTATGGATGTGTATGAATGAGGCATATATGTCCTTGATAATGATTGTGCCTGGGGCTACAAATCCAAAGCATAAAATTGATGTATTCTTACAACTATTGGTATCTGAATTGCATCATCTTATGGTGTGGAGACATATGATGTGCCTCTTAAACAAAATTTTGTATTGAGAGTAACTTTAATGTGGACTATTAGTGATTTCCTGGTGTATGCTATGTTGTTTGGATAGAGCACAGCAAGAAAATTGGCTTATCCTTATTGTGGCAATGATTCTGATACGTTTTACCTTCCAAACGGGGCCAAAAAATCTTTGTTTGACAACCACAGTAAATTTCTTCCTCCAGATCATCCATTTAGATGCAATAAACAAAAGTTCATTAAGAATATGATGGTACAGACACCTCCTCCACCTCATAAAGCTGGTGAAGAGATATTATAAGAGATTAATGAATTAGGGTTGCTAAAAGTTACAAAACTTGAAGCTGATGAAGTTAATACAAGCATTAGTAAAAACTTAGGTTGTAGAAAATGAAGCATCTTTTAGGATTTTCCATATTGGAAAACTAATTTAATACATCATAATCTAGATGTGATGTATATTGAAAAACATATTTTTGACAATTTATTCAATACCATAATGAACATTGAAGGGAAGAGGACAAAGGAAAATGTAAAATCACGAGCTAATTTGAAACTTTTTTGTAGAAGGAATGAGTTAGATAAAGATCTTCATACCAGTAAATATCTGAAAACATGTGAAACTTTGGACAAAAAATAAAAGGCAACTTTGTGTGAATGGTTGAAAAGTCTAAAGTCTCTTCTTGGATATGTTTCAAACTTAGCAAAGTGTGTCGATATGAGAAAGTACAAATTATTTGGGATGAAAAGTTATGATTGTCATGTGTTTACGTAAAGGCTAATTCTAATTGCATTTCGGGAGTTGTTACCGAATAAGGTTTAGGAAGCTATAATAGAATTGAGTTTGTTCTTCAAAAGCTTAACATCATCTAGAAAGGAAAATTCAAGTAATCTTGTGCAAATTAGAAGGGATTTTTCCTCCAAGCTTCTTTAACTATATGGAGCATCTACCTGTGCATTTAGCACATGAGGCTAAACTTGCTGGTCCAGTTCAATATCGATAGATGTATCCGTTTGAGAGGTAATTATAGTAAATATTTAAATTTGAGTTATAGAATTTTTTAATCACATATTTATAATAATCCTATTTGTTAATGTAGATATTTGCATCACTTGAAGAAAAATGTCAAAAATAAGGCTAGAGTTGAAGGTTCAATATGTAATACGTATTTAGTAGAGGAAGTAAATACATTTTGTTCACATTATTTTCAGTCGCATATGCGCGCAAGAGAAAGAAAAGTTCCTCGTAATAACAATGGGGGATGAACGAGTGATGTTGATGGTAACTTTTCCATTTTCACATATCCTGGACGAACATATGAACGGTCAATAAGAAGAATGTTAACAAAGGAAGAATAGAGGCTGCCCATGGTTACATTTTATTGAACTGTCAAGAGGATCAATATTTCAAGTAGTAAGTTAAAATTGATTTTGAAATTGATTATTTGGGTTTTCAAAGTTAGTGTTGTTCATAACTAAACTACATAATAATGCTTTTAGATTATACAAGGAATGGTTAAGCAAGCTAATGGCTGAAAAAACACAGGGTGGTATCAATAAAGAAGTTGAAAGACACTTTCCTCGATGGTTCGAGAAATATGTAAGTTTTCACTTACAATTATTGAAATAGTTGAATTATTATATCAAAGTATTTAAATGACATTATACTATTTAATATGATAATTTATTTTTTTTGGGCCTTAAAAAATCCAATAGAGAACAAGTTCATATGTGATATTGCGAAAGGACCTTTGGGAACTATTAAATCGTATCTGGTGTATTTCGTTAATGGATAATTTCATATAGAATATCATGGTCATATCATGGGAACAATAAATACTGAGGTTTGCATAAAGGGAGAATTGATATATTACTATGGTAAAATTACTGAGATACTTAAAATTAAGCACCCTACATTGCCAATAAAGCAGAGTGTGATATTTAAGTGTGACTGATTTGATTTAACTCCTAATGTTGGTACAAAAGTGCGCAGTCGATACAATCTAGTTGGAATCAACTAGAGAATAGGATTTACACAATTTGAACCTTTTGTATTGGCGATGCAAGTGATCCAAGTGTATTATGTCCCTTTTTTCAGCTTACTACGAGATAAGTCATATTTGTTTGTCGTTTGTAAAGTTAAACCTATATATGTTTTTGAATTACATGGAAAAGGAGAAAATAAGAGAATTGAAAGTGAAGTGCTTCAAGAAGATGTTTATGAAATAAATGCATGTGTTACATATGACAAGAATGAACCTTTGAACAATCCAAATATTGGATATATTGAAATTTCATCTGGAGAGGATAAGGAGGGCGAGAGATCTAAAGAGGAGTCTGAGTTTGATTTTAATTCTTCAGAAAAAGAAGATGACAATGATTTTGATTTACAATTAAGTGATCATGATAGTGATTAATTTGTGTTTGTAATCGAATATTATATGAAATAGTCTATTATTGCATTAACAATATATTGTTATATATTGAATTTATATTGTTCCATTACTGGAATATTTAATAAAATGTGAATTTCAAGTTAAAAATATGACACTAAAGAGAACATGGGATATGATGCAATCAAGGATCAGGTTACCACAATTTCCATCAGCCAGTTCAAGTCCAGATGAAGCATCATCTTCTGCAGATGCTACAAAATCTGTACGTCCACCTACTGCATATCCAGATGAGGCATCACCTTCCCAATCTATAATCCATATATAGTCACCTTCTGTACTTGATGCTACACCATCCTGCCTTACTATACCATCCACTTTTTATCCTTCATCCGTCACCCCTATATCGACAGAGATATCAAGGGTAAAAGTTGCAAATGAAGGAGGCAGCCTCTATCCTGGAGCTAAGGGAGTTGATTGAAGAACTTACATCACAATTGTAAACAATCTGTGAGTGAAAATACATGAAACACTATAGGTTTATAATGAAGTTATAGTTTTTAATTTGAAAATGATCTAAAATTTTTTTTATATTAGGTTGGTTTCATCTAGAACCTGCTCAAAAAACATGACATCTAAGTTCAAAGAGAAGATTGATTTTGAAGGTTATATATGGAAGAATATCTCTTAGGCGACAAAGAATTTTTATTATTAGGAGTTTGAGGTAAAAAAATTGTATAGTTTTGTCTAATTAATTTTATACATAAATTAGATAAATATTGTAGGTTATAAGTACTTATGGTATGTTTTTTCTTTTTTTCAGAAAGAATTTTTTTAGGATTTCAAATTTGACGTGGTTATTTATAAAGTATGGGAGAGGCGAGTTCGCACATGTTATAGAGACTTTCTTGGTGCAATACACAAGACCAGTGTACAACCTCCTTATATATCTAAAAAATATGGAGTCGTTCGTAATAGTATTGGACATCACTTAAGGCAATGTCTATTTTAGAGTGCAATTATACAAATAGACATGGAGGACCGGAGGGAGAGAGTCTTCCCGTACACTCTAGAGGATCTATTACCCTCTATGAGTATGCAGAGAAACTTGTAAGTATCTACAATTTACACTTACATTATGATTTTTTTTTACTTTCATGTATAAAATTTGATTTCCATTTAATTTGATATGTCAGTATCTGCATATAAGGTTGTGTTGCTGAGTTACTTTCTTTATTCAACAGGGAGAAAATATAATAAAAATAGAGAAAATTATACCGAAAGTTTTGTAAATTGAAGTTCACTTACAACATTTTATTCTAATGTACTTTTCAAAAAAAACATTTTATTCTAATGTAGAAAAAGTCTATAGGCAGGAAACCTGTACTCTGTCAACTCTTTTTGCACACCCATACTAAGAAGTATGATGGTGTGACCTTCGTCAACACTCGATGTAGAGAACTTAATGTATATGAAATTTATGCTTTAATATAATTCTTATTAATTACCACTTTTTAACATAAACATTACCTCTTGATATGACCAAATAAAAGAAAGCATTCAATGACAGTCTCAGCACTCTGAAATTGTTGATGAGAGTCAGACATATCTTGATGCAGTGGGTAGTAAGGACTGTAGTAGAAGGATCTTCGGTTGAGGTTCATTTGCGAATACATGTTATTTGCAATCCTCCACATCTAGTACAATTGCATCTAGTAAACGGTCTGCATCTAATGAGAGAGTCGTTCAGCTTGAGAGCACAATATAGATGCTGGCAACTCAGTTGCAATAGTCGATGGAGTACATAGCCTAACTATGTAATGAGGTGGATGAGTTGAAGGAGAGGGGCAACACCTCATCGCAGCAATCAGAGCATCTACATTCACCAACTGCATAGCTTATTTGTAGCTATTCTCAAGTAATTTTGTATGAATTAGATATTTATTATTGTAGATAATAATTTTTATTATCAATTAAGATAATTTTTACTTTATATTATCAATTAACTTACTGTTTAGACAAATTAAATGTAGAAAAAATCAAAATATTATCAAAACATAACTGTAGAAATTAATTAGCAATAATAAGATTATCAATTAAAATTAAATGTACATATTAAATTTCGGAAAAATTAAAAAAATAATATTGGTGCATTTGTCAACAGAGTAACAATATCCATCGGTAAATTTAGTAGTAAATTTAAAACTTTGGTAAATTTACCAATGGAACACAACTTACCGTTACTACATTTTCCTATAGATCTCCAAAACTTGGACCCTCGCTAAATTTACCAACAGACATTCAAATCTGTCGCTAAATTTACTTAAAGTACAAAAGTTATCGTCGCTAAATATAACAACGAAATAGAAAATGCCCGTCGGTAAATTAACTACCAAAATAGATTACCTACGGCTGTTTCTCCGACAACTCATACTGTCGGTAATTTCTGTCACTAACTTCACTTGTCGACGGAAAAACCTTGACATTCTGTCGGTAATTTCCATCACTAAACCTCATTTTTCTTGTAGTGTTTATGGCCTATTTCGATTTTAATTCCCTTTTGTCTTTTTCATTTTTTCAAAAAGGGAGAGATATGTTTCTTTGGCATATGAGAAACTAAGTTTAAGTGGTAGTGTTATTTATTTATTTCACAATATCACTGTATTTTTCATAAAAATAGAAGGATTATTGCACCAAAGGAGGTTATAGTATATGTTTTAGTGATAACAAAAATATATTTTCTACTAATACTTTATTTTTAGTGATTTAAAGAAAACAAAGAAAATTATCCATATGTATGAAATAACTAATCCAAAAGATATGCTATATATCAAGGTCAAGTATCAACTAAGACTTTCATTATGTAAAATCAATATAATATGTCTTGTACCTTTAATTTTGTTATTTTATTTTTTGGGGATTTTTAATGTATAAATATCTCATTTTTAATTTCAAAGCATGAACTGTTGATTTACCAAGAGCAATTAAGTTTATTTAAATTTCTTGATCTTTAAAAGAAATTATAAACTTATAAAAGTTAACAAACTGAATTTTTAATCAAAATGAGGTGTTTTAATTTGTTTAAAAAAACTATTGAAATTTGATATTTTAAAGGATTTGGATAGGTTAGGTAAACAAGTTTTCGAAAAGTTACAAAATTGTTAGACTTCAATCAGCTAGACATTCGGTCACTTGATTGGCTAGCTGATGAATCATCGACTAGCCCATGATCCTTTTCAAAAGTTATTGGAAAAGTATATTATATCCAACTAGGGGTCTAACTAACCAATATCCCATTTCATGGTTTTCCGATAAGTTAAAAGTAAGTAATCAACTAGTCAAACATGCCCAAAAACTAGTCATTAAAACTACTAGCTTGTATTTCTAACAAATATTTAGAGCCTTATAAGCTATAAGTACCTGAATATCTAATTGTTTGATAACTTATGATATTTTATTATCACAATAACATATTTGAGAGAATTTTTAATATTTTAAGCATACATATATTCACTGTGAATTGATTGGTAGAGTATTAAAGTGAGCAAGCAAGACTTTTTAAAGTTGTAAAGTTCAATTAGGGGATATTTCTTGTGCTTGATCAATTTAAGAATATTTGCAGCTGCTATTCACAATAAAAGAAGATTATAAAAAGGGTTCTTTTTACTAAATGCAAGCAAAGATTCTTATAAGAAAGTCCCTCTTTATCTAGTTAAAAAAAAAACTTTAGTGGAATCCCAAGTGGTTCTTAGGAAGTGAATATAGGCATGGTTTATTTGTCAAGCTACTATGAAATCTTTTTTCAATAGCTCTTTCCTGCTTTCTTATCATTATTTGCATTTGCACGGTTGTATTCAACTACTTTATCATCCCATATTATATTTCTACTACAATTTGATCATATTATATTTTGAAGTGTCAAAAAGTTTTTAAATTTACTGACACCCAACTCATCTCCTATTAAGTGTCACTAGGGACCAACAAATGATATGCCTAAAATGGATCTTGTGCCTTGAAATTAAATAAAAAGTCTAGTATAAGTTATAGATCTTAAAATTAGAAAAGAAAGCTATATGAATCATAGGTTTTTAAATTAAATTAAAATGCTTAGAGTGGGTCTTTTGGACCTCAAAAAATCTGTAAAATGGATCTTAGTGTTTGAAAAATAAAATAAAATGAGAGATTTAAAAAATGCCTAAAGTGTGTTAATTTTGAATTTGATTTGAAAGTGGAGAAAGTATAGGAATTAGTGATTTGATACCAAAGGCTTGACTTATGCTTTGAGGTCTTGTGAGCTTATAGTTTGGAGCTAAGCTTGTAGGTTTTGACTTAGATAATTTTCTACTTTGGTCTTAATTTCTCATTAAATTTTCTTTTAATTTTCTCTTATCTTTTAATGATTTGTTTTACTGATTTGATTAATTTTAGAATTGCACATATATTAAGTAATTAGATATTGAGCATAAGATCTAATTATTTAGAAAAGTATCACCTAATTTAGACTCTTCAAATCCAGCAGATTAAGTAAAATTTTATTTAACTATTTAAAAAATGTGATTCTAATTATATTAGACTGAAAGAAAATAAAAAATAAAACTTATCACATCAAATCATAAAAGGCATAAAAAGCTAATTTATCATATTTTAAACTTGCTAGTCACTTAAGTTATTATTTGTTACATATTTTTTATTTTAATAATATATGAATCCCATTTTTCAAATTTTCAATTATTGATTGTATTTATTTATTTTTATTAAGTCATTAAAACAAAATGATAAAAACAGAAAAATTATATCTTAATTGAAGACAATAATAGAAATTAACAATGGAATCCAAAATGAATAAAGAGAGATAAGACTTATCACAAACTGCTGCCTTTAATGTAACTTGCGCCTTGCCATCATGAGGCCACATTAGGGGTAAATCCATGGACATAGTGTTTAACTTTTTTCAATAATAATTGTAATCAAAGCAAGATGTATAAAATCGATTCCACGGTTGGTATAATTTCTTATATTCCTAAAACAAAATTGAATTGGAAACGATAGAAGTGGAGCATATTCTGATTTGGATATGTCTCCTCATTGTTCTTGTTGTTAGCCATAGTTGCATAAATCACATACATGTGAATGCAGTGGAAGTGTCGGAATCAAGATTCCGACACCATGACAACCTAAAAACTACATAATCTAACATGCATGCATGGATATGTAAAGAATATGAAATATAAAACTTCTTTAACTTATGTTTCTCCTCCTTTCTTGTTTCTTCTCCTTATTTGGGTTGTTACAGATACCAAGCCCTTCCTTGATCACCCAAGAACACTCAAAGAAGATAAAGAAACAATGTATAAGGGTGATTTGAGCATCAAACTAGATGAATTCTAGTATATGCTCAAGATGATAGAAGATGGATCAAGAATCTTATTGCATGGGCTTTGATTCATGCAACAATTGCATGAATTGCAAGAACAAGACTCAAATCACCTCTTTCTCACTCTAGAACTATTTTAGAGCCCTTATGCTCTCACTTGTGTGTGTAATTGAGCCACGATCGTGGCATACGCTCACCTTTGGCCAGGATCATGGCCTATGAGTCACGATACACATCATATTTTTCATCCGATATTTTATACATGTGACCCTTAAGTTTCTGGTTATTTTAGGCACTTGAATTAACTCTTAATTCAATCGAATCATGAAGGGTTTCATGATGTCAATTTGCTACAAAATAATTGGATTAATACACAAACTCTTTGATAATTAATTGTCCAACTTATGAATCTTTCCATAGACAATTACAATGCAATTCATCCTTTCGCCATATTATACCCCACTTGGCTTGGAATATGGGCTATGTGTCAACTCCCACTAAACTGACTACGTCACATCTAGTCCAAGTGATGTTAGTTCTTATCTTGGGATCTCATTACTCTATGTGTTATTGAAGACTCTCTTCATGACACCTAATTTCTCTGGCCAGAGACTCTTGAGTAATGACTTCGACAAGAGGCCATAGGTATCATCTCCTTCTATTAGGAGTGTGAATCCTTTATTGGCTACCTAATTACCTTTGAATACAAATAGTTGTACCCAATCACCACCTTAAAAGCGACATCATCTTGAGGTAACAAAGAATGATGTCAAAGCACAGGATTCGTATCTAAGATATCCTTGAGTACCTCAAGGATAAGGATATTTGCACCATTGCTATGATGAGATTAATCACTGACATTCGATAAATGATCCATATGATAATCTCATAGCGAGTCATCCGATGTACTCACTACTCTTCGTAAGCATCCACATGTTAACTCTAAACAACTCATGCTTACAGTTTGTGAGATCTACTTCTTGATCAAATCAAGGAGTATAACATGTGCTAGTCTGTCTGGATTTATAATGTCCTGTCTTATTAATCCTATGACTAGGGATTATTTAGATACTAACATGATTGCACATGATAGGAATCTCATTATCATGATTTCATCATGATTTCCTTCATGTTATGTTTTGTATCATAGATTTCATTAATTCGATTTAAGATCAATATCAATTCATGTATATATGAATATCAAATCAATGAAAAATGTCTTTCGCTTTATTAATCAAAATAAAGTTTGAACAAAAGTGTTTAAGGTGATTGCCTTTAGAGCACTACTCTAACAATCTCCTACTTGCACTAAAGCCAATCGCCTTTGTATCTAATACCATAGGCGAGTACACAAGAATCAAATTTTTCTTGAGGAAGTGGCTTAGCCAAAGGATCAACGATGTTCTGATCTGTGGGCACTCTCTCTATCTTCACATCATCTTTATTAATTATCTCCCTGATCAGATGATAACTCTTAAGTACATGCTTGGACCTCTGATGAGACCTTGGTTCCTTGGCTTGTGCAATAACCCCATTATTATCACAGTACAACAATATTGGTTCTACTATGCTAGGAACCACTCCAAGTTCCATAATGAACTTCTTGATCCAAATAACTTCTTTTGTCGCTTCTGCAGCTGCAATGTACTCTGACTCGGTCATCGAGTCTGCAGTCATCTCTTTTTTGTAACTCTTCCAACTGATTACTCCACCATTCAGTTTGAAAACATAACTTGATTGGGATTTAGAGTCATCCCGATTAGATTGAAAACTGGTATCTATATGCCTGCTCACTACAAGATCTCCATTTCCATATATCAAGAATACATCTTTAGTCCTTCTCAAGTACTTTAGGATATTCTTGACATCTACCTAGTGACCCTCACCAGCATCCGATTGATATCTGTTCGTAACACTTAGAGCATAAGATATATCGGGTATTGTACATAACATAGCATGCATGATTGATCCTACTGCCAAAGCATACGGGATCATACTCATGCGAGTCCTCTCATATTACGTCTTGGGACACATAGATTTTGAGAGTTTTATCCCATGAGTTATAGGAAGAAACCCTCCCTTGGACTGCTCCATGCTAAACCTATTTAGCACTTTGTCTATGTATATTGATTGTGAAAGACCTAGCAACTTCCTTGATCTATCTCTGTAGATCTTTATTCCTAATATATAAGTTGCTTCTCCAAGGTCTTTCATAGAAAAATTCTGGGACAATCAAATTTTGACTGACTGTAAACTTGAGACATTATTTCCCATCAATAATATGTTATCCACATATAATACAAGGAATATGATAGCACTCCCACCAACCTTCTTGTACACACAAGGTTCATCAGGATTTTGTGAGAAACTAAACTCTTTGATTGTCTCATCAAATCGGATGTTCTAACTCCTAGATACTTGCTTCAACCCATAAATGAATTTCTAAAGCTTGCATACCTTTCTGCCATCTCTGAATACGAAGCCCTTAAGTTGTATCATATGTACATCCTCAACTAGGTTTCCATTTAGGAAAGTTGTCTTCACATCTATTTTCCATATTTCATAATCATAATGAGAAGCAATGGCTAGGAGTATTCTAATGGATTTAAGCATAGCTACGGGGCTAAATGTCTCATCATAGTCAACCCCTTATCTTTGATGATAAACTTTAGTGACTAGCCTGACTTTATAGGTAATCACATTACCTTCTATGTTGATTTTCTTTTTGAAAATCCACTTGCACCCTATGGGTTTTAACCCTTCGGGTGAGTCAACCAAAGTCCATACTTTGTTTTCATATATGGAATCCATTCCAGACTTCATGGCTTGAATCCATTTTTTAGATTCTGAACTCTTTAGAGCCTCTTTATAGGTTGTAGGCTCATCGTCCTCTATGAGCAATACGTCATTGTGTTCGCTTACGAGAAATTCATCTCTCTGGAACGTTGTGTATCCTACTTGACCTATGAACATTTTATGTGTCAGAAGGTTCAACTGTTGTCTCATCTTCATGAACAACAATTTTGGGTTTAGGCAATTGATCTGCGTCTGTTTGGGCATCATGAACTTCATCAAGTTCAACTTTGCTCCTACTATCTTCTCTTAGAAGAAACTCTTTCTCTAAAAAGACAGTATGCTTTGAGACAAACACCTTTTGCTCTAAAGCATTATAGAACTAATATCTAATTGTTTCTTTAAGATATCCTATAAACAGACATTTATCATATTTCTCTTCAAGCTTGTCTGATTGAATCCACTTCATGTAAGCCAGACAACCTAGACTTTCATATGAGAAAGATAGGGCCTTTTATTAGCCCATAACTCATATGGAATAACTTCAACTACTTCTGAAGGGACTCTGTTTTTCACATAAATAGTAGTCTCGAGTGCATTACCCCAAAAGGATTTCAGTAGATTTGCTAAGTCCATCATTGATCTTACCATGTCCAACAAGGTTCGGTTTTTTCTTTCAGCTACACGATTATGTTGTGGTGTGTAAAGTGGAGTCCACTAGGATACTATCCCATTATCTCTGAGACAAGTTAGAAACTCCTCGTTCAAGTATTTACCACCTTGATCTGATCGAAGTGTCTTGATACTTCTACCGAATTGTTTCTTTACTTTATGTCTAAATTGTTTGAATATTTCAAATGCTTCAGACTTGTATCTCATTAGATACATATACATATATTGTGAACAATCATCAATAGAGGTAATGAAGTACATAAAACCACCTGTAGCATGAATGGACTTTGGACCTTATACCTCAGAATATATTAGGTCTAATAACCCGTTCACTCTTTCCTTTAAAAGGTAATTTAGTCATCTTACCTAACAAGAAAGATTCACATGTGTCATATGATTCATAATCAAATGACCCTAAGCTACCACTCTTGTGTAGCTTAGTCATGAGTTTTTCACTTATATGGCCAAGTCGACAATGCCATAAGTAAGATGATTTTAAGTTATCTCATTTTTTTCTTTTATTGGTATTGATATTTAAAATTGGATTACACATATCTAATATGTAAATACCATTGCACAATGTAGCCGTGCCATACAACATTTCATTCAACTTAATTGAATAACCATTGCTTGAAAAATTTAAATGAAATCTCGCTTTATTAAGACATGAAATAGATAAAATGTTCTTTGTCATAACAGGTATATAATAGCAATTATCCAAAATTAGCTCTAACCCACTAGGAAGATACAAAACATATGTTCCTACGGCTAATGCAGCAACTCTTGCTCTATTTCCTATATGTAGGTCCATCTCTCCCTTCTTGAGCGGTCTACTATCCCTGAGTCCCTGTATATCAACACATATGTGTGAGTCACATCCAGTATCTATTGCCTAAATGTTATGATTAGAAATAGTATTAATCTCAATGATAAATAAAATACCTAAAGTAGATGATGAGACATCTAATGCCGTCTTCTGCTTCAGCAACTCTAGATAAGCTTTACAGTTCTGCTTCCAATGTCCTTCCTTGTTACAATGGAAGCATATCCCTTTTGATGTTATCTCCTTTGCCTTCTTCTTGGCTACACCTCCCACTGGCTTCTTGAACTTCTTCTTCTTATTTTGGTTCTTCTTGTGAGAACCAGAAGGAGAGTCCACCATCTTTATAGCCTTATTGTCTTTCTTGACAGTTTGCTCAACTGTTTTAAGTAGATTAATCAACTTAGGTATCAACTTGAATATTTGGTTCATCCGATAATTAAGCACAAACTGTGAATAACTATCAGTCAAACCAGTCAGAATTAAATCTATACTTAATTTATGATCCATTGTGAAACCCAAACTGGATAACCTCTCAATGTATCCATTCATCTTCAGTGTATACTGCACTAGAGATGATCCCTCAGCCATCTTAGAGTGGAACAACCTCGAGGTCTCGATCCTTTCAGACCAAGCTTGCTCATCAAACAGTTCCCTTAGATGGTAGAGTATGGTATGAGCATCCATAGCCTCATGCTATTTTTGCAATTATGATGACATAGAAGATAGCATTATACAGCTAGCCAGCTCACTATCATCTAGTATCTTCTTGTAAGCTTTTTGATCCTCATTAGATGCATCAGTAGCAGGGAGATTGGGAAGTGGTTCATCTAGGACATATCCTAGTTTCTCATATTTGAGAACAATTCTCAAATTCTGTAGCCAATCTAAGAAGTTAGGTCCTGTGAGTTTGTTGGAGTCTAATAGAGAGCATAGGTCCACACTGGATGAAGAAATCGTGACGATTTAATAACCTAGAAGAATAAGGGAAAGTGTTAAAATGTACACTAATGCATATCGATAAGGAATTTAATTATATGCATTATGGTTCCCTCTATTCTTATTCAAATCCATAGCCCTCATTACTAATTTGAAAAAACTTATAGTTTTCTTAATGGGTTGATATCCAATATCACCAAGAATGACCTTGGGTTTGCCCAACAAGCCACCTTAGGTTAATCGGTAGGTATCACTCATACCAATTGCACTCAGTTATGCAACTATTGACTTGTGCCATCAATTGTTGATTTAGCGCACTCATTGGGTTATCAACTCTTGATTTGTATACATTCCATGTATATAAACTCAACTTTGCCTCTATCCACGTTGACCTTGGATTTGGCCAACAAATCAATGTTTCCAATTAGGACCAGCCTATTAATCCAAAAATCTAATTTCCATGGTTTAAACATATTTGTGTAGAGTGGGCTTGGTTTGTCCAACAACCCAACTCTAAAAGAACTCTAGTTCTTACCATATCAATGGAAGGCGTAAGTCCTAATATTTCGGTTGAGGGGTTTGTTCTTTGGTCTCATCAATACTTGGATGATATTGTATATATATATTCAAATTATGGACAACTCAATTAAATTGAGCCAATGTCCATAACCACCCTTAAAATGTGTCTAATGCATATATCACAGAAAAGAGGTTTAATTGAGGTTGTGACTTAACTATGCATCAATAGTTCGTGATTCGATTCAACACTTGAACCAAATTGAGTACAAGTGTTAGTTTCGGCTAATTCAAATTATGAATGTGATTTGATTAGGACCCCTAAAATTCAATTATTTTGATGTCCAAATTAAACATTTTAATTCTAGTACACATGCCTTTTTCTAATCACAGTAGAAATACTATGCTCTACTTGGATTAATTCTAAATTAATCCTTAGGATTTTCAAATTTCTCATACATTAATTAGTCATCTAGAATATATCTAGGTCATCTCAAATTTATCTAGAGAATTTCAGCGGAAGCCAAAAATATCTTGATGGCCAAAATCATCAAGATAAATAAGTTAAACAACTAGACACCCTAATTTTAAGCACATGCACTAAGCATGCTACAACCATCAAAATAATACATTTCGTATCTCATAAAAAATTTATTAAGGTCTTATAATGAAACACATACATCATAAGTCATTAAACAAGTCTGACTCCATTAGTTTTCAAAAAGATGAATAATGTTGACTTTGACTTGATTTATTAATTGAATCAAATTCAATTAATTCTGAAAAAATTTTCAAAGTCTTATACACATTCTAATTGTGTCTAATAAAAAATTACAGAAACTAATTCCTAGGAATTATTTATTAAGTAAGTGGAAATAGCCAGCACATCACATATCTATGACACTTGTCATGTTACTTCTAACACTAGTCATACTCTACATCATGCATACATAAGATAGTCACTTTGACAACAAGTGTCATGCATCTCATACATGTGGCAACATCTTATCTTGTATGTGCATGCAAAAAATTTATTAAAATAATTTTTATAAAAATTAATATGGAATTTAAAAATATGCATGTTTATCAGATTTCCAGAATTTCCTATAACTTTATACATGCATCAGCCTAAAACTAAATTCATAATAAAATAGCAAAGGACATTCAATTGCATATTACTTTAATAGAAACATAACATAACACCTTATAAACGTCTCTACAAAAGAAAATCAGAAATTTTTTTTCTAGAATTATTAAGAAATTTTCAAAATCAACACATGCACTCAGTTTTCTAGAAATTCCCAGAAACCAACATATGAATAGACTGGATATTAATTCGAAATAAAATAGCAAATGACATTAAATTGCAATTTCCTTTGACAATAACATGATATAACACCTTATAAACATTTTTGTGAAAGAAAATCAGAAAAAATTTCTACAATTTGTACGACTTTTTCCAAATCAACATCTATGTTAGTCAGAACCCAGTAAACACTTTGCACATGTTCAATGCATGATGTAATACATGTAGAACCTGGCTCTAATGCCACTATTGTGAAAAGCCATGGATTCATGCATCACATTCATGAAAATTTAGCGGAAGTGTCAGAATCTAATTCAGACCACATGACATCCCCAAACTTCCAGAAACTTAGATGCATGCATACTCACAATATATGAATATGAAATTTCAGTATATGTACCTTTTAATCCTCCTCCTTTCTTCATTCTTCTCCTTGTTTGGGTTGTTGCAAATACCAAACCCTTCCTTGATTACCTAACAACATGTGAACATGAAGAAGAAACAATGTGTAAGGGTGGTATGAGCACCAAACTAGATGAGTTCAAGTAGATGCTCAAATGGAGAGAAAGATCAAGACTATGTTGCAGGCACTTTAATTCATGCAACAATCGCATAAATTGCATAAACAAGACTCAAGACTTTTCTTTCTCACTATAGAACACTTCTAGAGCCCCTATTCTCTCACTTTAGTCTGTAAGAATTGGTTAGCCCCCTCTTTTTGTACATAAGTGATAAACTCACTTATGTACATATGTCGAGCCCTAGGCCACGATTGTAGCCTACTTAAAAACAACCATACACACTTTGTTTTTCATCTGATCTTTTATGTGTGTGAACCATAGGTCCTCGATTATTTTAGGCACTTAAATTAACTCTTAATTAATTCGAGCAAATCATGGATGGTTTCATACCACTTGAATGATGCCAATTTATCGAAATATAAGTGGATTAACACAGGAACTCTTCGATGGTTAATTATTCGACTTACGAACCTTTCCATAGACAATTACTGTGCAATTCATCATTTCACCATACTATCCCACTTGGTTCAGAGTATGGGCTATGTGTCAACTCCCACTAGACTGACTATGTCATATGTTGTCTAAGTGATGTTAGTTCTTGTCCTGGGATCTCACGTTACTCTATATGTCATTGAAGAATCTCTTTATGACACATAACTGCTCTGGCCAAAGATTCTTAAGTAATAACCCGACAAGAGGTCATGGTTATCATCTCCTTCTATCAAGAGTGGTGAATCCTTTATTTGCTACCCAATTACCTTCAAATACCAATAGTTATACCCAATCACCACCCTATGAGCGACCTCATCTTGAGACAACAAGGAATGACGTCAAAGTACAAGATCAGTATCAAAGATATCCTTGAGTGCCTCAAGTCTAAGGATATTTACACCATTGCTATGATGGGATTAATCATTGACATTTGATAGATCATCCTTATAATAATCTCATATCGGATCATCCGATGTACTTACTACTTTTAGTAAGCATCCACACGTTAACTCTAAACATCTCATGCTTGCAGTTTGTAAGGTCCACTTCTTGATCAAATCAAGGATTATAACATGTGCTAGTCTATCTGGATTAATAATGTCCTGTCTTATTAATCCTATGACTAAAGATAATTTAGATACTAGTATAATTGCACATGATAGGAATCTCATTATTATGATCTCATCATGATTTCCTTCATGCTATGTATTATATCATGACTTCATTAATACGATTCAAGATTGACACCAATTCATAATTAAACGAACATCAAATTAGTGAAAATTTCCTTTTTCTTTATTAATTAAAATAAAATTTGTACAAAAGTGCTAAAGGTGATTGCCTTTAAAGCACTAATCTAACAGTATATATATAAATAACTATTTTTTAAAAAACAAAGATATTTATTAATTACATTTAATATTATTTCTTAATTGGATTTATATTATTTTATGTTTTTTTGCTTAACCAATCTAGTAGATATAAATTTTTTTACATATGATAAAGATCAAGAAAGTAATAATTTTTATCTTAGTTTTAATTCCTTTTTAACTTATCTTTTATGATTTTTTCTTATCTCATCCTTAATAGTAAATAAAATTTTAATTTTGAAAAATACTATATAAAGTTTTGATATATTTTTAAATATAATTTGCTTGTTTTATTACATTATAATATAATATTAAACTCTAAATTATACTTTTTAATGACAGTAATTATATAATTCACTTATATAAATATATATAAAACATGTCATAGGATTGTAACTAGATAATATGGAGTACAATATCCGCTAAAGTAAAACAATAATTGGTAACTCCAGCAATAGTTCCTGCAAGAATCTTCTAAATACTCAACACCCTAAGGTGCCTTGGTATAAGATGCTATGGTACAGTCAAACTGTAACATCCCGTTTTCGTAGAAAGGGTCGAATCATGGAAATTGGTACACGAGAGAGCAATCGGAGAAATTAGGAAAACACATCTCATGCTCATGCATTTGTGAACAGTGATTTTTGCACATGAAAAAT
>JAOTAY010000189.1:16882673-16898155 GCA_025629805.1 Erythroxylum baracoense
TAATGCAAGTGGTCAATTTGGATCAAGCATAATCTCAATATCAAACACAACTAGGCAGATAAAAGAGGATTAACACAGTCACCAAAAAGACATAAATGAAACTTCATATATTGAGCATCCAAGTTCTATAATAACAAACCCAATAACACAATACATTGTTCAACCCTTGATTAAACTCTAATCAAGAAAAGTCTAACTACAAACCATAAATCCTAACTCAGGAGTTCATAAAAGTGTAGAAAGATATGAACGAACTACTCCCCTTTGAAGCCCATTGAACTCAAGCCATCACTACATCTTCAAGAGAAAATGGTGCTTAGCCAAGCATCCCTCCGGAAGCACTCACAACTATGGGTACACCGACAGCATCTATGGCAGCAGCAGAGAGTGACGATGAGAGGTGAAAATTTGGTGATGGATGATGGTCGAGAGTGAGAGATGAGATGTGTATGTCTGTCGAAAGTCTCTGTATAACCTAATTTGGCATGTTTTTAAATGTTGGGTCGTGGGTCGGGTCAGAACAGTGAGAGATTTTCCTAAATATCGTCTGGGTTTTTGAAGGTTTGCCACGGTGAACATTACCCGAAAGGATTTGTTCTTCGCTGGTTCCTTCGCCGCGGCGAAGAAATTAATCTTCGCGGCGAACTTCTCCCGAAAGTTCAGCCTGGAATTATCATTTTTCACCGTGGTGACAGTTGGACTCGTCCGGCGAACTTTTCCCTAAGGCTATGATCTGCGGTTGACTTCAATTCAACACGATGACTCCCTTCTCCTTGAGTATCCTACATTCAAAAATAGCAATTTGCAGTATCAATTGTTCTTAGAAAGTTTAAGAAATGCAATTAATACCAATTGTGACAATTTTTACTATCTAATTGCATAAAATAAAAGTGCACACTCAAGGATTAATTTAAGCACAAAATCAAGAATTAGGAGTCAAAAAGTGTAGTAAAGGCCATGAAAGTGTTGCCAAATTAGATAATAAACTTGGGCTCAATCAATTACACAAATAATCAAATCGGTCATTACAAGAAAATATTAATTAGTGATGGAAAATTACCGATGAAAAAAACCATAGTAAATTACCTACAGATTTTTGAAAAAATTACATTTTGTGTCGGAAAAAAGATCCATCGATAAATGTGGAGGGAAATTATCTTGGCAATTTTTCTGATAGAATGTAGCGACAGATGGAAAATGTTCATTGACAAAATAGGTGGGAATGCTTAGCGGCATAAATAAGCGTCAAAGTGTACCGACGGAATCGTTATTCTGTTAGTAAAATTGAAAGATAAACATCATCGTTTGCTTTAGCTTCAACGTTAAATCAAACTACGTCCTTTTTGTTTAACCTAAAAGCTACCAAAGCCCTCCCTCCTCCCCCCTCCTCCATCGTCATTTGCCTTTTCTCTCTATTGTTTTCTCCTTCATCGATTTTCCTTCCTGTCGTTGCCATCTTGGTCTCTGTCGTCCTCATCTCTATCGTCGTCCTCATCTCTGTTTAAGGTGGGTTTTGTCCTCCCTTATATTTTATGCTTGTTATATATGTGTGAATGGGTTTCATACCGATTTTATGAAATGTTATTCGTGCATTATATATGTTTTGTCTGCATTTTACCATTATTGTGTGATGATGAATGAAAATTTTGAAGTAAAACTGATTACAAATGGTCCCTTAAATGGCACTTGAAACTTAACTAGTAATGTTTGTTTCGACAACTATTTTTCTTCTCTTCTTTTTTCCTTTTCTGCTTCATTTTGAGACGATAAAACCTTAACTTTTAGGCAAAACATGGTATTGCACCTTCTAGAAGAATAGCACAAATTTCTTTTAATAGAATTTGGAATAGACCTCACCTTTTCCTCGATTCTTTTAAAGAAAGGATTATTTCTTGAACCAAATAGAGAAAGATTCGTATGGAACCTAATAATATAGAATTGTAGGTTAGTTGATTACTAAGATTTAAACCTTATTTTGGAGTTAGGGCAATTTCATCTTACATAAATTGTTCAACAATAATTTTTTGATATATACTGTAAATTTCCATACATAATTACATCTAAAAATAGGAAATAATCATATTATAAAGAAATTACATATTCCTATACTAATATACAAGATTAGTCAAATAATAATTATAATCTTATAATTATGAAATCAATTTCTATAATTACAAATAAATTATAATTCCAAATCAATTATTAGATGACTCATATCAACATTCTTGCTAAAGTTAAAGTATAAACGTTTATAATATACCCAATTTGTCAATGATATCATGAAATTTATGATGTTTAGTGCATAATAAAAATTTAGGATTTCACAAATTACATAAATGAGATTATACAATATGTTTCATTTAATCTTATCATTTCATATTTCTTTAAAAAGTTTTAGCTTTAAACGTTTTCTTGAATTTGAGAAATTTTGTGGATTTCATTAATTTTTTATAAAAATAAACACATTTTGGTATTGTCTTTTGAAATGAGAGATTTAAGTTAGTTATTGCATTCGTGGAATAACCTAACTTTTTCTTAATTATGGAAAATATCAATTGTATGCAATTTTAATCAAACTTGCATACCTTATATATGAATTGCTTATCCGTTAACAAAATTAGTTCTTGAATCTTTCTATAGTTTGCATATACATTAACTTGACTTTAAAAGATCACTCTTTGATTCCTCTTTATGAGATTAACGAAGTTATGAATTATATTAGTTATTAGTGTACCAAGTATCATGCCTAACATAAATCATTATAATTATTGAACAAGTTGCTTTCCTATCCTAATTAAAAAGATAAAATGATATTTGTGTACTTAGGGATGTGATGTGTTGGACATAAAAATAAGATAATGATCATGTTTTTAATTACTTTAATGAATTTGGCCATTGTAACTCTACATCTCCCATATAACCCATCAACTTTATTAGTCTGTACAAAATGATAAGGCATAATTCCACTATTTTCCAATAATGCATAAAAATAACGAGGTTTATTATCATTGAATGAAACGAATGAAGCAATCTTACACCTCATGATTTCACATCCTCTCCAAATGATGATGATCCAATAACTTTAGTATCTCCCTTAAATGATATTTTGTTAGTAATTTCCACAATGAAGCTCTTGCTTGATGACCAAATAACTATGGACTAAGCTCCAAACATATCTTAAGAAGAGTGATAACAATTCATAAGTTTAGAGGTTAATTTATTAGCTTAGTACTTATACAATAATTTTTCTTCTCTATGACTGCCAATATGTTGTATTTGATGATATATTTTGGAATCACTATATGAGTTTAAGTCGTTATTGCTAACTTAAGCATCAATAATATGTCTATCATGAGTTCCTCAAGAAAGAATAAAAATGTGCCCTAACCAAGGAGTTTAAGAACACTAAAATACAAAAGTTGAAGTCATTTTCATTAGTGACAACTATAAGAGTGCATCATCATTTAAGAATAATGAACAAAGCCTTGTAAAGATGGAAGTTATAAGATTTATAACTTAGTAATGAACTAATTGGCCTTATGCATGCATTTTTGGAATGAAGACATTTTGTAATTGAATTTTATGCCTAAATTTGAGTTGTTCTTTTTTTGTTATATTAAACCTTAATGTCCCTTACTCAAATAGAGGATGGACATTTGATTGCAATAAACGTACTACTATTGGCCTTTAACATCTAAAGGTATATATTAATTTCTAATATTTTAAATCAATTACTTGTTCCCAAAACCTATGAACTTTATGAAAATCACCATATTCCATATTATTTAGATAATTTTCAAAAGAGTAATCCAAGTTTCACAGGTAGAATAAATTTCACAGTATCATCACCTTGATACTCTTGCTCCTTCCAAAAATAATATATACAGTCACTCGATGCAAAAATGCACAATTGGTGAGGTTATGTACGAAATTAGTGAACATTCAAATATAATTCAATTCATGCTACTACTATGAGTTTTAAAGATACAAAAAACCTTAAATTTTCAATATCTAGAACTATACTGGTCCCCTCATAGTATATGTCACAATGGTCCCTATGTGTTGAATTGATGTAGTACACACTCCTTATGTTTCATGATTATTATTTCCATGCAAGATCAATCTCAAAATACCAATATGGAGAATAGGAGAAAACCCTTGTTCTTGAAGGAACTGAAAAAGTTATGAAAAGTTCAAATTCTTGTCTTCTTTGGAGCTATGGAGATCATAATGAATCAAATACATTATTGCTAGATGATTCACAATATAAGGTTTTAAATAATCTAGCATATAAATTTACTATTTACCTTTTATCTTTATTATAGGTGTATAATTGCTTTCTTTTTTTTCATGATTTACACCTTCCTATTTATATGTCTAACCTTTCTTTTTTTCATATATAGGGAGTTGAAGTGTTTCCTAACTCGTACCAATATTAAGATAATAACAATTCTACCTTAGGTGAGATACTCCAATGATTGTTATTTTTATATTATTAAGTTAATACTATTTAACTACTTATAAGTCCTACAATCTTATGTTGTTTCTTTATTATTATATATATATGGTTTTGGACAAGGTTGGAAGGTGATCTTCATATTTATTTAGACTAATTGGTTAGGGTATCACATGTTATGAATTATGTTATAATCCATATGATAACATGCCATTATAAAAACAAACTTTTCTTGAAGTTTTTATCAAATGGTTATATGTCCCTAGTGCTTTTACTTGTGTGAGTGAAATTCCTAATTGTTTGTAATTAGTTCAAGTCTTCATTTAAATGCTTATATATAAACATCGGTTTGAGTATTGTGTGTTTGAGTTTATGTGTTACAAATGACATATATGTTCATCAAAATCCTTACTATACACTAAAATGTCATCAAAATACAGAACAACAAACTTCTAGTGAATGCTCGCGAAATATGATTAATTAATCTTATAAAAGTGCTTGGAGTATTTGTGATTTCAAATGGCATTACTAACCATTCATAAAGTCAATTTTTTATTTTGAATGTAATTTAACACTTACCCCCTTCCCTCATCCTAATTTGACAGTATCTAGATTTTAAATCAATTTTCATAAAGATATTAAACCTTTAAAACTCATCTAGCATATTATCTAACATAAGAATGGGATGGTGGTACTTTAATGTTATATTGATTATAAACCTACAATCAATGCATGTTTTCTATTATCCATCTTTCTTATAAAGAAAAAGTACGATAGATAAACAACGTCCATACTGTTTTATTTTACATAAAAACTCACTTTTCCTTTTACTTTTCTCTACTTTTTTCTGCTTTTAATTTATTTTTTGAGCTCTTAACCTTATTAACATTTTCAAAATATGATATCTATTAGCAAATTAATAAGAGGATCTCATTATTTTTTCTGATTATATTTAAACTTTCGTTAGATATAGAACCTAAAAACTTGGAATATAATTGGTTTGGATAGAACAATGTAAGGTTTATATCATTTGAATACACGTCCTACCAATCTAACTCCATCATCACCCCTCACTTAGCCGTCAAAATTAAATCTAAAACATCTCTTGCTTTCTTTGATTTAATGAAATAATATTAAATCAATATAATTTATGAAATTATAGAATAGAATATCCTCAATTCCTAAATTGAAACTAATACATTGTTCTATCCATTGATGCACTGAAATTGATGTAATCTTGATACACAGATGTAAACTAAATACTGAAGATAAATGTGGAAATCCTTATACTTATCATCTATTAATTTCTTGCATATTGTTTTTATATATGTAACACATATTGGCAATGATTTGTATATTGACATTGATGCATTCAAGACTAGCTTGGTAATTGTATTTTATTTATTTATATTAGCATTGATGCATGAAATAACAGTTTAGATAATAAATTGGAGTTGAATATTATTTTCTTCATTGTTTCTAATCCTCTTATTTAGAATAAGAATTAGTGATTTTATTCCATTTCAATATAAGTAAGGGAGATTATGATAGACAACTCTAATCATAAGGAAAATGGTATAGTGAAGAACTTGTTTGGAGCACTAATGAAGAATGTTATTTGAACTATATATCATAATATAAATTCTATTAAATTATGCCTAACATAACAAAATATTGGTTAGAGATTATATGTATATGTATTATGGCAAGTTTTGGTTTATTTCAGTATGGAATACAATGATAAAGATTTGTGGTCCATTTATTCTATCACTTATGTAAGAGAATTTCCAAGGCAACAAAAGAAGTAACAAAATCATTATGTTTATCTCTTTTTGAATGCTTTCTTATTATACATTGTTGTTGAGTTAAATTATAGAGATTGGATAACACTTTGAGTATGTATGCCTATTGATGAATAAAACAACTATGGAATTTACATATGTTGTGTGTTAGGATTGTGATGTAAGAAATGGCATCCTAGATCATTTGTTATAGTAGGTTCATATTTATATGTCGTATGCACCTTGTCACATGCAGTATATTATTGATCACGTATATGACCTGTAATGGAAGAAGTTGACCAAGATTTGGAAGCACTTATGTAATCGTGTGATGTTAAGTGAATTTAATTACTTGCACCATCCATGCCTATCTTTTATAACCAAAATTTAGATAAAATCACTCCAATGAACTTATGGATTATCGACGTTATTTTTTGGGAAAGGATTTTGCTCTTATAGATATTATGGTAATTATGTTCGTAAAAATAATGTATTAGTTGCATAATATGTAAACTTATATTTCCTTTAATATGAATTTTGCTAACATGGTTAGCTTTTATAAATTGTGAACTCAAATAAATCATATCTATCTCAATTGCAATAATAGGTAAAAGGCAAGTAGTGTTCATTTTTGTAATAAAAATGATAAGAAAAGTGAGAACTATGCAGAATAAAGATGAAAATATCTAAAACATAAACACTATAAGTGAGTTCCTTTTGCTTTCCCAACATAAAATTAATACATTTTTAAAGTTCATCCATGAAAATAAAATGGCAGGAAGATGGTTAACTCAACAGTGAGTAAAAGTAACTATTCCTCTACTGTGCACTTCACAATTATGGTAATATATAGAATGACATAAAATTATTAGGCCCCAAATTTCTTGACCCTATTATATAGGAAGAATAATGTTGATAATTTTGCAATTGGATTAGGCTACTATGGTCCATATTATGGTTGTTGCATGTCTTTTTATGTGAATTATAGTTATTTTTACCATTAAAGACTTGATGTTTATATCACATCTTGGAAGTGTGCTTTTTGTGTTGGTATCTATCACATGCTTTTGTTGACATCATACCGATAATTGATTGTAAGAGTTTCAAGTGTTAATGCGTATAGTGAAATTTGGCATTGTATGCAACATATATAAATACAAAACTATTGAACAAGTGTATTATATTAAATAAAAAATATGATTTTTCGCAGGCCCTATTTGGTGTTGAAGAGTGTCACTCATCCTTCTTCTTTGTAGTCTGTGGTTGTCCGTCCATCCAGGTAAGTCGTCTAATTAATGTCTACCATATGTGTAGCTTTAATAGTACAAGTATTTGTGTTTGGGATTTGCGTGAATGCAAAAAAGGTCTTAATTTTGTATTGTTGTTTAGAATATTCTTAAAATCATTGGTGAGTTTTTATGTTCTTCTTCAATAGTCTAGGTATTTATGTTTGGGTTATGTTTGAATCATTGATGAGTAGATGTATGATTATATAAGTATTTATTGTATGTGGACTGATTTTGAGATCTTATGGGTGATCTGATGCATAAGAAACCCTATGATGGTATATAGGCTGGAAACCTAGATGCAGCTCTTATAAGGCTTATTAATGAAAACGAGCTTAAGAGTCATAGCGAGAACTTGCTTTCTTGATTCATAGGTATAAACAATGTCACGTATCATAGTATTAAAATCAATTGTAGGTGATTAATTCATACATAAATACTTGAACTTCAATTTGATTAATTCAAACTTAGTATTAACATAAGAACTTCACAGGTTTAATAGACATGACATTTCTTTGCATAATAAACCCCTAGGATGGTATATAGGCTAGAAATATATGATGCAGCTTCTATAAGACTTATCGGTGAAAATTTCCATGAGCTCAGGAGTCACATTGAGAACTTGCTTTCTTGATTCACAGGTGTAAACAATGTCATGTATTATAATATTAAAATCAATTATAAGTGATTAATTCAAACATAAATACTTGAACTTCAATGTGATTGCTATATGTAGTGTTAGAAGGGAAATGGTCAGAGACTTGTAAAAATATAGGGAATGTTGTGTAAAGTAAAGATTAAATGTTCTGTAATTTAGAGGAAATGAAGGATACTAACTATGAAATCAATTTTTTAAATAACATTTTTGCATAAATGAGTAATGTTAATAGATCTTGGATGTATAGACAATTAACACTTGATGGTTTCATTAATCTTGAGTTTGTTGAGGGAGTTAAAGCTTTTATTCACTATGTATGTTCTCAACATATATATATGGATGGTCCAAGAGCAACTGTCCATGTAAAAAGTGCAAAAATATTCGTTGGCTTCCTATTGATGAAGTAAATCTCCATTTTTTTTAAAGGATTTTTTTCAAATTATTTTGAGTATACACGACATAGGGAGCTATTGATTTCTAGCACCTTAAGGGGTAATGATTCAAGCTCCTCAATAAATATTGATAGTTTGAAGGGGCGATTGGATTTAGAATAAATAATGTGGGTGCAATTGAAAATCCTTACATCCAAATGGTTTATGATGCAGCAGGTTATACCTTTCAGAAAAATATAGAAAATATTCAAGGAGAACCAAACCATTATGCAAAATAGTTTTTTTACTTACTGTAATCAGCTGACCAAGAATTATGGCCAAATTGGGAGACGATGACTCAATTGTCTTCAATTGCTTGAATATTAAACATAAAGTCTGAAGGGAATATTTCTTATCAAAGTTTTGATAAAATTGGCTGGTATAATGAATCATTGCCTCCTGATCATACAATGGTTGATAATTTTTACAATATGAAGAAACTTATTAGGAGTTTTGGTTTGCAAATTGAAAAAATTGATTGTTACAAATTAGGATGTATATTGTTTTGGGAAGATGATGTGGAATTACAAAAGTGCAAATTCTTTAGTCAATATAGGTTCAAACCTAAAAAGTGTACTAAAAAATAAAAATTAGTACCTTGGAGGTGATTGTATTATTTCCTGCTAACTCTGAGACTTCAAAGATTATATGCCTCTGATATTACTGCATCTCACATGAGATGCCGTAATGAACATGAAAAATAAGATAGAATAATGAGCCATCCATCAGATGCATTAGCATGAAAACATTTCAATAACACCCATTAAGAGTTTACAGCTAAAAGTTGAAATATTAGGCTAGGATTGTCGACGAATGGATTCCAATCTTTTAGTCAATCTGACCAAAAATATTCATCATGATCAATCCTAATTACTCCTTATAATTTGCCTCCATGGATGTGTATGAATGAGGCATATATGTTCTTGATAGCCATTGTACTAGGGCTTATAAATCCAAAGGATAAATTTGATGTATTCTTACAACCATTGGTATCTAAATTACATCATCTTTGGAAATATGGTGTAGAGACATATGATGTGTCTCTTAAACAAAATTTTTTGTTGAGAGCAGCTTTAATGTAGACTATTAGTGATTTTCTAGCATATGCTAAGTTGTCTGGGTGGAGCATAGTAGGGAAATTGGCTTTTCCTTATTGTGGTAATGATTCTGTTTTGTTTTATCTTCCAAACGGAGCCAAAACATCTTGATTTGACAACCACAGGAAATTTCTTTCTCTTGATCATCCATTTAGATGCAATAAATAGAAGTTTATTAAGAATAGGATGGCACAAACACCTACTCCTCCTCACAAAGCTGATAAAGAGATATTGCAGGAGATTGATGAATCATGGTTATTAAAAGTTACAGTTTTTAAAGTTAATGAAGTTAATACAAGCATTAGTAAAAACTTTGGTTGGAGAAAACGAAGCATCTTTTGGGATTTTCCATATTGAAAAACTAATTTGATACGTTATAATTTAGAACTAATGTATATTGAAAGAAATATTTTTGACAATTTGTTTAATACTATAATGAACATTGAAGGGAGGACAAAGGACAATGCAAAATCACGAGCTAATTTAAAGCTTTTTTATAGAAGGAATGAGCTAGATAAAGATCTTCACACCTGTAAATATCTAAAAGCATGTTACACTTTAGACAAAAACAAAAGGAAATTTTGTGTGAATGGTTGAAAAATCTAATGTTTCCCAAAGGATATGTTTCAAACTTGGCAAGGTGTGTTGAAATGAGGAAGTACAAATTATTTAGGATGAAAAGTCGTGATTGTCATATGTTTATACAAAGGCTAATTCCAATTGCATTTCGGGAGTTGCTACCAAATAAGGTTTGGGAAACTATAACAGAATTAAGTTTTCTTTTCAAAAGCTTAACATCATCTGAAATAAAGTTTGTTGAAATGAAAAAACTAGAAAGGGAAATTCTAATAATCTTATGCAAATTAGAAGGGATTATCCCTCCAAGCTTCTTTGATTGTATGGAACACCTACCCGTGCATTTAACACACAAGGCTAAACTTATTGTTCTAGTTCAATATCGATGGATGTATCCGTTTGAGAGGTAATTATAGTAAATATTTAAATTGGAGTTATAGCATGTTTTAATCACAAAATTGTATCTCAATAGCTATTTGTAATGTAAGTACTTGCATCACTTGAAGAAAAATGTCAAAAACAAGACTAGAGTTGAAGGTTTGATATGTAATGCTTATTTAGTGGAGGAAGCAAGTACATTTTGTTCACATTATTTTTAAATACATGTGCACACAAAAGAAAGAAAAGCTCCTCGTAATGACGATAGAGGAGAAATGGATGATGTTGGTGATAACTTATCCATTTTCACATATCCTGGATGAACATATGGACAGTCAATAAGAAGAATGTTAACAGAGGAAGAAATAGAGGTTGCCCATGGTTACATTTTATTGAACTATCAAGAGATTCAACCTTTCATGCAGTAAGTTAAAGTTGATTTTCAAATTGATTATTTGGGTTTTCGAATTTAGTGTTGTTCATAACTAAAATACATAATAATACCTTTAAATTATACGAGGAATGGTTACACAAGCTAATTCCCAAAAAAAAACACAGGATGATATCAATAAAGAAGTTGAAAGACATTTTCCTCGATGGTTCGAAAAATATGTAAGTTTTCACTTACAATTGTTAAAATGGTTGAATTATTAGATTAGTGTTCAAATGACATTATACTTTTTAATATGATAATTTTTTTTTAAGCCTAAAAAAATCCAATGGAGAACAAGTTCATATGTGATCTTATAAAAGGACCTTTGCAACTTATTAAATCGTATTCGATGTATTTCGTTAATGGATACAAATTTCATATAAAATATCATGGCCAAAGCATGGCAACAGTAAATAGTGGGATTTTCATATAGGGAGAATTGATGGCTTACTATAGTAAAATTATTGAGATACTTAAAATTAAGTAGTCTACATTGCCAATAAAGTGGAGTATGATATTTAAGTGTGACTAGTTTGATCCAACTCCCAGTGTTGGTAAGAAAGTGCATAGCTGATACAATCTAGTTGAAATTAACTAGCTAAGAAGATTTAGACAATTTGAAACTTTCATGTTAGCGATGCAAACAATTTAGGTATATTATGTCTCTTTTTCCAGCTTACATTCAGATAAGTTAGATTGGCTGGCTGTTTCCAAAGTAAAACCTAACGATGTTTTTGAATTACATGGAAAAGTAGAAAATAAGAGAATTGAAAATGAAGCATTTTAGGAAGATGTTTATGAAATAAATGTTGCATTACATAGGACTAGAATGAACCTTTGAACCATCCAAATAATGAATATGTTGAAATTTTTATTGGAGAGGATGAGGAGGGTGAGAGATCTAAAGAGGGGCCTGAGTTTGATTTTAATTCTTCAGAAAAAGAAAATGATTTTGATTTACAATTAAGTGATCATGATAGTGATTAATTTGTGTTTGTAATAGAATATTATAAAAATAAATCTATTATTGTATCAACAATATATTATTATATATTTAATTTATATTGTTCTATTACTGGAATATTCAATAAAATGTTAATTTTAGATTGCAAATATGACACTAAAAAGAAAACTGGATATGATGCAGTCAAGGTTAAGATTACCACGATTTGGAGCAAGTTACTTTCCAAGTGAAGCATCACATTTTGCAATTACTACATAATCAAATGTTGTACCTCCAGCTACTACACATCCAACTGAGACATCACCTTCTGTACCTGCTGCTACACCATCCAGTAGCCCTACTTCACCATCTAGTAGCCCTACACAATCCAGCAACCTTATACTAACAGATATATCAAGGGCAAACATTGTGGATGAAGGAGGCAACTTCCAGCCTGAAGCTAAGGGAGTAGATGGAAGAACTGACATAACTATTGTCAACAATTTGTGAGTGAAAATATATGCATGATAACACCATAGGTTTATACTAAAGTTATATGTTTTAATTTAAAAATGATCTAAAATTGCTTATATATTAGGTTGGTTCCATCTAGAACGTGCTCAAGAAACATGGCATCCAAATTCAAGGAGAAGATAGATCTTTAAGGTTATATATGGAAGAATATCTCTCAGGCGACAAAGAGTTTTAATTAATTAGATAAATATTGTAGGTTATAACTACTTATAGTATTTTTTTCTTTTTTTCAGAAAGAATTTTTTTAAGATTCCAAATTTGATGCGGTAATTTATAAAGTATGGAAGAGGCGAGCTTGTATACATTATAGAGACTTTTTTGGTGCGATACCCAAGACTGATGTATGATCTTCTTATATATCTAAAGAAATATAGAGTCATTGGTAGCAGTATTGGACATCAGCCGAGGCAATGTCCATTTTAAAGAGCAATTCAGCAAATAGATATAGAGGACCAGGAGGAGAGAGTCTTCTCGTAAACATTGGAGAATCTGTTAACCACCAGGAGCATGCAAATAAACTTATAAGTATCTAGACTTTACATTTATATTCTGATTTTTTACTTGGATGTATTTCAATTTAATTTAATGTATGAATTTTGGAATGAAAATTATTTTTATTATAGAGAATGATAATGTTACAAATGTCTAGTTCCATATATGACTATGTTGTTGAGTTACTTTCTTTGTTCAATAGGCAGTAAATATCATAAAAATAAAGAAACTCTGCCGAAATTTTCAAAAATTGTAATTAACTTATAACATTTTATTCTAATTTAGGAAAAGTCTATAGATAAGAACCTTACACCCCGTCAGCTCTTTTTGCACACCCACACTAAGAAGCATGATGTTGTGACCTTTATCAACACCCTATACAGAGAACTTAATGTATGTGAAATTTATGCTTTAATGTTACCTTTTAGTAATTATCACTTACTAACATAAACATTGTCTCCTGATAGGACCAAATACAAGAAAGCATTCAACAACAGTCTCAGCACTCTGAAATTGTTGATGAGAGTCAGGCATATCTTGATGCAGCAGGTGGTAGGGATCATCGTGAAAGGATCTTCGACTTAGGTTCATTTGTGACAAGTTATTCGCAATACTCCACATCTAGTGCAATTGCATCTAGTAGGTGGTCTGCATCTGATGAGACAATCATTCAACTTAAGATCATAGTACAGATGTTGGCAAATCAATTGTAATCGTCGATGGAGTACATAGCCCAGCTCCGTAATGAGAGTTGAAAGGGAGGGATATCATCTCATCGCAGCAATCATACCATCCACCTTCACCAACTACATATATTAGTTTTGCTACTCTCAAGTCATTTTGTATGAATTTCATATTTATTGTTGTAGATATTAATTTTATTATCAATTAAGATAATTTTTACTTTATATTATCATTCAACTTACTATTTAGATAAATTAAATGTAGAAAATTTTCAATATATTATCACCAGATAACTGTAAAAATTAAATATCAATCATAAGATTACCAATCAAAATTAAATTTACAACTTAAATCTATGAAAAATAGCAAAAACAATATCGATGCATTTATCGACGGAATTATAATACCGTCGGTACATTTAGGATTAAATTTATTGATAGAATAAGAACATTCTGTCAGTAAATATTTACTAGTGGAAAAACTTACCGTCGCTAAATTTTTCAACCAAACTTCAACACCTTAATCCTCACTAAATTCACCGACGCACATACAAAATTCATCGCTAAATTGACTAACGGGACATAACTTACTATTGCTAAATGTTTCGATGAATTTTCAAAACTTTGTCCGTCGATAATATTTACCTGTGGAATAGAAATATTTCATCGATAAAGTTACCAATGGACTTAAAAATTTCATCGTTATATGCAGCGACGAAAAAAAGTTTGTTGGTAAATTAGTGACAGAATAGAAATATAATAAATTTACAACTTATATGTACGGAAAATGTATGAAAAATATATTAAATTTCTATTCAGCTGCTAAATATTATCAACAGTTGTTTCTCCAACGACTCATGATGTCAGTAATTTCTGTTGCCAATTCACTTATCATCGAAAAACCTTTACATTCCATCAGTAATTTCTATCACTAAACCCCTATTTTCTTATAGTGGGTAATTTATAAGAAGAAAGATTTCGCGTGAAGACCCGATAGTCTATTAGAGGGCTTAAGATCTAATTAGATGTGTGGGCTTGTTGTTAATTAAGAGATTGCTAATTTCATAATTCAATTAAGGTTTATGATTTAAGGTTTAAAGATTATAACTTGAGAGAGAGTAATCCACCCTTCAAAAGTCTAGGACCAATACTGTATTAACTCAAAAGTAATCATGTTAGTATTTAATGATAAGATAAATCCACCTTCTTATAATCGGTTAATCTTCCTTGTGTGATTTTTTATTGTTCATTGGTGGTGCTCAATTTTGATTTTTCTGTGTTAATTTTACAATTTCATTTTCAATCAATCCATATTGGCTCATTTACTTTTTAGTTTAGCTTTTTTTTTCATTTTAATTATCCTTTAGGCCTTAAACAACTTATAATTCAATTAGTCACCAACTCTTCAAGACATCGACACCTGATATACTATACTCATGACCTATGCACTTGCAGTATATTGTAGGATAAGAAATTTTAAAACTTGCCCACTTAATCAGCTATAGATCAAACAAAATCTTAGAAGAAGGGCAAGAATTCAACAAGATTCACCAATGATTCAACATTTAAAACTCATGACGATAATTTCTTATTATTGGTTTCTTTCTTATTTTTATGTTGTTATTTTGATAGTTGTGCAATAATATATGTTTTCTACGTAATTGGCATGTGTTTTCTTGCATAATTGTTGATTATTGTTGTAGTTTAGGATTCATTTTGTATGTTTTCATTTAG
>JAOTAY010000189.1:16900643-16921753 GCA_025629805.1 Erythroxylum baracoense
GCTGTATTTTAGCTTTTAAAAAAGCTATTTCTACTCCAAAAATACTTTTGAAGTTTATAGCCAAACACTCATTTTTTCCTTAAAATAGCTTTTGCGGTGAAAAAAATACTTTTTCACCTGCCAAAAGCTGAACCAAACGCACTCTAAATAAGCTTGATTTATTCCCATTTCATCATTCACACATTCACCAAACCTTTCTAGCAATATATCTTCACACAATTTCTCAATTCTCATTCATTCATACCTAGTATACATTACTCATATCCTTTGGATTATATTTGCATTCATAAGAACACCTTCACTCTTATGACAATTCATAATTTCCATATTTGGATACATTGATATCAAAACAATCCATTCTTTAAGTTATGTTACCAGTTAACAATCTAAACTTATCAAGCTCTTGATTAATTAATCAAACAACATACTAGGTCCATTCCTAGCCTTGATCAAGTCCAAATACACTAATTTAGAATAACTTATCCTCAATTGGTTCAACAAACACACAAAACTGAGATTATCATTTCAAAGCCTTACTTACAATTATGGAGGACCTTCCCACGATCGTGGGATGAGTTCCCCGAAGTGCATTATCCAATTTTCCTCAATTCTCCATGAATTTCATATACTTAAGATCATCATTAACACTTCAAATTTTCCATAATTCATACTCTTAAAAGATATTTCAATTCATATTAATATTGCTTCCATCTAGATTATGTTAAAGCTCTCTAAATTCTATTCATTTATGTCACTAACAATCATTCTTACACATACACTAACATCCCCATTTTTTTTAGATTCAAAAGAAAACTCTTTCATATCAAATTCAAAACACATTCATAACAGACCATTAATTATACCTCAATTCCTCATCAATTTCATCTCAATTTCTAGCTCAAAAACATTCATTTAACAGTTGATAAACTATTGTTTTTCGTGCATGCTAAACAGAACAGGAGCTACCATTCATGCATCATTTTCCCAACACACATTTAACACTAAGACTTCAATCAATCAATCCCCAATTCAAAGTTCTATTATTTTATATCACAAGATATTATTATTTTACTTACTTGTTCAACCCAATTGTCTCCTCAAATATCAACCTAGCTTAGCCTTATATGCATGCACGATCATCCCAAGGGAAGTGACAAGAAGAAGATGGCAAAATATGTTTATCTTTATAAAGAACTTGACCAAGGTTTTGAGGTCAAAATGGAACACTTTAATCTAACACTTTAATCCCTCAACAATTCAAGAGGTGGGATATTATACTATGTATGTTACCTGTGTAAGTCTCCGTGACCATATAAAATAACGAATTAAGGTGTTTCTAGAGATACACAATTACCTACATGACCATTTAAGTACCCGTATATATCCCAAAAACTTTAGTTTGTTGATATATAAGCATAATAAGAAGGTTATATAAAAAAGAGGCATATTAGAAGCAAATTGAATTCAGAAATAGACAATTAGAGTCGTCAGAGACACCGGAAAAGAAAAAGGAAAAAAACACAAAAGTATGTTGCTTATCATAAGAAGGAAGATCAAAAAGTGAAAACATCAATCAGCTCCACCCTTCCAGAATTTCTAGAACAAGGCTTTGATGTCAAATTTGAATAGTTATGTTTTGAACATGATTATGGAATTCTAAATCTATATTAGGGTTTATTCATGAATTGTTTTGTTTGGGTTTATTCTTGAATTGTTTTCTTTATCTTTTACTTATTGAATTCAATATATTAATGATTTGTGGTATTTGTCGTGCTCGTACTTAAAAAGAAATTGAGAGATGATTAAGGTACTTGTTTTAAATTATGCAATGAGAGTTGGTACCTTAATAGACTTACAAATATTATGTTAATAAACAATTGAAGAATGATCTTAACTGTGAGTTAATTATCCATATGATTGCTTCAAATCCAATTGAGTAGTTGTGAGTAGTTTCGAGAATTGAGAGATTGCAACTCAAATTTTATCTATTTCAATGGGCATTACTTAATCAGATCTCAAGAGAGGGTAATCAAAACCTTAAGATATTTAGGATCAAACATTATCGAATTAACAAGGAAAAAGGAAAACAAAATAAGGATAAATAATCCCTAAGTTTCCATTGTTGATTAGCTTCACTCTTATTAATATCTTTATTGGTTCAGTTTTTAAGTTTTATTAGTTTATTTTAATTTCTAGTTAATTCAATCTTGTATTACATTAAACAAAGTGTATTCAAATTGATAGGTGACTAATCCAATCCTCATGGGAATGATATCTTGTGTACTACAATATACGATCCGTATACTTGAGGTATGGCATACATTAAGAAAAACAACATTTTCTTTAGAAGTCAGCTAATATCCTTTTAAAATTAGAGTTTATACACTTAAATACATTTTGTTTTGTCTAAAACATTATCTAAGAAATGATCATAGCCTAGACTGTAGACCTCATTATTTTGTTTAAATTAGTACACAACCTCTAGCACGATAACAGTGGATCTTCCTTTTTTTTCAATTTTGCACATAATGATAGCTCAAATTGTGTTACTTGTTGTAGATGCTCTATCTAGGGCATAGGTCAAATCGTGTTCTTCTAGGAATTGTGATTTTCTTTATATTTTTACTTGAAATGGCCTCTAATTCTTGAATAATATCGTCTCAAAGACAAATTTGCATAATTACCTAAAATGATATCGAAAATAAGTAAAATAAGGTTAGTTATCATCAAAAATAAGAAAAACATTTTTAAAAAATATGTGCATTTTTTGTACATAACAAAGTAGTAAAATTAATGGGAGTAATGGGATGGTAATAGGAGCTTCAATGGAAGTAATCATATGGCAATTCAAGATGCATTGTGTGAACCTAGAATTAGGTTATTAGCAGATGTTGAGTCTATAGATTCTATTAATGCAAGAAAAAAAGTGCACGAAAGATAACACAAAATATAAGATAAATGAATTATTAGGAAATTAGATAAGAGATATAAATGTTAAACCCATATAAAAGCCACCATTTATGTTCAAATATCTGTCATGTTTTATTAATACTATAGGCAACCCTACGGTAAGATCAATGAATGTATGAGATAGATTTAGGGAAGACCTCAAGCTTGATCGGTGAAAGAAGACCAGTCTGTCAAAGGGCAATGGGATTGACAGCTTTGGCATTCCACTTTTGGAAAAATCAAATCTTTATCTTTCTTCTAAGCTGCTAGGATAGGGAAAGTAAAAAGAGTCAAATAAGGGATCGTGAAGGTAGAAAAACATGAAGTAAGCTCAGTAAGCAGTAAACAATAAATGAAACAGAGGAAAAAAATATTAATAAAATCAACCTTAGGCCAGGTTTCATTCATTGCACTCGTAGACGGAACTATTGGACATGACTAAATCGAAGAGCACTGCAGTCCTGCTAAATAGTGATTCACCTTATTCTTACTTCTTTTCCCCTCATGTACTAGGTCTTTTCTGCCCTCTTTTTATTGCTTCTCTTTAAAAGATAAGCAGAGAGAACAACCGCTTTGGATAAAGCCATTTTTCGTACTGAAAGAAAAAAGATTGTTCCAAAAATAGCGATTTGAATTGAATGACCCAATTTTATTTAACTTTCGAAATAAATAAAAATAAAAAATAGATACCGAATTGAAAATTTCTAGAAGACTTTCCATTTGTGTATTAGTTATCAAAAATAATAATTTTTCTTTTTTAATTAACGACATGAACTTTGCAACTTGGAAGAGTTATTCGCCTTTGCAAGACCCAAATACGCGTAACCATAACAAATCTTCAATTGGTTGTTCCTCATTTTTGTTCTCGAGTATGTTGCGCTTGTTACAACCATTTCTTTATACAAAACAATGTTTTTGCAACTTGTAGACAATCGTATTGGTCAATTGTGTGACGGTAAGACTGTCTTATACATCCTGGAAAAATAGACAAATAATTGGAGAGATATTCATCTTTGTTTTTGTAATAATACTATTAGTTCATGTGTCAAGTTTATAAATAACGAACTGCATCTTGAATCTCAAATTCTTGTCGAATACAGAAAATACACGAATCGGCGTATACGAAATCATCGAACCCCGTCCAACGACCACAAATGGGAGCTTGTCCCATTTCGCACAAACGTCAACTACTTCAAAGCAAAAGCTTCACACGATTCTTCCCCAGCAGCACTGATCAACAGACCAACCAGCCTTCCTGCAACGGTTATTTGATTTCTTCTCCATAAATAACATTCTTCAGGCGCACGATTTGACAAGCCAACCCACATTGTTGAGACTAAATGCTTTTTAAGGCACTTTACAGCAATATAAATAAATGCTTACACTGAAAATAAAAATACATTTATTTTATTTCTCAATTGATTAGAGAAAGGGTTTGGTTCTGACTATTTTCCATTAACTTGGCAGGTTACAGAAAACCTAGTCATGAAAAACTTCTGGTTATATAGGATAGAGTTGCTTATCTAAGAAATCTAGTCAGGTGCACGAATTTTGACTTAAATCTGCCAACGACGATCAACTTAGCTAGAAAGGCTCAGCAAATCAGAATGGACAAGTTGACGTCACAAATTTTATCAAAGAAAGTAACTAGGCTAAAGCACAATAACCTCCGTATGACCTTATATATGGCACAAAATGCATGGTCCAATGCCTTTCTAGAAATGGAAGCAAATTCTAATTGACGCACTACCTAATGCGCTTAAAAAAAAGGCAGAATGTGATTTCAAAGAGCTGCACTCACCTGAAAATATCAACCTACCTTAGCAGCAAGCAATTGGGACTTTTATCCACTTGCCTCTATAAAAACATTCACACAGCTAATTAATCCAATGCTACAACACAAAAGCATCCAGGTAGTAGCAATTATCATTAAAGGAGAGAGGAGTATAGCTCCGAGTAAGTGAACAACCTACCTCTTAGTTTCCAGTTAAAGAACAACCTCAGGAAATGCAACATAACCAAAAGCCCTAGACTAGAATTCTTAGTACATTAAAAGCTCAGCACTGAAGTAATCAGTATGGACGTGAACGGTTTCCACCGTACTGATGTCTGTCTGGGCCAGAACCACCACCATCTCTGTAATTATCCCTCCGGCGATCTCCTCCACCATAGCCTCCTCTCCCACCACCAGAACTGCTTCATAATAAACCATGAATAACAAAGGACAATGTGTAAAATATAGCATTAGGATACATTTCCACAAAATCAAACATCTCCCAAAATAGCATCAATTTTGTCGTCGCCTATAGAATAATAAGCCTTAAGCTACATGCAACCTTACGCCATGGATGTCTAGTTTATATATCTATATTTTTCTTTTATTAGGGAGGGAGGACTACTTGACGCTACTTCATTACATACAACAATTTGCAGAAATAAATCCTTTCAATGTTAGAAGTTCCCAAAAAAAAAATTCAAATGCTGACCAACATGAAACACAGCACTTAACTCAGGCAAGTAACGGATTCACACCTAAAAGGATGAACTAGTGGTTTGCATCATAACCAACCAGGACAACAGTTGAATTTTCTCAGCTATTACCCAGAAATCATTTTGATAAACTAAATTCACCAAAATTTAAACTTTCAGAAGCAAATAAAGCAAAGAAAACTAAATTAATAAATTCCAAGGATCTTAGCAAAGTTGATAGCACATTAAAGAAATAACTATTTTTAAGTTTAAGATGAAACATAACATTGATTCGTACTGAAACGGGTAAAGGCATAATAAGAGTCATAGAACTGGAAAATTACCCATATGCAGGGGTTCTTAGTGCTGTCTTTTCTGCCATGGTAACACTGATTTTATATCCTCTCATATCATAATCTGAAAAGCACAACCATTTAGAATCAGGAGGAGAGTGAAGAACACCATTCACAGAGGTTACTATCAAGTATCGAGTGCAAAATTTTGAAACAAAACCATTTAATAAGAATTCAAAATTAATGGTTAAAATTGATCGCCCAGTAACGGAAGATATGATTCATACTGTTATAAAAACCACCAGCAGAATGTGCAGCAGAGGGGTCCTCATAAGACAAAACTGCATCCCCTTTGTTGTTCCCCTTCTCATCTGTGTATATCTTTATATTCCATGGCCATTGATCTTTGTACCCACGCTTCTGCTTAATCCTTCCTACCTACATATCGATAGAAGGATTTATGTTAATGGGAAGAAAGCAAAAGGAATTTATATACACAAAAATCCAAAAGATTTTGCTGATCGTAGTACATAATTGGAACTTTATCTGGGGGAGAAAGTTACAATCAGATAAAACAATAAAACAAAATGATCCTATATGAGAAGAGCTTTCATATTAGAACAAAATAGAGAAAATATAAAAATTCCCTCCAAGCTATTTAGAACTTAAACAGTAAGTGACAGTAGAAATAGTTTAATCTCAAATGGAAAGAACTGGAGTTACTTGTCCAATGCCGCCAAAAAGTTCTCTCAATTCATCAATAGTCACATCCGGTGGCAAGTTGGATATATATATTCTTGAGTTGTCACAGCTATCATCACAGTTTCCATCACACTGTTTAATTTTTTCTGATCCATCAGCACCAGCACCAGCACTTCCATAGCCACCACCTCCCTGAGTCCGTGGACCTCCCGCACCATACCTACCTTCGTATCCACTGGGCGGGCAACCTCTTCCACCACCCCTAGGATCACTTGGGGCATCACCACCATAACCACTTGTAGAACCACCATAAGATGGAGGACCTGATGCAGGTCCTCCATTATAACTTGTAGGTGGAGGAGCTGCATCAACTCCATAATTCCCACCATATGAGTTAGGAGGCCCCTGATAATTGCCTCCAGAACCACCATAAGATGGGATTGCAGGTGGAGGCACTTGATTATAGTCGCCATCATCTCTTCCTTGGTTACTACCATAAGAAGCACCTCTACTCCCACCTCCACTTCTGTTATCATAACCACTGCCCCTACCTCCGTCACCATAATTGACACCTCTATTACCATCATAATTTCCACCTCTAGACACTCTATTACCACCATATCCTCCGCCACTCCCTCCTTTGTTATAATAACCACCAGCACTATTGCCCCCAGGGTGGTTGTTTCCACCAGCAGGTGAGGGTGCGCCACATTTGTTGCACTCAACTCTTCGGGCGAAGTTCAAATTCCCACAGCTACAAACACACACACCATTTCCAATTACAAAGATTCACATCAATATAGGAACATAGGTGGAGAATACATTTCACTTTAACCAGAGGTCTAAAAATTTTGAAGCAAAAAAACCTTAATACAGAACAAACGTGCCAACCAGAGGGAAAGGATAAAAGAGTTTGCTTACCTAGGGTTTGGACAAAGCCAGTCACCGTCTCGACCACCTCCACCGCGATCGCCTCCTCGGCCCCCTCCTCCTCTTCCGCCGCTGCGATCTCCTCCTTGATATCCACCAGGTCCTCCTGCAGATCGGATCCAACAAAAGAACACATAAAACTTGTGCAAACGAAGTTCATAATCCTAAAAGAGCACAACAACAAAGTATCAATACCTCGAGTTTGTGAATTACCACCATAGCCGCCGCCGCCGCCGCCGCCGCCACGACCACCTCTACCGCGACCGCCGTAACCTCCACGACCACCTCCTCCTCCACCACCATATCCAGCATCGCCTCCATAACCACCATATCCTCCACTGCCACTGCCTCCTCCTCCGTATCCTCCAGTACCGCCATATCCAGAGCCACCATATGGTGGTGGAGGAGCAGATTCGCCGTCTTGACCGTACATCGCAGAGTCGATCTAGTTTTCAGACGTAATTGTTCTCTCTCTCTCTCTCGCTCTCTCTCTCGATAAAGAGGGGGAATTAGGGTATCGAAATTATCTACTTTACTCCAACCTCACCTATTTATATTTCTTCGCATCCTAAATTATAAGAATGGTAAGAATGAAAATAAATATAGTAAAGAATGGAGATGAATATTATTATTATAATTATGATGGTTGGTTAACAGGAAGAAATAATTATTATTACTATTGCCATTATTATCGAGAGTGATTAGTTTATAAAAAATATTAAAAAATATAAATTTATTATATTTTAACTAATTAGTTACAATATATTTAATTAAAATTAATTACAATATAATTAATTAATTATTGATTATTAAAATATTGTAATTTATAATATTTTAATTAATTATTAATAATATTATAATTAATTAATTAATTAATAATTATATTTTAATTAATTATAACTTAATTAATTAAGTAATTATATTTTACTTAATGAATGAATTACATTTTGATTAATTATATTGTAATTAATTATAAAATAATTAATAATATTGTTTTAATTAATTATTTTGTAATTAATTATATTTTAATTAATTAATTGTATTTAATTAATTAGTATTTAAAATAATTTTAAAAAAACTACTAATTTGTTCATAATGGGACACTTTATAAAATAATGATATCAATTCTTCTAGATTATGAGAGGAACGAGGTATTACCTAAAAATGAGTAATTAAAATAATAACTTTATAATTATACTCATTTAGTAAACTCAATCTTTCATTTCATACTTATTTCTTTTTTTTTATATTCACTAAATAAGCACACCCTAAATGCAGCAATACTAGCAAGTAATTTTATGCTACCCCGTTCCATGACTTTGGTACCATCCGACTGTCAATACATCACGTCCACGTGTGCAGATATCTTTTTTTTTTTTAATTTACGTGTAGAGATGTATGTACTAAAAGGTAATTAGCTTTAAAATTTTTGGAATATAACTGGAGAGACAATAATCAAGAATTTAAAATATACCTTTACTTTCAATCATTCGGAAAGCAATGGCCTGGGATGAATTAAAGATAGGATTTTTAATAGGCCAGGTCAAGTCAGGCTCGAGCTGTTCTTAGCCCAGTCTGACCCGACCCTGAGTCATGGTGGCTTGGAAGATTAAAATGAGTAAATTTACGACTAAGCTCAGCCATGAGCTGATTGACCCGTGACCCAAGCTATGACCCGATGACGGGCCAAGCCAGACTGACACGCCATTTTTTTTAAGTAAAAAAAATTCAAAACAACTTCCTGACATACTATGATTGGCCCGTGACCTGGTCAATCCACGTTAAAAGTAAGCCAAGTCGGACCCGCCTGTTTTGTCATCTTATTTGGAGGTGAAAACGATTTCAATTTTCACTACACCCTTCAGTTCACTACTACGCTTAATTGAGAAATCGGAATTTCATCTTCTCACTCCTTGTACATAACATAGGAAGGAAGATGCAATCGATACTCATGCATTACTCTACGCCGCAAGCAAAGTAGAAAAGATGCAACCAATATACTACGATTCAAGCGAAGTGTAAAAGATGCAATCTACTACACTACGCCTCAAGCAAGTACAAAAGATGCAATCGATCTGTTAACACTTTCATATCAAGAACAGCGCCATCACTGATACCATGATCATACATTGGGAAAGATTGGCCCCAGAAATAGATTCTCTATGAGACGTCTGAATCTGAACGACGAACCTACAGTTACCCACTGATGGATCTACAGTCGTGATCAAACCCAGGCCTCCGAAGTTGCAGCTAAATGCTGTTTGATCATGCTGCTGGTAGTAGCTGTTATAAGCATATGATATGTTTCCAGGCCAGCTGAGACCAAAACAGGACCCCCCAGGTGAGAGTGCTGTGCAATCAGCGTCTGAACATGCGTCCACGGCAGTCACAGTTGCATTAGACAAATCCATATTGTTGTTTACAACACACCACTTCTGAGGGAGATACTCCACATTCTGAGCATTCACCAGGCTCTTCAAACCCTGGCCAAAATCAGCACGGTATTTGGACTGCCCATCAAAAGTAAAGACTCCCCAATGTCTCTCAAAATTTCCGGTAGTTAAGCTTATTTGATCCTCATCCAAAAGGCAGAAAATGTATATCTCAGATGGTGGATTATGAGGTCTGAGTGGCGTTCCTGATCTGCTTCGAATGTGATCAATCAGGCCTTTCATGAAAGTCTCTGCAACTATAGAGGTGGCATTGGCTGATCCATCAGTAGGCCAACCAATCCTGGCAATGATAATATCCATCTCAGGAAATCCAACAGTTGATAATGCAGTAACTACGGTATCATAACTCAAGTCAAAGCTGTTTCTGTATGTTCGAGAGCTATCATTATGGGGGCTTATAGTTTCTTTAAAGACGGCAAAGTCAAGGGATATGTTTTTGTCTTGATGGAAACTCATAAAAGGAGATATTGTCACTAAGAAAGGTGAGTGATGCTTGCTTAGGAAAGTGAGGAGTTCAATCATGGTTTTATTAAGGTCAAGCCTAAAGTGTCCTTTAGATGGCAGATTAGATTTTGACTGAAATGTGTCTTCACTGCATGGAACAACAACCTTCACGTCGCTTGCCAAGTTCACTCTAGATAAAGCAGTTTGGACGTTCATGGCAGCCCCAACAACAAACGGACGAAACTGCTCCCCAAAGCTCTGGTGAAATGGTTCATCTCCAATTGCAACATACCTGTGAATAGTTGATGTAGAAATTAACCAACTGAAGCAACAGCACAGTGTAGAAATTCATCAAAAAAAGCCTGCGGGTAGGAAGCCTGAACATCTAATTCACAGAATGATCTTTAACTTACATCACCATAAAGCCCATAAAATAGAGCAAGGGATATTTTGTGCTGTCAAAAAGTATATACATCATCAAAGCAAACTTACCTATTTGTGTCTATTCTCAAGCTTAAATACATTAACTTCTCTCCTAAAGCAAACCAAGTTTACAACTAGTGCATGAGATGATTGCATCGGGGAAGGGGAAAGTAAAGGTGGCATTGACCAGAGCCCGACAATATGATCTTGATTTCTAGATGAATCAACCATATGATATCAAAAGAACAATCATTGCTAAAGCAAGAAAAACATGATAGAAAGAGGAATAATATAATATAAGATGTACTTCTTTTGTCACTACTACAATCCTCATATTTAAACTGAAACCAATGTGGTAGGGGAAATTTATAATATGCTGATTATTACATACATCAATTCCATACGAGGAGGCAAGCTCATGTTTTAACACAAGGTTTAAGAAACCCCTGTACCATTAGACCAGACATTTTATAACCCCATATGCCATAAGAGCATATCATTTAGACACAAATTCCCTGTGTTGCAGTTTCATTAGTGTTCATCTGTTTTAGAGCAACTTTGGAATACTTATTATGCATGTATCAAAAGACCAGCTAGTTTTGTAGATTTCAAAATTAGCTCTTGGGAGGTTGTCCTGTTTTTGTCTTCCTCTGCTACCCCAGGACCTTTCAAGGGTACACTTCCCTACGAGGTCGTAACTCAAAGTGCTGATGGCTTCAACCATTCCCTGCACTCATTCCAGAACCATGACCTAATGTGTTGTTTGCTTAGTGCCAGCAGTGCACCCACTATAAAATATACCCTTGAATACCCCAAGGTCTTAGCATGATTTGCTCCAAGAGTGATGCTTCACTTCAATTTTCACAAACATTTCACAGCATAAGGCATTAAACCCCCTTTACTACTTCACAATTACATCATAGACAAGTTTCACTTAGGTATGCAATTCAACATTAGAAAACTGGAAAAGAAACCAAGAACAGATAGAATTGTGAGGATATGGTGATATGCAACAGGCAGCTAATACAATATAATCAGCTTACAAGTTACACAAATGTGGTTCTAATACCGTTTATTTGTCTGCCTCAAATTGCAGTCAAAAGAAACAGAGACCTAGTATATCACTGGCCAACAGCCATATACAGCTAGAATGAAATGTAGCTGCCAAGCTGTATCCTTCGAGATTGCATGCATTTTCTAGGTGCGCGATTGATATACTTACTACAAAATGGGGAAGTCGAAAGAGTGAAGTGGGAATTAGAGCATCATTGTTTCTAGTTATATGCTACCAGCTCTGTGCCTCTGTCCAGCAACAAGAAAATATTTCTTGTTGAAATATACTCCATTGCTACAACAACACGAAACCTCAAAATCGTAGCTCCACCCAACTCATCAAAAAAAAAAAAGAAACAAAATACTTAAACACAGCCAGCATTTTTATCCCAAACCTAAACAGAAGTAGTGATAGTGTCAAGAACTGCGCGGAAGTGAGAAACTATCGAGACCAAACTAATAGATTTCGTGTGTTTAATCATGACATCGTTTCGTGTCCAGTACTAAATTAGAATACGCTGCCAATGACTCAGGTACTCACAAGGAGCGCAAAAACAAGAATGAAGAGGGAAGCTAATGAAAAGCATACTCAATGCGAACTCCACTGCTATCACTAGAGAAGTAGCGAGTGACATTATCGTGGACCCAGCTCTCAGCAGCCTTGCGCGAAGAGTTGAATCTTCTGAGCAGGGAATTAGGGATGCCCACAGTGACACCAATGTCGGATCCAGAAAGAGCCTGAAGCACAAGTGGGTCAGAATCAAAGAGCCTGACTCTGGTGATGTTGTTGGACTTCAAGAGCTGTACAACCTTTGGTGGTGGTAGCGGGTGTGAAGCCGCCGTGCCCCAGTTCACTCCAATGGCTTCGGAACTGAAGCCAAGGGTGGAGATGGTAGCGGCCAGCAAGAGGAAGAGGAGACAAAGATTTCGCGGCATTTTGTTTAGAAGGAATGTTGTTGGTCGTAAAAGTTTCGAACTGATACTTTTTTAAGTGGGTGGGTTAGTTGGTATTCTCCTATTCTTCCTTTTTAATAATTTAATTAAGTGAAAAAGTCGAGAATAGCAGGACATGTTGTTCATCATTTTTGTGTAAAAAATTTCCAAAAAAAACAAAACACTTCGTCCTAAAATTTGTTTATTGATTTCGTCCTAATTTTTTTTTTAATAACCCAAGTATCCTCACTTGCTAATTCCTTAGCTACCGCTAATTTACTACCAACCGACGAGCCTAATCTTGGACCTCAAAAGAGTCACCTTTAGCCGTCTTTGAGGAAGTAAATTAAGGGAGATGCACGAGTTGGGTACTCAGCGCATGCTACCGGCACAAACTGGATACCAGGACCAAGCACCCATATTGGGACTCGATCTCACACAGCCTCATTCCTGTGCAACAGTCAACATGCTCTTTTCCGTCAACTCGAATGTGCCGCTGGAGACTTATTCTCTACTCCATAAGTGGAGAGAGAGAACCCTCCCCTAAATTGGAACTCACATTTACCTGAGTGAATCCTAGGTACACATACCGTATGAACCAGGCTCATTCGGTGATTTCGTCCTAATATTTGTTTATATGGGATGTTGCATTCAAGTATTTCATAATACAATGTCTAATGACATTAATGCACTCAACATAAAAACTAGTAGCATATAGAATTATAGCGTATAATGTGTAACTTACAAGAAACATGTAAAAACATTAAACAAAAAGAAGAAGAAGAACTAGCAAGCAAATGAGACCAAAATCCTTGGACAGACAGACAAGTATCCTCGTACACCAGTAGCTGCATGTCTCTTTCTTGCCTTGCCTCTTCGATATGATTGACAACTCGATGCCTTCGCGCTTTCCAACGGTAAAAACCATTACCAAGACGGGTGGCAAATTCATGGCCCATTGCATCCTGGATATGGATAGTCTCCAAGGTTCCCTTGTGCTTCTCCCTGCTCTTAATCACTCAGCACACTCTGTTCCTACCACCAGTGACCATCACTACATTTCCAGCGTCAATTTTATCTTGTTAGTCTCAAGGCCCAGCTTAATGGTGCCATTTGCCTTAATCAACGGGTCTGGATAGCGAATGGTCCTTCCATCATACGTGTTGAGACAAGGAATTCCCTTCCGCCCAAATTGCCCAGGACTAACTTCGCAGAGTTTGAACTGTTAAAAAATAAAAAACACACATATATATATGCACCGGTTAGATAATTATCCGTGTCTACTCAAACAAAATTTACATGTACATGAATTTTTCAATACGAATTTCTAAAAAACAGTTAAATCTGCTTCATATTTCATACTGATCACAACAACTTACAGATAAACTTCCTGCCTAATGTCTAAAACAAGAGCTCCGAGCCACCTATGATGCATATCATGAAATCAATATCATATATGTTCCATCTTGTTAATACTACACTCAACCCGTAAATATCATTGCACCAGTAGACAGAGAATTATGAAACAAGGTATAGAACCAAGAAAAATATCAGCAATGCAACCTCACCAAGAGTAAGGAGTAGCAAATGTTATATCTGCTATCTACCCTTTGGACATTCAAGAAGTAAATACAGGACAAACCTTTGCCTCATCATCTAAGATTGAGGGGAGACAGAACAGAACCTTGGTGTCATAAAGAACATGGAAGTGTTCGGATATAAGTGCTGTACTACTATCTTTTTCAAACAAAACTGACAAATATTGTTACTTTGCAGATAATAAGAAATGTAAAAAGTAAAGAACACCGAGAATTTTTTTACTTGGTTCGATAGCCTCAAAGCTATCTACATCCAAGGTTCCCACTGATGTAGTTTCCACTAGTATGAAGAAGAAGATGAGAACTTGTACAGAGATTGAGTGTTTTTAGGAAAACACTTGCAAAGAGTCTACAAAAAACTTTCCTAGTACCCACAGGTAAGTACTCTAGCACTCTCTGTTATTTTTCTCACTCAATACTTACTCTCATAGATAATTGAATACAATGAGAAAATAATGTATTAATAAAAATATCTGTTTTTCTTCTCTTTTATAGCTGATGAAGTGAGAGGCTTTCAAATATGTTTGCATAAATCAGATAAGTATCATATGCCTTCGACGTGACTTATTTATTCTCCTCCTTTTGTCTACGTATTATATTGTCTAATGTTGCGTTTTTGTCTTATTGTGTTTCAGGCTTCAGACAAGAGTTGAAAAATGACTGTGTATCATGTGGGTATGTCTTAAACTAAGTCATTTACTTTCTGTCTGATTAAAACCTTCGAGAGCCTTTCTCTTCATCGCCTTCAGACATTTCTTCTTTGATTCTTCATGTTCTTCAAATTTCTGCTATTGTTGTATGCTTCTGAGTGTTGGTTGATGGAGTATACATGATTCTCATCACAGGAAGTTCTCATTAGTCTTCAGAATTGATACAACATCTACAAATGAAAATTCCACAAACTTCAAGAAGTTCAGATGTAAAGGAATAATATATGTTTGGTGTTCCCAAAACAAACTTCTGTCAATAGGTCATTACACAGTCAACCCACTTGATGACATTCTTCATCAAACTATGAAGGAAACCAATTTTAATGGGCGGAAGACATACTGATGAAGCCTGCAGGATATGTCTCGTCAGTTCTAACTTTTGTATAAGCCAACACATGCCTTTGCATTAAAATGGCAAGGACCTCCCGGTAAGTGAGTGCATACTTCCATTTGTTCCTAAGAACAAGAATCAAAGGGAAGCACTTCCTAGATTTATGGGGCTCTGATGATGGCTTGAAGCCAAGATAAAAAAATGAAAAAACTTCAATAAAAATTTCTAGAGAACTTTCCATTAATGAGGGTAAAAAGCTCTTTCTATTCACAAATGGACCGCCAAGCTTGTCAAGCATCCAATCCTTTAGGGCATTGAGCCTCTTCAAATGTTTCTTTAACCCTATAGCCTGTCAAACACAAAGCAACCACATCAAATATAAAACTAGTCTTAAGCAAACCATCCTCTCTAAAGCGTCTAATGGAACTTGAAAATGAAAACTGAATTGGGTAGATCATTTTCTTTTGACATGATAGGTTTTGTTTCTACGTCATAATCTTGAGAACTTGAATTCCTCATCAACACACTTGTTGTCTTCATTTCCCTTCACCTTGAGTTTTCAAGCCACCAAAACTCACAAGCAACAATAACAACATCCAGTGAAAGCCTCACTAATACACGAGCTCTAGCTGGGTCGTTATATTAATCTTATATTTTTATAAAATCTCCACTAATTCTAAAGAATTTCTTTAAAGGGTCCTAATGTTCTATGAACCTATTCATAAACTATCAACATCTTTTTTTCTCTTAGACCCAAAACTCATTGAAGGACTAGCCATTGCTCTATCATCGAAAGTTAAAGTCAATCACTCCTATCCCAATGCTCAATACAAACTATATGAGACAAATTCTATAAGACCCTAAACCAGTTATAACCACTCCATTATAACTCGAAAAAGGAAATAAGGATTATTAACAAATCCCAAAAATAGGCACGTCTAAAAATTACAAGTACACACAACCACAAGCAAATCAAAACTTCGATAATGCAAAATCTTTACCACTGCTAATAATTAGGTATTTGCAGAATGTTAAACTCCAATATTGAATAATTGAAAAAGAATAAACAAAATCATGAAAATTGTAACAAAAAAGCTGAATAAATAGGGATAGTAAACCTATAACATATGGGAAAATTTATTAGGAAAGTAAGTGCAAGTGACCAAAAACACCAATAATACTCAATAAACTCAATAACTCTAAAACAACAATAAGTTTAAGAAACAATCATTGATTCTTAACATTATGAAAGAAAATGTAAGATAACACTTAACACATCCCAAGGGGTGTTAAAGGCTTTTGACTAATGTTAAAAGAAAAGAACAAAAAATTGATGAGTATGTTAAAATTTGAAGTTTTGGAGAAGTTTAATCTTTAGGGCTTGTAGGTTGTTGTCCCACAGAGACTCATAAAATGTCCTTACAAGAGACAATACTTGCCAAGTGTTTGTGGATATGTGCCAACCACTCTATTCCTTTCTAAAATGTTTTTTTCTCAATCACACTCCTCGATCTTGTTACTCTAGAATATTCATAAGACTTTAAACTTATTCATACTAGTATAAATATCTAAAAAGGTTTTAAATAGATATAAAGTTAGCTTCAAAAGTGCAATAAACCTAAAAAGAAAACTAGAATATGCAAAAAATGGGAAACAATATGGATAAAAAAAATAGTAAGCTAAGAACAAATATGCCAAAACAATGCTTCAGATAAAATATTTGGGAAGCAATATATGCAGCTAAAAAAAAGAAATTACCCTAAAATCACATATAGGCTAAAGGCAAAATGTAAAATAAAAAACAGGATTAAACAAATCCTAAATGGAAATTAACCTATATAAGATCAAACCTAAATGATAAAAAAGGGAAAATAGAGACAAATCAATAAATTATGAAACTCAATTTGACAAAGAATTTGAGGACCTTAAGGACCCAGTAATAGGTATGCAACAGCTCTCTAGAAGTGTTCTTAGTATTGTACAACACAGGAGAGGAGAGGAGAGGAGAGACATTATTTAAATAGGATTCAAGACAAGAGACCTTTGAGATTCTAAAAAGCCCTTAAACATCATCAAAACTCATAACCAATCTCGTAAAAATGAACAAATAAGATTATAAAAATCCAAGCCAATAGGATTCCTAAACAATCAACCCAAAAAACACAAAAAATAGATAAATACACTCACAATTCAAGATTTTATAACATCTAGCAGGTATTTGTTCACACACAAAATCAAATCTTATTGAAACATTCATTTTAAAAATATGAGCACAATATGACATAAAATAAAGAGTACCATAAAAATGCATAAGGAAATAAACGAACCATATTAGTTATTCTAAGATGATGTGTCTCTCAAATAGCGACTTTTGCACCTACACAAAAAGAAGACACCCTAACCTTAAACCCTAGTTCGACACTTTATTATTGAACTCATGGTCAAAAGTGCAATTTAAAACCCCAATGCTTATAGTGAAATGCAAGTTGAACTATGACATTTTGGAACATTCAATTTGAACTTCTACATTTATAAAGCATTCAAAACATACTTTATGATAACAAAAAATCTAACTGATGTCACATCATAGCTGATCTAACTTTTTTAATATTTTACACAATAGTGGGACCCACATGTTAACTGAAGTGGCTTTTATAACCTAAAAAATAGAAGTGATTCTTATATACTAAAACTCACCATTTAGTTCTCCTACAATATCCATAATTATCTCTATTAGAAATCCCTAATTCTCTAAAGTTTACACCAAATCGCTAATTCTCTAAAATCTCGAAATCTCTTAATTACTCTCTCCCATTTTCTTCAATCACAATAGCAACAAGACTAACATTATCCATTTAATACACTACTCTCAGACTTAGGGTAGGGAGTCTCTATTTATTTGAAGCTTCTTGAGCATCTTTCATTCTAGATTATGTATATGTATTATTTGCACATTTTGAATACATCTGAGAGGTTTATTAACTTAAGTTATTATTTGTGCAGCTTGTATACCATATGTGGGGTGGAAATCATCTAGGTACTTCTGGCCTTAGCATAACACATATGATTCGGGTAGTGGCAATCACTAACAATTTAATAGAGACTATGAGCTTGGTACTTCCTATGGTATTGTTTTCTTATTAGGATGATGTTAAACTCTGTGAGCTTAATACTTCTTTTGGTAATTTTTTCTTACCATGAGAATGTTAAACTATTTCTTCCTTTAGTGTTGCTTAATTTAAGTCTGAAACTAGTTTCCTAATTATGTTTGTTAGTTCATGTATAAATTGGAGCATGATAATTACATTGAGGTAATTACAACAACCACCTGAAGTTATAAACATGATGTCTTTAACTAATACTGCATTAAATTCAAATGATGGTTATGTAGTTTGTTATTGTGGTTTAAAAGTCCCACTGAGAACTTTATGAAGTGAAAATAACCTAAGAAAGAGATTTTATGGATGTCCCAAATATCCCATAAGTATTTTCTTCAATAAGGTAAAGATGTTGGCATATATGTTTGATGTTTATCTTATTAATTATTAAATTTCACATTGGAAAATGTGATTTTTTTCAAATGGTATAATGAAAGGCTATGAAGTAATTCATAAATTAAAGAAAGAAGTAAGTTTGTTGAAGACGGAGACCCAGACAATCACAATTAGATTAAATAAAACATTGGAAATTGAGAAGCAAATAAAGCTAATAAAAAAACATTATTTTTTAACAAAAGAGAAAATAATTTGAAATTTATTATAGTGATTATCATAATAGGGTTTGTTATTCTTATGATGAGTGTTATAATATGGTTTGTAGAGGGCAAATGACACCAAAATTGTAATATTTTTATTTCAAACTTGAATTTTGATTAATGAAAAAAGACTTTGGTTAATTGTCCTATGTCTTTTTAGTTTTGTTATCTAGACTCAAAATGTGTGTATGAGTTAGCTATGTTTTGAAAATCACCACACAAGAATTACAACCACTTGAAGAAGAACACAAGGCCTAATTAATAGTTGTAATAATCACGAAGAAGCATATTTTGTGGTCTTATATCAAACTCAGTAATTGAAGCATTACAAAAATAAATAATTACACTACAACATCCATCCATCTACAAAAGTGATTATATCCATATATAAAAGTACCAAAACTAAAAATACCATCAACACTCAACTATTTATTCGTATACAAAAGTAATAAAACTAAAAGCACCACCTTCACCCAGCTATCCATCTATATTCAAAAGTACTAAAACTAAAAATACCACCAACATCCAATTTCCCATCCATATACAAAAGTACTAACAATAAATGTACTAAGAACTAAAGTTCCAACAACATATAGACAACAAAATCAACCACATTACTTTCCTTATTTGCACTTGACTAGGAAAGTTATTCATATATTGGTTATGTCAATGATTCTCTTCTCCTTATTTCTTTAGCTTGTAACTGTTAGGAAGTGATGTTAGATTGTCCTTTAAACCTCATACCCTTAGGTTCAAAAGATAGTTTGAATGAATTTTGGCAAACTTCTTTATACTTCTTTTTTCTACTATACGAAGAGCTAGCAACCTACAAAACATATGTCATTAACAACATTAATTTAAATTAGTTATTAACAATGTAACATCTGTTCATATTTGGTACTCACAATATTTCTTTGCTAACTTGGCAAGACAATACGTTCAACTATGCTAATAATGATGACAAGTGAAGAGACCTCATTGATGATAATAAATATGACATAAATATCTTACAAGTTTGATACATAAAGCATTAATCAACACAAGGTTTGATCAAGAATGTTTTATATATATGAAGATTGCTGAGTAGGATGAGTTGAGTCTTCATTCTTACATTTTCTGGCATTGTGGCCGAAATTTCCATTCCTACATTTTTGTACTTAACCTTTCAACTTAATTTTTTTGTTGGATTTTTCAACTTCTTAGGCTCATGTAATCCTCTCTTTATAACTTTTAAGGTCTTCATGGTATGACACTTTTCAGTGGTGGGTTTATCACTTTTGCATCACAGTAAGCCAAAAAATGGCAAAACACCCCTGTGCTATACTTAATAACACTTGTAATATTTTATTTACTTCACTTTATCCCTTTTGACCCAATTAGGACACATTTACCCCTCAGCCTACCTTTTTCCATTTTCCATCATATTTTTCATATAAATGAAGGAATACAAAAATAATACAAATATGGTATTATATGGTATAAATACCGTATGTGGGGCCCACTATCTTAACAAAACGAAAAAAAAGACAAAACCCCTTTTAACACAATTCGAAGACTGAGAAACCAAAACACGTAGACATCATCTCCTTTTCTCCTTGCAAGGCAAATCCTCAACCAATAATTCTTCAACATCAATCCTAATGTAACATCCACGCAGACATCAAAATTTTTGTGTTTCGAAGTGCCATCAAACATCAACTATCAACCAAAAATCTAGAAATCCCTAAATTTCTAATCTAATATGAAAACCCTAACTTCGAAATTAGCTAACCAAAAATTGAAGAATTCCAAGCTCGATGAAAGGAAGTGGATCGTATTCATCATCATCGACACAATTTTCAACTGAAAGGAGCCAAAGGTTTGTAAGAAATTATGGCATGGAGTTAAGGCAAGTGCGTTGTGATTGTGGAAAGTCTACTACTGTCTTAACGTCTTGGACCTAAGAGAATCCAGGTAGAAGATTTTGGCGATGCCCAAACTATCAGAAGCCGAATGATTGTAAGTATTTTGATTGGGTTGATGGAGAAATGAATGATAGAGCTAAGTTCTTGATTTTGTCTTTAAGAAA